>PVIU01001397.1:0-216178 GCA_004026605.1 Ondatra zibethicus
TGGATTGGTGCGCTCCCATTAGTTCAGGCACACTGTCTCAGTAGGTGGACCAGCCCCTCACGGTCCTAACTTCCTAACTCATCTTCTCCCACCTTCTGCTCTTCACCTGCACCTTGGGGGCTCAATCCATTGCTCTGATGTGAATGTGGGTCTCTGTCTCTATCTCCATCCATCGGATGAAATTTCTCCCACCTTATAGTTATTTCTTGACATACCGTCAGCTTAATACATAAATTTTAAATTGTTAACATGTGTTTGTATATTCATGGTTTCATTATGTTTTCAAATGTGTTTATTTTTCATACCCCTTAGACTTTTCTACTCGCACCCCTTTCCTCTTCCCTCCTATTCCCTACTATGTTGCATGTGTACCTGCATATTTTTGATGTTTCAATGAGTCATTAGATTGTTCACACTGTTCTGAGTGAGGGAACAGCATAGCATTACCCACAAAACATTTTAAGTGATCTTAGTTCCTACTTTTGTCTCTAGTTGTAATGATTCCTTCCTTCCTTCCTTCCTTCTTTGGTTTTTCGAGACAGGGTTTCTCCGTGTAGATTTGGAGCCTGTCCTGGAACGCTCTAACTCTCTAGACCAGGCTGGCCTCGAACTCATAGAGGTCACATGTCTCTGCTTCTAGAGTGCTGGGATTAAAAGGACCCCACCACTCAGCTTGTTGCTGGCTTTGAACTCACTTTTTTTTAAAGCACTTTGGGGTCTGCCTTCCTAACTGAAATTAGTTTGTGAAACTAAATTTTGAAAGTGGAAAAGTAGTTTGGTCTGATTAAATGTACTTTAACTATAGAGAATATAGCCTTGGGCTAGAATTTTTTTTTTTTTTTGCTTTTGGTTTTTCAAGACAGGGTTTCTCTGTGACCCTGGCTGTTCTGGAACTTGCTCTGTAGAGCAGGCTGGGCTCAAACTCAGAGATCCCCCTGCCTCTGCCTCCTAAGTGAGTGATTAAAGGTGTGTGCTAGCACCTCCCAGCAGGAGGTTTGTTATTTTAAACCTAGAGACACAAATCACTAGGTCCCATGCCTGTCTATGAATCAAACACTTAGGAAGTGGGCATTGAAGAAGGATATCGACTGGGGTTTGAGTCAGCCTAGGTTTCAAGAGATTCTCTTGAGGCAGTCCTAATGAGCCAGGTGTGTCTAGGCTTTTAATCTCTACTTGGAAGGCAGAGGCCATTGAATCTTCTGAGTTTGAAGGCAGGGAAGATGGATGAAATATTGAAATACTGGTGACTTAACAGAAGTTTGTCTTCTGGAGGCTAGACTTTTGAGCTGCAGGTGTATTCAGTGTAACTCAGATCAGACAAATGAAAATTGATCTCAGAAGGAAAAGATACAAATAAGTGGTGGCAAGAAATGAAATAGGGAAAGGAAGGAGGTGTTTTGGGTTTAGCAGTTTTGATTCTGTGGTGTTCACAATATTAAAAATAATTTAGGTATAATGTTGCTAAAACTTGTCAGAAAACTGATAAACTGATTTCCAGAACTTTACCATCATCAGTTTCAACGTCATCATATGCGTGTCTCCCCCCACCCCAGTTTTCTCTATAGCTTTGGAGCCTGTCCTGGAAGTAGCTCTTGTGGACCAGGCTGGCCTCGAACTCACAAATCCACCTGTCTCTGCCTCCCATGTGCTGGGATTAAAGGTGTGTGCCACCACTAAGTTCCAGTGTCTCAGGTATTAACTCATTTCAAAATTCATGTGGAGGTAAGAGTAGCTTGCCTAGAACCCTAGCTCTAAGTACAGATTAGCCTGACTTACGGATAAAAATTCAGGGACTGGAAAGATGGTGCACTTCTTAAAGAGCTTTTGTTGCTGTTGCCCAGAACGCGGGTTCAATTCTCAACAACCCTGTTATGCAACCACTTCTTTCAAGGGGGGGATCAGATGTCCTCTTCAGACCTACATCAAGTAATACATGCAGTACATAAAACAAACCTCTAGGTAAAATGCTCAAGACTAACAGTCTTAAAAACGGCTTTTTAAAGATGTTCTTACACAGGACCCTAGTTCGTCCCAGCACACATAAGCTGGCTAACAGCTATCTGTAGGAATGTATGCAGTACATAGAAAACCTCTTACACATGAAATTTTCTATTTTAGTTTCTCAAGATGCAAGGTCTCTCTGTAGCTCTGACTGTCTTGGAACTAACTGTAGATCAACTGGCCTTGAATTCAACAGGTCCCTCTGCTTTTGCCTCCTGAGTGCTACCCTTAACCACCACCTGGTAATTTTTTAAAATCGGTAGTGGCGCATACCTTTGATCCTAGCACTCAGAAGGCAGAGACAGGTGGATCTCTTGAGTTTGAGCTACAGATCAAGTACCAGGACAGAAAAAACCCCTCTCAAAAAGCCAAAAAAAAAAAAATTAAAACCTAAACGATGTTTAAATACTAGGATATTTGGAACCCATAATGGAGCATCTGTAAATGCTAG
This sequence comes from Ondatra zibethicus, assembly GCA_004026605.1. Taxonomy (NCBI): domain Eukaryota; kingdom Metazoa; phylum Chordata; class Mammalia; order Rodentia; family Cricetidae; genus Ondatra; species Ondatra zibethicus. Next base: position 2,453 of record PVIU01001397.1, read on the forward strand.
TGTTTTGTATTTTCACCTTGATAAAATATTTACAGTGTTTCAGGGAATGTTTTCTTCAAATATTTAAGGCATTTGTTCCCTGAAACTGCCTACATTTGAGGTGTGGTAATTTGTCCTTGGGTGGTAAAGCCACTTCTAGGCACATTTATGTTTCTTAGCTCTGTTCTTCATTTTCCCCTCTAGAGTAGTGATTGTGGTTGAGTTTGCAATAGCATTTTTGGGCTCCTGTAGCCAGTTCCATGAGACCTGGTTTGTCTTTCTGTGACCTCCTTAGGAACCATCCACCCTTCCTTGTAAGTGATGTGGAAGGTCTCTTAGACCCTGGGGCTCACGCCATAGGCATTCAGAGCCTGCTTAGTTCTGTGAATGACCATTTTAGAAAGTTTCTCTTTCAGGGAAGTTGTTAACAGGGCTGGTAATCTGGGAGTCTTTAGCAGAATTTACACACCACAAAATCATTTCTCACTTAACTATATGAGAGGTACCTGCTAATTCAAATGATGGAATTTCCTACTCAATTGATGACAATCTAATAGCAATACTTTTCATAAATTCATAATTTTATGTTCTTTTGTTTTTCATTTTTACCTTAGCTATCTTTTGTTTGTTTTGTTTTTCCGAGATGGGGTTTCTCTGTAGCTTTGCAGCCTAGACCTGGAACTACCTCCTGTAGACCAGGCTAGCCTCGAACTCCCAAGTGCTGGGATTAAAGGTATGCACTGCCACCACTGGTGCTATCTTAATTCTTGAGACGTAAGAATAACAATAGGCCAATTGTGTGCATGTCTGTACTGTCATTTGGGGATAGGTTGGAAGATGTTTTTTCCCCTCAGGTAAGCATTAGCTACATAACAAGATTGGGGCCTGTAGTATGTGAAACCTGTTCTGTAGTGTCAGTGTGTAACTGTTCTAGGCTTAGTACAAATTTTCCTTTTGGTTAATTTTAATACTAATAGTTTAGTGTATTGTTGGATTTGGCATGCAGTATACATTGTCGGTATCTGTCCTAACACCTTAACATTTTTTTCCTAATTCTTAAAGTGAGCTCATGACATGAAGAGATGATTAAAAAGTTGAATTGAGCCGGGTGGTGGTGGCACATGCCTTTAATCCCAGCAGAGGCAGGTGGACCTTTGTGAGTTCGAGGCCAGCCTGGTCTACAAGAGCTAGTTCCAGGACAGGCTCCAAAGCTACAGAGAAACCCTGTCTCGAAAAACAAAAAAAAAAAAACAAAAAAAAAACAAAAATTAATTTAGGACTGAGGGTTTTCTTCAGTGATTAAGAGCACTTACCTGGCACTGGAAAATAAGGCCAAAAAATTAATGGCTCTGTTATGTTAGGGTGTTGCGTGCCTGTAATCCCAGGATTTGGGAGGAAGAGCTAGGGCTGAAGCCTAGACTACTCAAGGGAGACGCCTTCTCCAGCAAAGCAGACGTGTGAGACTCACTCACTACCTGGAAAGTCTGAGGACAGCGTGGGCTCTACATAGCAGTGTCCTTTTCAGTTGTATTATTTTGGGTTTGAAACAGGGTTTCTTTGTAGTTGCTGGCTCTCCTGGAATTTAGGCCAGACTGGCCTCTAACTCAGAAATTTGCCTGCCTCTGCTCCAGAGTGCTGGGATTAAAGACCCTTGCTACCATGCCTCTTTAAATGTCACTTTTAGGACTCTGGTGAAAGCTAATTATATTTATTGATGGACTTCTTAGTTGATTTCCTATTCGACTCCTGTGTCATCCCAGGAAGGCAGAACTATGCCAGTTTTTTTCCATCTTGTAAATTTTTGACATTCTTGCCAGCATTTATTTATTTTTGAGACAGGGTCTTGTTGACCAGGAACTTGATAATGTAAACCAAGCTGGCCTCCCAACATGACTAGGCTGGCCATGAACTCACAGATCCACCTGACTCTGCCTCCAAGTGCTGGAATTAAAGGTGTGCACCACTACCGCCTGGCTTCAAAAAGTTTTCAGACAGTTTGTTTCATGTAGCCGAGGCTGATCTCCACCAAGTTGAATGGTATATGACCTGGATCTCCTTAACTGAGTGATTCTACTTCGCAAGTGCTGTAATTACAGGTGTAAGCCACTGGTCTAGCTAGTATCTGTGTTTATACTGCCTGTATACGGTATTTCTTGGTTAATGGGATTCTGAGTTAAGTGAATTTTGTGTATTCTATATCACTTAATCATTTCCCATTCTCTGGCCCTCATAACAATCTTTTACTTTCCATCTTGTCTCGAGTATGTTTTCTTCCTTTTTTGTTCTTGGCCTAATGACAGTGTTTGTAGCTCTGGCTGGTTTCAAGTCGCCAGGGCAGCCTTGAATTCATCTCCTGCATTATTGCATTAATTAGCCTTGTGAAAAATTTGGATTATAGATATGTACCCCTATGGAGGTGGTGGTAGAAGAAATAGTTTTTGAACCGTTCTGTGCTACAGACCATGTCCCCAAAGAAGAAAAAGTCAAATTGTACCATCTTCATGGAAAAAATTGACTCCCCGTTGGCTTTAGGATACAAAATGGCCGTATAGTCTCGTGTAGTTCCCAAACTTAGACTTTTGTGTTGCTGAGGCAGGCTTGATGAACTCATTATCCTGCTTGACTCTCCACAGTGATGAGATCACAGACCTGTGTCACCATACCTTAAATTTAATTCCTTATCTGTGAGTGTGCAACCTTCTGCAGTGTTGCCTTACAGCACCAGGACAAAATGTGTCATGGCTGAGCAGTAGAACTTAAATCACAAGCCAGCAAATTGAAAAAGGTATTACATTCAGCTAGTTTGTCACACACATATTTGGTAAAATGAGTGATAAGAAGCATGCCACTCATAGTGCACCAGATTATTTTCAGAGCATTTGAGACATGGGTAGTGGAAATTGCTAGAAATAACCCGTTTCCCCTCTCTCAGCTTGGGGACCTTAAAGGAGGGCCTCGTTCGTGGAAATATTTATATCTGAGCTATTCTACCAGTCCTGAACAAACAAATTTGGTGGCTGAGTTTTTAATCTGTGGTATGAATTAGTTACTGTCTTGACGGAGCAGTGTCAACTGTGGTGAGGGTTTCTCTATGTAGCTCAGGCTGCCCTGGAAGTTTGTTAAACCAGCCTGGCCTGGAACTCCCTCCCCAAGTGCTGGGATTCAAGGTGTTCAGATTTAGAATTTTTCGATTATGTGGTTTTTAATAGGCATGGTCATAATGTAGCCCCTGGCTGGCCTGGAACTCTCACTGCATTCCAGAGGATGATCTTGAAATATTTATTTACTGAGAACAGAGTCTTGCTATGTAGCTTTGGTTGGCCTGGAGCTGGATATGTAGACCAGGCTGGCCAGAGTTCCTGAGTGCTAGGATTGACCCACTATGTTTGTTTTGAGAATAGAATTAAGATGGTTAGGCTTGAGAGTGCCATCTTTACCAGCCTTGTTTCCTGATCTTCTGCCTTTACCACCCAAGTGCTCTGGCATATACAAACAGGCAACATGTCACCATTGCCTCAGTCACCATTCTGGGTTTTACTTGTGATGGGGATGAAACCTAGTACTTGGCTTTGTAGGCCTACTCTATACTTGAGATTTATAAGCAAGGATTTGGGGTTGGTAGCAATCTTAAAACGGACTATTTCAAACATGATAAAATTCATTCAGCTACCACAGGAAATCGGTGATAGACATTTTTCCAACATTGTAGGTAATTTCCAGACAAAACCCGAGTATTTTACCATCTCATTTACTAATATTTCTAGATGTGTCTATGAAAACAAATGCTTATTTATTCGTGTGTATGAAATGTTTGTCAGTGTCCACAGAGGCCAGAAAAGCTACCTGACCTGTGTTTATGAGCCAGATCCCACCCAGCCTTCTGGAAGAACAGGAAGGTGCATATGTGGGGTTATTTTGGGGTCAGGCTTTGTCTTTGAGACAGGGTCTCCCAGCTGACATAGTTTCCATAAAAATCCTTTCCACAGCTTCCTAAATGTTGGAGTAAGGGATATATGCAGTGTCATCATCTATGATCCCAACCCCTTTATTTTGGAATATCCATAGATACATACAAAGAGAAATTGTGCTCAGTGTTCTTTTGTATCAAGATTTAAAATTAGAGGTGGGAAAAACTAGCTGAGTTGTTCTAGTGCTTAACATGCTCAGTCCTGGCTTTAATGCACAACATTCCATAAAACCAGCTACGGTGGAGCACAAACTAAGCATTCAAGAGGATCGGACAGGAGGATTGACAAAAAGCTCCAGAAGTTAATATTGAGAGTAAGCACCATATTGAGTTGGAAATTAGTCACCACTGCACAGGACCCAGTCTTCCCCCCACCCCCCAAATCAAATACGCCCCATTCATAGTCTTTGCTACCTGTTTAAGTCTTAGGGTGGTTAAGTCCTACCTTGTCTTTGTTAGAGCTGTTACTGAAACCTTGGCTATTTCTTACTGTATCTTGTCCTTTTAGTCCCGAACGGTGGTTATTTCTGTAAAATTTCCCTCTGTAAAGTTAATTCAAGCAATCAGAGTCAAAAAAGCTTAAGAATTTGCAGCCATCACCTGCTTTAGTTAATAATAGCCCTGCTTGTTTCATGTTTCTTTTTTCTTTTGGGACATTCTGTAAGTTTCTTCATTGTTTTTTTCTTTTACAAGAAATAGCCTTAGTAGCAAAATTTTAAAGTTTATTTATTGCGTGTATGCGATTGGAGTGTTTGCCTCTACAAGGGTGCTTGGGTCAGGACAACTTCAAGTCCTTTCGCTGTGTGGCTCCTGTGGATAGAACTCAGGTGTCTGGCTTGTCACTGGCCCACTCTTTTATTCCTAAAGGCACTCTAGGCAGAGGCAGGAGAGTTCAGGCTAGTCTGATAAACAGGTCAGGGCTGTTGTAGAGAAACCCTGTGGGGGGGCGTGTAAATAAAGTCCTTGAAATATCCTTGAGTTTAAAAATAACATTTGGGGATTGCCTGTTGGATAAAGGTTTTAGGAATTGATTTTTAAAAATTGTGCTTTTAACAGAATGAGGGGACAAACATCTTGTAGTTACTGGGGAATCAAACATGAGGTGTCGAGTCATTAGGGGTTAGGGAACTTTTCCGATTGCTGGTATTAAAGGCTTGCGCCACCAACTGCCCCAGGAGGAGTTTTTTAAAGTTATGCTTCAGCATGGGAAATATGAGTTCATGGTCAAATGAAGAAAACAAAGTATTGTGTGTCGGCAGGTTTCCATTCTGTAGTAGCCAGTTCGAGGTGATTCGGCTTTACTTGGTTGAGACTTTAACGCTTGAGTGCTGTCGTTCTCCCCCTCCCCCCACAGCGGGTAATTTGGACTTTGCCCAGGTGGCTACTTCGCTGCTTTACCTAGAACGGGCTAGAAGTCTTCCCCTTTCCTTTCACTCCTTCCCCCATTTCCGGCGCTGGCCAATCGCACGGTTCGCGGGCCACACCTGCAGGCACGCTTTTCCCATTGGTGACATATTGGCGGGCCGGCAGGGTACTTCCTTCTCTGCACCCCGTGACCCGAGTCCGACCGCCGCTGTAGATCACGCGGTTTCTGCTTCCCGGACTCCGGACCCGAAAGCCCGTCCTCGGCGTGGTGAGCCTTGCTCGGCGCCCGAGCCTTCAGGTTACCGGTTACAAACTCGACCTGGCCACCTGAAAGTTTTCCCGCTTCGATCCCTACCACTCTCTTCGGCCTGCGCGAGTTCCTACTCCAGCCTTCTTCCCCTCCCCCACCTTCCCCTACCCCTGGAGGCTCAGGAGCCTCCCATCCCCCGCCCCGCCCGCTCCCGGAAGCTCCCGCCCGAGCCCGCGCAGGCCCCGGGGCGGACCTTCCTGCCCGGCCGGCGCTCTGAGCGCGGCGCGGTCGACTGCCGGTGCAGGCCGCGGAGCAGCGTCACATTGCCCTCGGCCCTGCTTCCCGCCAAAACGCGCGTCTCTAGGGGCTCCGCTCCCGCAGAAAGCGCTTGCCCCTGGTCATTGGAACTTCCATTTCAGGTTGAGAACAAAAAGAAGATGCACCTGGACTTTCCCCGGACTTCTCTGCGTTTTTAAAGCGTCGGGTGGAGTTTGGGTTCGTAAGCCGCGTTGCATATTGAAAGTAGAAGTCACTTCTGCCTTCCTCCGTGGTAAGTTTTAGAGCAGAAAAGGCAGGAGCGTGGTGCTTTTAGCCTCCGCTCTCGTGGTCTTAAGTGTAGAACTTTCTGAGTAAGAACCTGCCAGGACGCGCTCCTGGCGATTAAAACTCACTTACAAAATGGAGGGCGAGGGCGGGCTCCCAGAGAAAACTCCGGCGACTTCCTGGAACACGAAGCTGCGTAAAGGAGGAGGGTGTAGTTTTGCTCCCACCAAGCGGGCCCTGAACAAAAGAGCTAGGTGGGTGGTGCTTGAACCGCCCTGTTTGTTCGGCCGGTAAACTTAACTAGTACAGGATTCAAAGGGCGCACCTCCTTTATCTTCCCTGGATCTACCTGAAGGCAGTGAGAATCCAGTCTAACCAGTATCACCGAGTGGGTAGCGTGTTAGAAAAGCAGAGTTTCAGCCTGTATCTCTTAAATTTAGAAGTTCATTTTCACTACTTCTTAAGAACGAATGGTAAGCCTTGGCTGGCTACAGTATTAGGTGCTAGTCTCCCGCAATGATGCAAATGGTTTCAGTAGCTTGTCCTACAATTAAATCTGAATCTCTGGGTGTACGAGCATTACTTTTAATGAGATCCAGCTTTCCATCTGCTCTTTTTCCTGGGCATATCTCCACAGTTGACATACCTGTGAAGGTCTCGCGCCAGTGGGTTAATACAGGTCTAGCTGCCAGCTGCTTGCCCTATGTCTCCAGAGAGGCCTCAGGTTTATATACCACTCTGAAAATAGAAGACTGGAGTAAAATGGGGGAAGAAAGGTCTTTGTCACAGGCAGAAATGGATGATTTTTTTTTAAATGAAAAACTGCTTTGAATCGGGTTTCTAACAGGTTACCCTTACAGTATTACTTATGTAATCACAGGAACTATGAGACAAAGCGAGGGGAATTACCTGTAGTTTAAGACAACAGGCAAAACGAACTATCATCTTTGCAAAATGGAAAATGCAGCTTAATTATCAGATAATTTTTGTTAAAACAACTATGAGCACTCTACCTGCATGTTCGACTTTATGCCAGAAGAGGGCATCAGATCATACTACATGTTTGAGCCACCATGTGATTGCTGGTAATTGAACCCAGGACCTGAAAGAGCAACCAGTGCTCTTAAACCCTGACCATTTATTTCTCCAGCCACTATCAGCGAATTCATAGGATTCAGCTCATGTTCTCTTAGTTTGGGAGCAACTTTGACAGATGGATACTTGTGGCTATTAGTGAAAATCACATTTCTATATTCTCCACTACGAAAAATTGATCAAAATCAAACCCCAAATTTATGTAAATTTACAAAAGAAAAAACTACCTGGGAGGGTCTTGGGAGTCTCAGACTCCTCACAGAGGAAATTCTCAAACTTTCAGAGTCCAATAGCCTTGCCTCCGTGCAAGGGTTGCTGTCACTGAAGTTGGTCAGAAAGTGCCACCATAGCTAGCTCTGTCTTCTTTCATTGAGATTTCTTTCCGGACACTTACTCTCTGCAGTTAGATAATTTATTACTAGCTCTCTGCCAAGCAAATGGGTTGTTTGCTGATGTCCTCTACACATGATAAAACAAGTGGGAACCTGTTGGTCCTGGGGCTATAATAAATGTCCTCAGGCTTGCAAAGACTAGCTTTCTCTGAGCCCAGCTCCAGGGGTTTCCCTCTCTAATGATTATGCATGGATTCTGAGGCCATGAGACCAATCTTGGGTTTTGTGTTTGTTTTGTTTTGTTTTTAAAGGAAAACTTGTACCTTCCGTTAAGTGTTTCCTACAGAAGGCACCTGTGGTGGTTCTTTAAGGTAAGCTATTGAGATGTCAATGTACATCATAATTGATTTAAGCAAAGTTTAGATTTTCTTTGGAGACCAAAATTACGGTTAGTTTTAATTGTCCAGGGAGTTTTACTTTTAATTCCAGCAATTTGGAGGCAGAGGCAGGTGGATCTCTTGTATTCTGAGTTCAAGGCCAGCCTGGTCTATGGACCCAGCTCTAGGACAGCCAGGGCTATACAGAGAAGCCTTCTCTTGGGGGGAAAAAACTGGAGAACAAAAGTTCTCTGATTAAAAGAAAATTAGGTGTAGACATTTGTTTCAGAAAAGAATGATTTCTTGTCCTGTTGCCTAAACTACTTGCAAACTTATCAGGCATCTAAAGTAATTCTTCTGTGGTGTCTTCAGTTTTGACTAAGCTGCTATACAGTCGGAAGGAAGGTGTTGACCCCAAGTGGCCAGGCCAGCTAATCCCTTCCTAATCTTTGGCTTGCTGTGGTTGTGCCCAGTGTGCTAAGGATGAGGACACTGAACAACAAAACAGTCTGTCTTAAGTGGGGTCCCATGTGGCTTTGAAGATACCTTTTAGCCACAGTAGAGGGTGTTAGGAAAGGGTAGATAGATACAAATCAGGTGTGGAGAACAGTAAAAGGTTTTGGAGCAGTATTGCAGCTTAGACCTGGAGGATTATCAGGATTTAGCTAGACAAGGTTGGGCAGAGGATATTTGGAGGGAGTATTAATTACTATATGTGTCAAATTGTCCAAGGAACAGAGAGGGGAATTTATAGGCACCAAGGAGAAGAAAAGGAAATGATACGAGCTAGGTAAGAAAGTAGTTCTGAATGTCTGTAGAACCCGAAGATTCTATTAGTTCACAATCTTTGTTCTAATAACCATTGGGAAATAGGGCTTAGAAGTGGGGCATTGACGTAATTGGGTTGCAGTTGTGCTTAGAGGAAGTTAAGGATTGTGTTAGGTTAGCAGGGAATGGGTTCTTAGGAACTAGGAATATGGGAAATTGATAATATGTGAGGAATGCAGAAGAACCAGGCTATGTGGTGGTACAGGACTGATTCTAGCTACTGGGAGGTAGTGAGGCAAAAGGACCGGACAACGTAGACATTAAATTGAAAGGTTTAAGAGGTTGGACATATGTATAGTTCAGTAATGGAATATTTGCCTGTCATGTGCAAGGCTCTGGTTCAGTCCCCAGTATCATAAAAAATGAAATACTTTGGTCTGAGTATAGTGTTATGAGAAACCTCTGGACTGGTACGCCAACCTAACCATGATTTGATTCAGGATTTTTTAGCTTAATGGTGTAAGAAGGTACTGTTTTAGTTTTTTATTATAAGAAGGCTTTGTGTTATGACTTTGCCTAATTGTAGCTAATGGAAATGTTCTGATCATTTAAAAAAGCCTAGTAGAGGCTATGATTTTTGGGTAGGTTGTTAGTTTTAGATGGAGTTTCAGCCCTGTCTATTCTGAAACTAGTTCTGTAGACCAGGTTGGCTTTGAACTCAGACTCACCTGCCTCTACCTCCCAATGGCTAAGATCAAAGGTGTGCGTACCACTAGAATGTGCATATTAAGTGTATATTTTGCTTCAGTTTTATATTTTAGTTTCAGTTTCTGGAGGGCTTATTGGAATGTAAACATTTTAATTTATTTAATTTGTATACATTGATGTTTTTATAACATCAACTGCTTACATTTGGAGCTGGAGAGATGACTCAGTGGTTAAAAGCACTAGCATCTCTTCGAGGACCTGGCTTCAAGTCTTAGCACCCACAATTGTCTATTACTTCTGTTCCTGGGTACCTGACACCCTCACAGACAGACATGCAAGCAAAACATCAATGTATACAAAATGCATTTTTGCATACATTTTTTTTTTGGACAGATGCTTGGGCTAGTAAGAACGTGGCTATTTTAATTGCTGGGAGTAAAGGAGACAATAGAGGGGCCTTGAGATTTTACAGAAAAGGGGAAACCAAGTAGTAGCTAGAGAAAGCTAGTCAGAGAAGGCCAGCTTTCTGATAATGAGTTAGTACTATTCACATTCAGTGCAAAGAGGGAGTGCTCAGTGAATGTAAAAGACTTTATCTAGGTTGGACCCCAGGCAGAGCTGCTATAATTATAGATGGTTCCTTGTTTATAAGTTCTTAGAAATTCCGTGGTTTTGCTTTAGTTGGTTTCCTGATCCTTACAGAAGTAGAGTTTGAAGTTGCCTGGCCATTAGAAGAGGTCCCAAGAGCAGGCAGCTAGTAGTTTTGTAGATGTGGTTGTTCATACCCCCCTCTCCCTCTGTCTCTGTCTCTGGACAGGTCTTGGAACTTCTCATTCTACTAATTTCCATATTCTGGGATTACAGGCATTGGACTCCCTTAGTTTCACAAAGCCATGCCATCTCGCATTGAGCTTACTAACCTCCGATTTGGGGTCTTTATGTCCTAGTTTTTCAAGATTGTGCCACTAGTTCTAGCTATGCAGGTAGTTAGTATTTGAGGCCTAATAAATAAAACCTTGAGGGCAGCTTTACTACAGAGACTGACTGATAGGTTAAGGAAGGTGGGTTGAGGAGTGCTCCTACCCTCTAGTGGGTAGCGTTTAGGGTTGCAGCCAAATATATAGGGCTCATGTCAGCTTTTGAAAATAAATGGACTGAGAAAAAAAAGAATAAAATAAATGGACTGATTCAAAATGTCTGAAATCCATGAGACAAGGTATAGTACCATAAAATCAAATAACTGTATGTATGTGGAATGAAGAGAAGGAAACTCTGGTCCAAAGGAGAGGAGGGAATAAGGCTATCTGAAAAGCAGGAGGGGTTATAATTTGGGATTTATAAGTTACTGTTGGCAGAAGGGTCTAGGGATGGCTCTTGGAAGTTACCGGGAAATAATTGGAGGTAGAGTCCAAGGAAAAGATTTATGGCTCTATTCCACGCCGGTAGGGTGGATGAACTTAAATCTGGAAACACCACATTTTCCCATAAAAGTATGATCGGGTGTTGGTTCCTGGAAAAAAAAGAGGAACAATATCTGTCCTAGCTTTGAAAATGGAATTACGGTTACTCCAACATACACACATGTACCCTGATTTCTAGTATACAAGTAAAGTCTGCTAGAGCTTCATTATAGCAACACCACAGGGATTTTAGGTGAGGCTTATGGTGTGATACCTAGCATGTGCCTGCAACGTTTAATTAAACTTGCATGTTTATATAATTATGTATATGAGAGATACAGCCAATTCCTATCTCCCTGTCTTTATGCCATAGGCAAGGAGGCTTTTCTGTCTATAATCAATTTTCAGTCGACAGTAGTCAGTAAGTTTTCCCAGTGTTCAGTAGCAGTGCCATTAGTACCACCTAACTTGTTGTCAGGATGGCATTCCAATCTGGTATAGACACAGGTAAGTAGAATTTTGGGCAGTATTTTAAAGTAAATGACAAAACAGGTCAATGGTGTTATGTTTCCTTTTTTTTAAAAAGATTTATTTATTATGTATACAACATTCAGCCTCCATGTATATGCCTATACACCAGAAAAAGGCACCAGATCTCATTATACATGGTTGTGAGCCATAATGTGGTTGCTGGGAATTGAACTCAGGACCTCTGGAAGAGCAGTCAGTGATTTTAACCTCTGAGCCATCTCTCCAGCCCATGTTTCCTTCTCACTCATATAGTTGAATATGTGTGACTAAAATTTTTCTTACATTAAAAATTTGAGACATTTCTGTTGTCTAGGTGGTGATAACTAGGTAGCCAGAGCTTACCATGAATTTGATCTTCATTGTCTTTAAATTTGGTTACAGGTGTGTACTAGCTTGCCTTGTCTGGCTCTTATTTTTTCTTTTTTTTTAATGTGTCTAATCTCTTTATTAATGTTTTGAGACAGCCTATGGCTGGCTATGTAGCCTGGCTGGCCTGGGATTTGATATATATCTACGTGCCTGTTGTTTTCTAGGTTCTGGGATTAAAAGTATGCGCCATCACCCTGGGCCTGGCTCTCATTTGCTTATTTAATTACTTATTTTTCCCCCCAAGTGTTAGGTGAGTGAATGTAGAGGTCAGAAGTCAAGGCTCTCTGATGTAGGGTGGGGTCTATCTTAATGCTCGAAACTTGGTAATCAGGTTTGACAAGGAATACTCCCATCTTGGTATCCCCTCATTTTATTTTTGAGACAGTGTCATGTAGGCATGTAACATGTTAATAGTTGAGGATGACCGGAACTTACTGATCTATTGGTTTCTACCTGCTACATTTGTCCATGCTCTAAAAAAACTCATTTACAGTTGTCCGATTGTGGTACACACCTTTATTCTTGGCTCTGGAAGCAGAGGTAGTTGGTCTTCAGAGTGAATTCCAGCACAGCCAGGGAAACACAGAAAAGTCCTATCTTGAAAAACAGAAACTTATTTACATTGGGTTAGGGTCTCAACCTTTGTGGTGATGAGTCTTTGTCTTGATGTTAAGTATAAACTGCATATATATACTAGTCAAGGGGTTGGTTACAGTGCTATGACCCACCTTGGTTTTTTGCTTACTTGCTTTATCTTTATGATTGTGATAGCACATAACAGGAACACCTGTGTCTTTGGGGGCTATATTTTTTGTTTTCTTTTAGGGTCTACGATATGGATCAAACAGGCCACCTTTGGAATTTTATTTTTTAAAAGATGGGATTTAGTCTTCAGCCCAATCTGGCCTAGAATTTAGAATCCTGGTCCAGCTTTCTTTTTGAATGGGAGTCTCAGTCATGTAAACTAGATTGACCTGGAACTCAGAAAACTACCTGTCTCCTCTGTACTGGGATTAAAGGTGTATACTGCCATAGCTGGTAGCTATTCCTTATGTTTTGTTTTCTTTCACTCATCCTTCTGTCTGAATTGGGAAAAAGTATTTAATGAATATCCTTGCTATGCATTTTAAATGAAAGTCGTATAAAGTAGGTTTGTTTTTTTTTTCTTTCAGCTACCAAAAATTGCCCAAGCTTGTGTGACATCAACCCTGTCAAGTGTCCATGATGCTGGGCCCTGAGGGAGGTGAAGGCTATGTGGTCAAACTCCGTGGCCTACCCTGGTCCTGCTCAATTGAGGACGTACAAAACTTCCTCTCCGACTGCACAATTCATGATGGGGTCGCAGGTGTTCATTTCATTTATACTAGAGAAGGCAGGCAGAGTGGTGAGGCTTTTGTTGAACTTGAGTCAGAAGATGATGTAAAATTGGCTCTGAAAAAAGACAGGGAAAGCATGGGACACCGATATATTGAGGTGTTCAAGTCACACAGAACCGAGATGGATTGGGTGTTGAAGCACAGTGGTCCAAACAGCGCCGACAGTGCCAATGATGGCTTTGTGAGGCTTCGGGGACTCCCGTTTGGATGCACAAAGGAAGAAATTGTTCAGTTCTTCTCAGGGTTGGAAATCGTGCCAAACGGGATCACATTACCTGTGGACCCGGAGGGCAAGATTACAGGGGAGGCCTTCGTTCAGTTTGCCTCACAAGAGTTAGCTGAGAAAGCTCTAGGGAAGCACAAGGAGAGAATAGGGCACAGGTATATTGAAGTGTTCAAGAGCAGTCAGGAGGAAGTTAGGTCATACTCAGATCCACCTCTAAAGTTCATGTCTGTGCAGAGGCCTGGGCCCTATGACCGGCCTGGCACAGCCCGGAGGTACATTGGCATTGTAAAACAGGCAGGCTTGGATAGGATGAGGTCTGGTGCCTATAGTGCAGGCTATGGGGGCTATGAAGAATACAGTGGCCTCAGTGATGGCTATGGCTTCACCACTGACCTGTTTGGGAGAGACCTCAGCTACTGTCTCTCAGGAATGTATGACCACAGATATGGAGACAGCGAGTTCACAGTGCAGAGCACCACCGGCCACTGCGTCCACATGAGAGGGCTGCCCTACAAAGCAACGGAGAACGACATTTACAACTTCTTCTCTCCACTCAACCCTGTGAGAGTTCATATTGAGATTGGTCCTGATGGAAGAGTGACGGGAGAAGCTGATGTTGAGTTTGCCACCCATGAAGAAGCAGTGGCAGCTATGTCAAAGGACAGGGCCAACATGCAGCACAGATACATAGAACTCTTCCTGAATTCAACAACAGGGGCTAGCAACGGGGCTTATAGCAGCCAGGTGATGCAGGGCATGGGAGTGTCAGCTGCCCAGGCCACTTATAGTGGCCTGGAGAGCCAGTCAGTGAGTGGCTGTTACGGGGCCGGCTACAGCGGTCAAAACAGCATGGGTGGATATGATTAGTGTTGTAGAAGCGTTTGAGTTATTTCAATCAAAAATTTCACAGGCAGCCAATAAGCAGTCAAGAGCAGTTTATAACTCTAGAGGAAGCTGGGGGACCCACTTTGCACCACGAGTTTGTGAAAATCTGGATTAAAAAATTACCTCTTCAGTGTTTCTCATGCAAACTTTTCTTCTAGCATGTAATATTGAGTAAACTAAAACTATTTTCTTCCGCTTTTCTCAATTAACATTTTTGGTAGTATACTTAAGAGTGATGTTATCTGAGTTAAGTAGTTTTAAGTATGTTGAGTGGATCTTGAAGCACACCACAGTGAACACACTGGGGGACATGTACTTTTCTGGCGAACTCAAAGGTGCTAGATCCCTGATGCAAAGAGAAGCATTTCTCATGTTCATTCTAGTTTATATTTTCATTTAAATCTTTAGGTTAAGTTTAAGCTTTTTAAAAGTTAGTTTTGAGAATTGAGACACAATACTAATACTGTAGGAATTGGTGAGGCCTTGACTTAAAGCTTTCTTTGTACTGTGATTTCCTTTTGGGTGTATTTTGCTAAGTGAAACTTGTTAAAATTTTTGTTAACTAAATTTTTTTCTTAAAATAAAGACTTTTTCACAATGACTGGCACAGCTTATCTACTCAGCGAAAAGGCAGTAACCTGGGTGGTTGAAAAGGATTTATAAAACCTTACTATCTTCAGAGCAGATTTGAAAATAGGGGCTTAGCTTGGTGGGGTTATCAGGGATGTAATCCCAGCATTTAGGAGAATGAAGCAGACAAATCACCATGAGCTTAAGGCCATCTTGTTTTACCTAGTTCTAGGCTGGGTTGAAATTGACAGTTGGGTGCACAACGGCCCTAAATTGAAAAGTAATGTGTGAATTGTAGAGACAGTGGCTATAAACAGTCCAAGTACACATGAGGAGGCACATAGGCTGTCACCTCTCCTTACATAATGCTGCATACTATTGGAAAAAATAAAACTGAGGAAGTTCATGTGTTCTGCCTGCATGTATGTAAGTACTGCATGCATGCCTTGTGTCTGAAGCACCCAGAAGAAGGTGCTGAACCCCCAGAACTAAAGTGCCTTAAAGTTGAGCTATCTCTTGCCTTTTTTGGTGGTTGGGGTATATCATAACTTTTTTGGTGGAGTCTCAACATTGTGAATATTAAGTTCATAATGACCATTTTCATTCAGTGTGAGGTAATTGTCCAGGTAGTGGAAAGGCTACTGTTTTAAGGAGGGCAAGGAAGTACAGCTATTAAGTACAATAAATCAGCCAAAGAGGAATAAACGTGGGAGCCCAAATCCTTGGCAGCATCTCTTGAGTGTTCAAGAATATTTTCTGCACCGAATGGTGTGTCCTATGTTAGACTTTATAGTCTGTTTCTACAGAAGAACCAGTTCTCCAACCTAGAAACCATATATTGTGAAGGAAACCTGGCAGTCTTAACCCAAATCTCAAGGGTATTGGTTAGAGGATTCTGCCTTTGGATAGCAAGGGAGCTATAGTGTCCTGGTTTCCTTTGTGTCACACCTGAGTGCCAGCTAGTAAGCTGGTTGAGTTTACCAGTGTTCTTAAGGTATACAAAACCATCTTTAACCATGTGTTGCAGGCAATGCTAGGAATCAAAAAAAAAAAAAAAAAAAGAAAACACTGGTCCTTTTCAAAAAGTGCTCTTAGAAACCAAGCCAAACATCTCTAGCCTCTTTATTTCTATTTGTGGGCTCATGCATGCCAGGTTGCAAGTGTGGAGGTACCCAGATTGTCCCAAACAATGAACTTTAGTTGGTAATAAGTGTCTTTGCCTCCTAAGCAGTCCAGCCAACTCAAGAGGTGCTGGCAATGTGGACATGAAACACCATTCTCCAAAGATTCAGTACTGCTTAGAGTCGACTTGGCCCTTGATTTCAGAAGATCCACTCTCTTCCTGGAGCTAGGAAGTACCCTTTAGTAAAAAGGTAGAAGCATGTTGCAGAAAGAGACTGATCCCCTGGCACACAGAAAGGGAGGAGGTACAAGGAGAAAATCTAAGCAGAAGTACGTCTCCTGATGCAGTATTAAGTCAGCACAAATCAATGACCAAGCCAGCTCAATAACAGGTATTTTTAATCGACAGTTTCCTTACACCATTTGGTCTTGGGGATCAAACTTGCTGTGATTTTGGTGTCTCTTACCTCCCAGGTGCTAAAATAGATGATTGCCCATTATACTTATTTTTCTTATTTTCTTAGTTTTCTGTTCTATATTAGGTATTGTAGATTTTTTTTTTTTTTGGAGACTGGTTCTCTGTAACAGCCCTAGTCCTGGATCTAGCTCTTGTAGACCAGGCTGGGTTTAAACGCACAGAGATCTGCCTGCTTCTGCCTCCTGAGTGCTGGGATTAAAGGTGTGTGCCACCACTGCCTGGGTTTAGGTATTGTAGTCTTAAATACCAGGTTACAGTTGTATTTTACACCCACATAGCATGCTAGAAGGCTAGGGGTAGATCAACAGTTGTAGAACACCCGTGTAGCATGTACAAGGCCCTGGGTTTTATACCCAGAACAGAAAAACCGGGTGTACTGGTACTTGACTGTAATCTCAACAGGTTAAGATAAACTACATGAGATCCTGCCTCAAGAAAACAAAATGAAAAATAGTTGGTAATCCTTTATGTGATAGATAGCAAGGACTAGCCACTGTGCTAGCTGGATAGTCTGAAAGAACACAGTTCTTCAGGAACATGGCTCAGAAACAGGAGGACATCCTGTGTTCCAGGCTGTGGACTTTATAGCATGTGAGGACTTTCGTGTATGTTGAGCGGGATAGCAAGTACGTTATTTCTTAACCTCCCTAACGCTTCAACACTTATGTGACCCCAACTATAAATTTATACATTATATATGTATATATACATACACACTTTGTTATATATACACTTTAGTGCCAGATCTCATTACTGATGGTTGTGACCCACCATGTGGGTGCTGGGAATTGAACTCAGGACCTTGGAAGAACAGTCAGTGCTCTTAACCTCTGAGCCATTTCTCCAGCCCCCATAAAATTTTGTTGCTACTTCATAACCAATATTGCTGCTGTCAAATCATGTAAACATTTGCTTTCTGATGGTCTTAGGTGACCCCTACGAAAGGGTTGTTTGACCCTCAAAGAGGCTGTGACCCACAGGTTAAAAGCTACTAGGGTGTTAGCCAGCTCCTCGGCTGTTAATGTGAGTGAAGAAGATGGAAAGAGATGGTGAAGTTGCCTCCTGCCAGGGTGCAATAGTCCAGTGAACAGGCATTCTGAAGTACTTCCAGTAACCTCTCACAGGGAACCCTGGAGAGAGGTAGTTCTCTCAGAACCACTTCTCAGAGGAAAAGAAAACCTTGCTGTTGAGACCTTCTACATCTCTTTGGAACTAATCACTTCTGTACCTCGGCCCCCATTACAAAGCCATGTTCCCTCATATACAGCCACCTGTGCTGCAGAACAAGCTGTGATTTGATATTTACTGACTTAGGGTGACAAGAGCTACTATGTACTGGACTCTGAGGCCTTTCACCTCAGAGTGGCTGCTAATAGGAGTGGAGGGATGGCATCTAAAGACAGAGCCCTTTTGCAGCATTCATGAAGCCCTGGGTTTGAGCCCCAGCACCGCATAAAACCATGTGATGGTCCACACCTAAAATTTCCCGCAAGAGGCACATAACGGAGCTTCAAGTTCATCTTGTTTTTCATAGAAAGTTCAAGGCTAGTCTGGTCTACATGCAGTGTTTGGTAGCCAGAAAGCAACAGGAATTAACTTGAGAATTCCCTGTGTCCACAAAGCATATATATATTTTTTTTTCCCAGAAACAGCAACTGAAGATAGGTGTGGGATTTGTCTGGTAACCTCTCCAACCCAGATGTGTGGCTGGAAAGGGAATGTACATCTCAGGGCAAAGGTATAGCAGGCAAGAGCCAGTTTTCACTCAAATAGCAGAGCTTCCTATGCTTTGGCTTGTGAGACAATAGCTCAGTCCTCTCACCACATGTACATTGTAGTTACCTTGCTTTGAGCCGACCTCCAACAGGGCTGAAGAGTACCACGAAGTGCCTCAAGGGGGCGCTGCTGGACTTTGCACTTTCTGCCTCCTGTGAAGCTGCTGTGCTCTGGATCTTGCCTGCACTGTATTCACATGTCAGAGGCGCAGCCCTGGGCATTTTGCTCCCTGGACATTTGCATGCTCTGTTTCCTCAACCAGGGCAATTGTGTCGCCAGTTTTTCTCTCTTTGCTTTTGAGAGCTTAATTCAGATAACTCTTCTTGGCCTGATTCTGGGCCATTAGTACTAACTACCTGCTTCCTGCTCCAAACACAACAGCATTCTACCCTACCCAAGAAGTGGTCTGCTACCTCCACTACCAAGAAGTCCTCTGTGGTTCAGGTTTTGCTATTTAACCCTTTTTACTATCATGAGACTGCTGGATACACTCATGTCCCAAGACAATCGAGGTTTCCTATGTGCTCTTTTGAGGACTATATGAGATTTTACCAGGGTGGATAGGTTAATGAAGCCTCCCTGAGTGAGGTGGGGTTTCAGAGTGTCTGGACCACTTGAGAATCATTCTAGGTTTCACGTGGAGGTGATCTGTGTCAGGACGACTGGGGTCTCTAGGTACAAAGTGCAAATTCTAGTCTTTGGATAAAACATTGTGTAATCTTCGTGGTGCATTTATCCCTGTGGGTCTTGCTGGACTAGGATAACGTTTGGGGCACACAGTATTAGGAGGAGGTTCACTAAAGTAGAATCTTGCCGGGAGTGGGCTTCCAGATGAAAAGACACTGGACATAGACTACTCACCAGATATTTACACATCCCTGCCCTCCTTACCACTTCCACAGAGGGGTCACAAGACCACAGAGAGAAGCAGCAAGAGAGTTTAATATAAAGGAAGTGTCGGTCACCCTTCCCTGTTACTGAAGACATCACAGTATGTGTTGTGGAGGCCATCCTGGAAGGGGAGGTCTGCAGAAGGGAGGAACAGGGAAGTTGGCAAAAGCTGCCTCCAACTTGGTCCTGTGTTCAGTTTGCAGAGCCTGTAGAGAGTTGGGTCAGTTCTTTAGTGACCTGTTCCCCTTTGCTGCCCCATCACTCTCCATCCCTGCATCCCACAGGCCCAGCTCACCTGGAGTAATAAGTGGGGTGCCTTTCCCAGGTAAGGAACTAGAGAAGGGAAGCACTCAGATTAGCATCAAGATCTGCTGTCTCTACAAGGGCATGACAAAATTATTTATTTGAGCTTTTGAGACAGGGTCTTAAGTGCATCTCATCTCAGACTAGCCTTGAATTTGGTACGTAACCAAGGATGACCTTGACGTAATCTTCCTACCTCTATCAAGTGCTGGGATTACAGGTGTGTACTACCATGCCCAGTTGTGGGCACACCTTAATACTCTTCTATCGTGGATGTTTCTTGAATTGGGGCTCTTGAAGGTTTATTATCTTCAAACAAGTCCTGCTTTGAGCCCAATGAATAGACAAGCTGTCATGATTTTGTAGGTTCTAGAACTTTAATACCACTTAGGTGTGCTTAGCCGTAGATACATAAAACTGAGTCACTTACCTGGGGTTATGACTGTGCCTACATTTGCACTTGCCACCTGGGAGAGGAAGAACATTGTCAGCCAGCCTGAGTCTGAGCCTGCCTTTCCCTGCTCTGCCCATCCCTGTACTTACTGAAGGCCATGGCTATTCCAGCAATGCACAGGAGCCCTGCAACGATCATTCCGCCTAGTTGCAGGCTCTCCCAGTCTTGGGGCAGGGAATGTGCGAAGAGGAGACAACAGTATCAGTACCCACACACATTCATTCAAAAGGTATTTATGGAGTTGGGGGTGTGGCTTTGTGGGAGGCCTTTACAAGCACCCACTGGCCCTATAAATAAGCACCTTCCCACAATGGCACTTAGATCCCAGGCAGTGAAAAAGAGACCAAGTGGGTTAATAGGTACATCATGTAATATCTCATAAGGACAAGTGATACAAGAGGCAAAGTGGAAGAACCTTGATAAAGGAGGACAAGGTTCACTGAGCTCAGTCCTGGGCTTCCAACCCCATCTCCATGCCCCGGGGCACCCCTTTTCCTCACTGCATTGTGCTCTCACAGAGAACAGGTTTGATGGCCCACCCCACCCTGTCTGTGCTGGGGTATTTACCGTCTTTCCTCAGTGGGCCTGGCAACAAGGTCCAAATTAGACAAGGATTGAATGGGAGGGGTGGGTAGGGGTGGGGGTTGGTGCCAGTTCTTACCATAATAGAAGGTACTGTCTTTATCTATAGTAAGTAAAAAACAGTAAGTAAATAAGTGAATGCCAGAATAGGAGATAGGATATAGGGTTTTAGAGGGGAAACACAGGCATGTGGCAGATGTCACTTGCCAGGGTGCCAGTGGTGGGTACTCACCGATTGGATCATTGGCTTCCAAGGCAGGCAGAACTGAGTAGGGAAGCGGGAGAAGTGGGTGTTTGTTTACCACACTGGTGTCTAAAATGATAGCTATCTAGAGGGGCTGGGAAGTGACCCTGGGCTTACCAGGTCCCTTTCTCATATTTTCAGTCCCAAACAACCCATGGCTTCCCATTCACAGCCCTTCCTATTTCTTGCCCTGCTGGTCTTGTGCTGTGAACAGGATGCTTGGTTCATTTTTCACCTTGCCCCAGAAGCTTTTGCTAGAGCCAGGCTCTCTGCCTCTTGAAGAAGCAGCAATCTTGGTGTGCACTGTTCATTTCCCATGATCCACTGTCTCAGTAGCCATTACACAAGTTTTCCAGTGTTCTCATTCCACCTGTGCTAGTGTTTCATGCAGCTGACAGTTTAAATGTGAACACATTTATTGGATAGCAGTCAGCTGGGGAGAGGCTGTCTGGTCTCCACCGCTTTGGAGGGTGGAGTGTATGGAGAACTCACCTGCTAGCACCAGGAGAAAGACACAGGTTACTCCCGTCATGTCAGGATCCAGGGCAGGCTGCAGGCTGCAGAGTGGAGGTGGGTGGGATTGGCTCTGTGGGCTGGTCTGTGACCTGCCACAGCTTTCTCCGTTAGTAAGAGGCAGAACTGGTGTGAGGTTTAGAGTCAAGCACTTCTTTAGGAAAACGACTCCTTTCTACTTGCACATCTATGGATGGCAGCAGTGGCTGCCTTGATGTGTGGATTGGTTAATTCTGGCTAAATGTTCAGAACAGAACACTCTACCGTGATCACGAAGGGCTTTGTGAAGAGCTTGACAAAGATATCGTCATCTCTTTCACAGGAGATGGGAACAGAAGGGAATTCAGGAAGATTAAACCAAACACTCCAAGTCAGATGGCTGTCCTAAGTCATTGGAGCTAGGCTTTCCTAACCAGCTGTCCAGATCCTGGCTATTCTATTTGAAAAGATCTGGGCCTGGGGTAGCCAGGCTGAATTATAGATTGTCTAAAAATCAGCACCAGGGATGGAAGACACCTTTCCAGGCCTCCTCTTCTGGAGTCAGGGACTCTGTTGCTGGTGGCCTAAATTCTACTCAGAGCATCGGTGCCTGCGACATAGCCCCTTTCTTCTGTGAGTAGGTCCTATGCAAGGCCCCATTTACACGTTGTATAGCTGACTTTTAGAGAAAAAGCCCCATCCCTTTTTTCTGTGTGATGGTAGACATCATTAGTGTCAAAGGTTCAGTTCTGAAGCCATTGCTACTATGTACTATACCTAGCTCTGACCTAATGAGATCACAGATCCAGTGCCAACTGCCTGGACTCAGTCCCTTCTCATTCACTTGCCAGCTATGTGACTTAGTAGGTACCATCTCTGTGTATCAGTGTCCTGTAAATAATAGCAACCTTGTAAATTGTGCAGATAAATTTAGATATGTCAGTCCCAAAAGAATATGCCCAGCACTGAAAGCCTGCTGCAATTTATACAAACAACACGGACCTTTTCCTTAAGATGGAAAACTGAAAACTTGTGGGCATGAGAGTTTGTGGTCCATCCCGTCTCTGGAATTGGTTTTTCTCCTCCCTTTTTTCAGTTTCTTCTGCCTCTTCCCTTAACCCACAGCTCCTGGATTTTCCCATTTCCATTTCTCATGTACCTTCTAAAGGTTGGCTCTTATTTTGCTAGCCCTGAACCCTCTACTACACAGTTACAAAGTCAGAAGTCTCCAGGCCCCGGAAGACCATCTCTGTCTTCACAATTCTCAAACAGTTGTTCACTTCCCAGAGTCCTGGAGTCAGCACCCACCACCCCTTCTGATGGTCTTTTGACCACCCCCTCCAAGTCCTAGCAAATACCTACTCACCCTGGAGATCAGTCCAGCCAGGTGAGTGGTGCAGAGTCTGAGGACAGCCTAGATGGGCTCCGCTCTTTAAACTAAGGGGCTCCGCCCTGGGCCACACACCAGCAGTCTGGAAGGAACTGGTCTTACCTCTTATGCTCCTGTAACCAACCCTCCCCTCCTGCTCTTAAGGACACAGCTCACTTAACCACACCCAGGGTAGTGCCAGTGTTGGGTCCCAGACTACTTAGAGCTAAAGAGAGAGAAAGAAAGGGAAACTATGGCTACTGAGCCATCAGTTCCTGCCCCAGGGGAAAAGGGGCTTACTTAGTCTATGTAGGTCTTAAAGCCACAGGGTTAGTAAGATGGCTGGGCAGGTAAAGGAGCTTGTCACCAAGACTGACAGCCTGAGTTTGAGCCCCCAAACCCACAGGGTGGCAAGAAAGCTGACTCTCAAAGTTGACTGACCTTCACATGACAGGGCTGGGGCTGATGGGGACCCATTGGTTCATTTATCCTCTAGCTAGACCTTGACACCTTGTGACTCATGGACCCTACTTCAGGTTGGAATGAGACATTTCCCCAGCCCAGCTAGACTTCTGCTTGTCTCATAAAGAGGGAGTGGTGTACCAGGCAGAGGTTAGCCTGCACTGTCCACTGTTGGCTGGATTTATCCTACCACGTGCCTTTGGAAGACTAGGCCTCTCTACTCTTTTCCCAGTGAGGGAGACTTGTCCCTGTCTAGGAGGTCTTTGAGGAAGTTGAGGGTGTTTGTATTGGGTAGGTGGAGGAGGATTGTTAAGGGGTTTAACAGTTATTTTCTTTTTAATTTTGTAAGTGTGGGTGTTTTGTCTGCATGCATAGCTGTACCGTATGTGTGCCTGGTGCCCACAGAAGCCAGAAGGAAATGTCAGGTCCCCTAGAACTTGAGTTATAGACAGTTGTGAGCAGGCATGTGGTGCTGGCACTCAAACCCAGGTTCTCCGAAAGAGCACCCAGTGCTCCTAACCTCTGAGTCATCTCTCTAGCCACCCTTCCCCAGTCCTTTTTTTTTTTTTTTTTAAGGGTGGAAAACTTCACAAACTTATATCTTATTCTTGTTTAGGGCTATGCTATTCCATTTCTGTTTTCAATTTTAGTATATGTGTTGCTGATGCAAGCACAAAAATATTTGTGTGTGTATTCAATGTATGCATATGTGTGCATGTACCTGTGTTGATTGATGTCTGGTGTCTACTATTGCTTTTTGTGGTGGTTTGAATAGGAACAGGCCCCATAGACTCATGTTTGAATGCCTGATCCGTTAGGAGTGGCCTTTTTTGAGGAAGTTTGTCACTGTGGGGACAGGCTTTGAGGTCTTCTATGCTCAAGCTATACTCAGTGTGGTATATAAAGATATAGAACTCTCCGCTCTTCCTCCAGCACCATATCTGCCTGCACGCCACCATGTCCCACCATGATAATAATGGACTAAACCTCTGAAACTGTAAACCAGCCTTAATTAAATGTTTTTCTTTATAAGAGTTGCCATGGTCTTGGTGTCTGTTCACAGCAATAGAAACCCTAACTAGGGTACTTTATCTTATTAAATTTTTTAGAATGTTTTTTGTTTATTTGACAGTTTTCTTAGGTGCATACATGTATCCTGCATACATCACACTCCTTTTCTCCCTCATCCTCTTCCTCCTCTTGTTACTTGTGTTAGTACTGTCTGCTGGGTTGTTGACTGATTTTGTTGGCTTGATCTTGTGCAGGCAAACATGTTGCATTTAAGTTCATGAATGCACCAGCCATGCCATGTCCAAGGGACCATGCAGCAGCCATGCCATGCCCAAGGGCCCACATTTTACAGCATTTCATCTTCCAGCTCTTAGATTCTTTCCACTCTTCTTCCTCAATGTTCCCTAAACCTGTGGTTGTTGATACAGAAGTCGTATGTATGGCTGAACACTCAGCGAGGTGTGATGGTACACACCTTTTATCCCAGCATTCGAGGCTAGCCTGGTTTGCATAGAGAGTTCCAGGACAACTAGGTGTAGCACGAGTTCTAGTCGGTCTTAATAATAAAATCCAAGAGTCAGATATAGGGATTGGTTAATGCTGAAGATCAGAGAAGCAGAGGCTAGCCACTAGAGAGTTCCTTTACCTCTACCAGTTCTGAGACCAAAGAGGCAATCCTGTCTTCAGACTGCATTTCCAGACTTCATCTGTCTCCACCAAACCTCGACACCTCAGACTGCACTGAGCTCCTGTCTCCTGCCTTATGTTCCTCTCTCTACCCAGCCATATCACTTCTGTCCTCACCTCCCTAGTGCCTGGGATCCCAAATTCTGGGATCACCTTTCTGTGAGCTCTGTTCCTCTTTTAGACAGATTTAATCTTTTTTTTTTAAAGATTTGTTTATTTTGTATACAGAAATGTTCTGTCTGCATATATGCCTGCAGGCCAGAAGAGGGCACCAGATTTCATTACAGATGCTTGTGAGCCACCATGTGGTTGCTGGGAATTGAACTCAGGACCTCTGGAAGAACAATCCGTGCTCTTAACCTCTGAGCCATCTCTCCAGCCCAACAGATTCAATCTTGAATTGCCCAGGGTGGCCTTGAATTCACAGAGATCTGCCTGCCTTTCTCTCCCAAATCCTGGGATTAAAGGTGTGTGCCTCCATACCCTGGCCTCTAGTGGCTTAGCTCTGCACTCTGATCTTCAGGCAAACTTTATTTGTTAAAGCATAAACAAAATGTCACTATAGTCAAGGGTACATAGTGAGATGCTGTCTCAAAAATCAAAACAAACCAACCAATAATTAAAAACAAAAAAGAAAAAAATACTGAACACTTAGCATCACTTAGTCTCTGCCCTTTGACCAGTTATGAGTCTGCACTGTTTACCGCTTCAGGGAGAAGCTCCTCTGGCTAAGGTTGAGGGAGCCAGTGATCTATGGGAGTACACATAAATATTTAGAGTGTGGCTTGACAAACATATCCATTTAAGAAAAACTACAGTAGTAGGTTCCTTTCAGAGCCTGTGCTCTCCTGAGCCAGGGTTTTTGGCCAGGTTTACAGCATCAGGCCTGAATTCCCTCCTGTGGAGCAGGGCTTAAATCCAATCCAAAAGCAGTTGGTTGCTGTATGAACTTCATATAGTATGGCACATCTTGGCAGGTTGGCTTACAGCATGCAGGGTTGGCTGCAGGGATGCTATGGCTGCCTTTTTCTGCCTGCAGTCTGTGTAGTTTCTTCTGCCCTTATAAAAACTAGTCGGCAGAAGGCAGTTTTTAGGTCAGGTCCAGCTCTATTTCTTTGTCCTGCAAGCAGAATGTGCTGTGACCTCAACGATAGGGGCTCACCTTCTAGTTCTGCTGGGTCACCAAGATCAGTAGCAATGTAAAACAGGCTGGCCTTATTCACAGAGATACCTCTGCCTCTGTCTCCTGAGTGCTTGGATTAAAGATGTGTGGTACCACACCCAGCTCTCAGCCTGTTTTCTTACAGCCTCCAGAACTACCTTGTTCAGGGATGACATCGCCCCCGAGGGGCTGACTCTTCCACATTGACTATTAATAAGAAAACGCCTTGCAGATTTGTCTAGAGGTCAACCTTATGGAGGTATTTTTTCTATTTCTTCCCAGACATAGAGTCATTTTTTCATTTAGGATTCTTGTTGGTGGAGGCCGCTCATTTGTTCCCAGCTGCCCAGACCTGAAATAATCACTCAGAAACCATATTATTTGCAATACTGTTGGCCAATAGCTTAAGTGTATTTCTGGCTAATTCCTTTTTTTAAAAAATGATTTATTTTTATTCTAAGTACATTGGTATTTTGACTACATGTGTGTCTGTATGAGGGTATTAGACCCTCTGGAACTGAAGGTACATACAGTTGTGAGCTACCATGTGGCTGCTGTTAGTTGAACCTGGGTCCTCTGAAAGAGAAGCCAGTGTTCTTAACCACTGAGCCATCTCTCCAGCCCGTGGCTAATTCTTATATCTTAAATTAACCCATTTCAATTAATCTGTGTATTGCCACATGGCTGTGGCTAACTAAACTTCCATCCCTGGCAGCATCTGTCTCTGGCGGGTGGCTACGTGGCTTTTCCTGACTCAGCCAACTCTATATATTTCTTTTAACCTGGCTTTACTCTGTTAAGACATTGGCCGAAAGCAGCTTCTGTATTAACCAATGGCAATAAAACATATTCATAGCATATGTCACCTCCACATCAGATTCTGTCTTCCTGTTTATGTCTAGGTTCGTATCAAGTTTACAAAACCCAATGAGTACAGTTTTCATTAACCCAATTCATAAAATATTTTCCAGTTGCATCCAGTTTCCTGCAAATATAATTTTTCCATAATGCTGATTAAAATTTCACTGTATATGTGTCCCCCCCATCTTCTTTATCCATTCATCAGTTGATGACCTAAGTTGGTTCTATTTCCTAGGTAGTGGGAATAGAACAGCAGTGAACATGGATGTGCAGATTTCTCTGTAGAGGAGTCTTCTGTGTGCATGTGTATGCTTGCACACGTGTGTGTGTATGTGTATATATGAGGCTAGAAGAAAACTTTTTTATTTTGCCTGCATTGTTGTTTTGCTTATTTATATATCTGTGTGAGGCTCTTGGACCCCTTGGAACTGAAGTTACAGACTGTTGTGAGCTGCCAAGTCCTGCAGTCATTCAGTTCTAAAGATATATACAGAAACTTATTTTAATTATAAACTGTTTGGCCTACTAGCTCAGGCTTATTATTAACTAGCTCTTACAACTTAACCCATAATTCTTATCTATGATTAGCCACATGGCTTGGTCCTTTTCACAGTGACTATTTTCATCTTGCTTCCTCTTTATCTGGGTGGTGACTGCAGAGTGAGCCTTTCTTCTTCCCAGAATTGTCCTAGTCTGGTCACCCTGCCTATACTTCCTGCCTGGCTACTGGCCAATCAGCATTTTATTAAACCAATATGAGTGACAAATCTTTACGAGGTACAAGAGCATTATTCCACTGCACTTCTCCCTTTTTTTCCTTTTAAAACAAGAACTCTGAGTCTAATTTCCTTTGTTTAGCTGTTTTCCTGATCATTATCCATAAGAACATGTAGGTGCTGGGAATTAAACCTGGGTCCTCTGGAAGAGCAGTCAGTGTTTTTAACCACTTAGCCATCTCTCCATCCCCTACTTTTAGCTCTACAGTGGCTTCCTTAGTGGACACAGTGACTTATACCCCCACCAGCAGTGAATAACATTTCTTCTTTCCCTATAACCTTTCCAGTATTTGTTGTCATTTGTTTTGAAGATATATTTATTTTGAAGATTTTACTTATTTTTACATTATGTAAAAACATGATTTGTCTCCATGTATGTATGTGCACACATGGGTGTCCATACAGGTCAGAAGAGAACATTACATACCTTGGAACTGTAGTTACGGATACTATGAACCACCATATGGATGCTGGGAATTGATCCTGGGTCTTCTGCAAGAACAGCAAGTGCTTTTATCTGTTGAGCCGTCTCTCCAGCCAGCCGTTTGCTTTCTTGATGATAGCTACTCTGACTGGTTTAGGATGGAATCTCTAAGTAGTCTTAATTTGCATTTCGCTGATAGCCAGTGATGTTCCAGTTATTTGTTTCTTTGTTTTGTTTTGACAGAGCATCTCATTGTGTAGCTCTGACTGCTTGGAACTTGTAGTAAGAGGTGTGCAGGCTGCGTTCCCGTCGCCTGGTTCAACCACCCACGTTGGGCGCCAATTGTAGTAAGAGGTGCACGCACTGCGTTCCCCTCACCTGGCTCCCAGTGCAGGGCCCCTTTGTTTTGTCCTGCCCGGCTCTTTGTGTGTACCCAAAGTAATTACACTGAAACT
Organism: Ondatra zibethicus; assembly: GCA_004026605.1. Classification (NCBI taxonomy): domain Eukaryota; kingdom Metazoa; phylum Chordata; class Mammalia; order Rodentia; family Cricetidae; genus Ondatra; species Ondatra zibethicus. The sequence goes on from PVIU01001397.1 coordinate 30,743, forward strand.
GTATTTATTTAATAACTGTCTGGCCCATTAGTTTTGGCCCCTTTTTGGCCAACTCTTACATCTTAACCTAACCCATATCTAGTAATCTGTGTATTACCACGAGGAGGTGGCTTACCAGCATGAGTTTAACCAGTGTCCATCTTGGGCCTGAGAAGCATGGCGTCTGTCACACTGCCTTCTCTCTCACAGCATTCCGTTCTGTCTATTTCACCCACCTAAGGACTGCCCTATCAAGAGGCCAAGGCAGTTTTTTTTATTTAACCAATAAAAGTAACACAATACAAAAGGCCCTCCTACACCATTTTTCTTTTTTTCGTTTAAACAAAAAATAAGGCTTTAACTTTAACATAGTAACATTACATATAACAAAACAGTTATCAAGTAAAAACTATAGTTACCATATTTAGATCTATTTTATCTTTTATCATAACAATAAAAAACTGTAACTATCCATTCTTTAACTCCATCAAAGACTCCAAAATGATATAATATTACCTAAGTAAACAACTTTTAAAACTCTAGTAATAACAGAGACATCTCACTGTCTGGACAGTCACCCAAAGTTTTTCTGTACCATTGGGACATCCATCTTTAGCCTATAGGCCCATAGTATCCAGTAAACATTTCCATAAAACAGAAAAATTCAAAAACAGTTCAGTCACTTTCTTCTGTATTCTACAGAATGTCTCATAAACTCTTTCATAAATCAGAAACCCTAAAGGATCAGGAACTCACCATATAGACCAGGCTGGCCTGGAAATCACAGAGATCTTCCTCCTACTGGGATTAAATTCATGTACCACCAAGACTGGTGTTCAACACTTTTAAAAATACTTATTAGCTATTTGCTTTTCTTATTTTGAGAACTCTTTGTTCAGTTCTATTGCTCATTTTTAAAAAAGATTTATTTATTTATTATGTGTACAGCATTCCTTCCATGTGTGCCCGCATGCCAGAAGGTGGCACCAGGTCTCATTATAGATGGCTGTGAGCCACCATGTGGTTGCTGGGAATTGAACTCAGGACCTCTGGAAGAGCAGTCAGTGCTCTTAACCACTGATCCATCTCTCCAGCCTTTTTTATTTTATTTTTTTTATTGATGTTAGTTTTCTTGATGTTTAGTTTCTTAAATTCTTTGTATGTTCTTGATTTTCTGTGAGGTTTATAGCTGCCTAGGAATTTTTCCCCATTCAGTAGGCTGTTTCCTCATTTGACTGATGTTTTTTGTTTTTGAACAAAGCCTTTTTAATTCCACAAGATCCTATTTGTTGATAACTGACCTTATTTCTGAGCAATCATGAAAGTCCTAGTCAGAAAGTCCTTACCTGTGCCTACATCTTGAAGTGCACGTCTTACTTTTTCCTTTAGCTGTTGCAGAGTTCCAGCTCTTATGGTGAATTCCTCAATCTACTTGGGATTAAAGGTGTGCACCACCACCGCCTGGCTTCAGATTTCTTTTTCACAACAAATACAGGAGAATTCCAAGGGCTGGTAGATTCTTCAATATGTTGAGCATCTAGTTGCGCTTGTATCAGCTGTTCTATAGCCTGCAACTTTTCTTCAGCTAGAGGCCACTGTTTAACCCATATTGGTTTCTCAGTTAACCATTTCAAAGGCAAGGCTGCTAGTACCTCTGAAGGTTTATCAATTGCTTTGTGTTCTTGTACAGCCTGAATGGTTGGTGACCATCATCTCTAATATCTTCTAATATTTTCCCCAGAAACATAAGTTTTGGGGGCTGCAGGAATGTTAATTTGGATATTCCATTGCTGCAATAGGTCACGACCCCACAAATTCACTGCAATATTAGCTACATATGGCCTTAGCCTTCCTCTCTGTCCCTCTGGCCCTAGGCATTCAACCCATCTCATGCTTTGTTTTACCCGAGATAGGGTTTCAATTCCTAGGAACTGAACATCTACTTCTTGAAGAGGCCAGTTTGGATGCCAAAATCCTGGAGTAATGATACTTTCATCTGCACCCATATCTAGTAAGCCTTCTATAAAAATGCCATTTATACACACTTTTAGCTTTGGTATTTGATTATTTATAGAAGTCTGCCAGAATATACATTTCCTATATTCTACTGGAGTTTTTGACCCATCCTCCACATTTATTCAATCATTCAGACGAGTATTGTTTTTTACATTGGAGTTTTTAATTTTCCTGGTGAGAAACATTCTCCACAGTAATTGCGAATGACTGGACCACATTCATCATGGGGGTCTGCAAGAGGCCCTCCATGGTAATTTCTGATGGTATCGGGTTGCCTTGTCTAACTTTCATTGACCTACATTCATTGGTCCAATGCCGGCCTTTGCCACACCTTTTACATATACCTAAAGGCTGAGTCCTCCTATTCTTGCCACTCCCAGAGTAGACATTATTCCTAGGAATCCCTTGTCTACAATCCCTTCTTAGATGTCCCATTCTCCCACAATTAAAACATTTGGTATTTTGGTGTCTTCTCTTACCGTTGGAAATTGCTTCTATGTAAGCTTTACTACCATAGTCAAGTGTCTCGACATTCATTGTATGCAAGACCCATTCATCCATGGGTGCTGATCTAATCTTTAAAGCCCCAAGGATCCTTTTGCATTCTAGGTTGGCATTCTCATAAGCCAAAGATTCAATTATTATACATCTAGCTTCTGGGTCAGTTACCCCAATTTGTACAGCCCTAGTTATTTTTTGTAAAAAGTCACTAAAAGGTTCTCCCTGACTCTGTTTAACCCTAATACATGATTCAACTCTCTTTACTGGTTCCTGTATCCTGTCCCAAGCCTTTAAAGCTTCTGTGGCACATAGGGACAAGGTTCATCATAAAGAGCTTGATCCTAAGAATCAGAATAAAGTCCCTCACCTAGAATTTGATCTAGGGGAATCTCAGTTCCTTTTGCTTTTTTCTGTTGCTCTAAAATTCTAGTTTCTTCTTTAAAATAGCACTTCTAAAGCAATTGCGGTCCATTTTCTAGAACTGCTGAGATTAACTGAGTCCAGTCTTGTGGCATTGCTTTGTTACTGGAAGCCCAGGTTTTGACCATTTCCCTAACAAAGGACGAATGTAGTCCATAAGCTACAATTGCTTGTTTAATTTTCTTTAGATCAGTCATATGTATAGGCTTCCATGAATATTCTTTGACAACCTTAGGGTACTTGGGGCCAGATACTCTTTCTGATGTTATTACCAGAAAGGCAGGCAGAATTCTGGGGAAGCTATCCTGGAGATTTTTACGTACTGATGAAGCTAAATTTTGTCTTTGTACCTTTTGTCCCTGGTCATCAAATTCAATAAGTTCCTCTGTCTTTTCAAATATATTTACCACTGCCTTTTGTAAGGTCTGGATTTCCTGTCCAGTGTTCTGTTCTAGTGCTGTCATTGAGGATTCCAAGGTATGACGTCTGTCCAATAGAGATAATGTCTCATCCTTAGACATAATCTTCATAGCATTCTTCCTGGAGAGACATTCTATCAGTCCTTCATAGCAATCTTCCTGGACAGACATTCTATCAGTCAGTCTGTCATACCCCTTTGACAGAGTCCGATTAATACGTTCAACAGTAGAAATCCTCTCAAATAATGGTTCAGCACCCACCATCATTGACTGGGTCTTATGTGCCAAATCGGCTGTATTCTTCTCCAGAGTACTGAATTTTCCTTTTAATAAATCACTATCAGTCTGTACCATTTCTAAAAGTACCTCTGTTGTCTGAGTTTTGTTAGTTAAATTGTTTGTATACTTCTTCATAGTTTTGACCTCTTTTTTTGAGAAGCTTGGTATCAGTCTATAAAAACTGTACCATTTCTAAATGCACCTCATTTTTAGCCCTATTATCAAACCGTATTTTTAAGACAAAAATATTGAGGACAAGACTAATCCCCAGAATCAAAAATAGTGATGTAGGAGGGAAATCATATAAGTCTTGTAAAACCTTCAACATGATGTAAGTAGAGGCTATTGAAACCTTGGATGGTTAGGTTTTCTGACATACTGCCCTTTTAAAATTATAAATTTATAATTCATTATTTCCAATTATGGATCTTACCTATGGTTGAGTTTGAGCTGGAGTAGGTGCAATAACCATTACCTGCTAGTAGGTGTCACGGGCCACCTACAAAATAAACCCAGCGAGGCCTGGTGGTGCACTTGGTGTCGCATGGCTGGTCTGAATCTGATTTTGGAGTGAAATGCTAAAAGATAAGCTTAGATTAAAAATAGTTATTTAACAGAAATCACAAGTTGTGTACTCCATGGTGGGCCCTGATTGGTCAGCAGCTTCACAAACAGAGGCACCCAGGAAAGCCCATGTCCTCCTTGAGTTTCCACGGTGCATGGCGGTGGGGCACAGGCACTGGGGAGTGTCCCAGTGGACTTGAAGCCGCTTTGATGTGTGTAATGAGAAAATAGAAAGAAATGCGGCCAATCTGTATCAGGAAAGGCTGTTGGGTGAGAATTCTATATCCAAATGAACTGCTGGCTCTGCACACAGGCTGCGGCTGAGGTTGGCTGAGGGAGGACTTGCGCTGAGCTGAGTGTGCTCCGAGCATGGCAGTGTGCAGTCAGAGCTGCGGGTTCTAAAACCAAACAGTTGGGCGCCAGATGAAGGTAAAAGTCACACCACAATCCTACAGCAGTTCAGCATTATGAATAATAAAGGGTTATTTATTTAAAGGAAATTTACAGATCACTGTCCTAGATAGCAGTCCTCTGCATGAACAGGAACAAAGTATAGCAGCTGGTAGCAAGAGCCAGAAGCAAGGGAGTGAGCACACTTTACAGCTGCATTTACAGTATAAGAGACCACACCCAAGTGGGCTGGTATCTTAAATGCTATTTTCTGAAGGAGCTGAATGTGTGCTTCACTCTGTTCTTTTGTGTCTAGCATTAAGCTCTCTCGGGTTTTTAAGTGGATTTTAGTTTGTCACATTGGGTACCAATTTGTTGGAGGACAGAGAACCTCCTGTTGGTTTCTGGCTGCCCTGCTAGCTTAGACCCAAAGTAATCACACAGAAACTGTATTAATTAAATCACTGCTTGGCCCATTATCTCTAGCTTCTTATTGGCTATCTCTTATATTAATTTAACCCATTTCTATTAATCTGTACATCACCACGAGGTTTTGGCCTACCAGCCAAGTCTCAGCACGTCTATCTCTGGTGGCGGCTCCATGGCATCGCTCTTTTTTTTTTTTTTTTTTTTTTTGGTGTTTCAAGACAGGGTTTCTCTGTAGCTTTGGGGCCTGTCCTGGAACTAGCTCTTGTAGACCAGGCTGGCCTTGAACTCACGGAGATCCATCCATGGCATCTCTTAACTCTGTCTTTCTCCTCCCATGCTATAGGCCAAGCCAATTTTCTTTATTCATTAACCAATAAAATCAACACATAGACAGAAGGACCTCCCACACCATTCTGGCTTCAGTAAGTGTTGGAAGATAAAGAACCAAGGATAGTACAGAGTGGATTCAGATTTTAGTTAATATTAGGAAGTAACAGGGAAGTAGGGAAGTGTCTGAGTTAAGGTTTCTATGGCTGGGATAAAACACCAAGACCAAAAGCAACTTTCTGAAATAAAGGTTTATTTATTTTTTTTTAAAGATTTATTTTTTAATTTATTTATACAGTATCCTGCCTGTAGGCCAGAAGAGGGCACCAGATCTCATTGTAGGTGGTTGTGAGCCACCATGTGGTTGCTGGGAATTGAACTCAGGCCCTGTGGAAGAGCAGTCAGTGCTCTTAACCGCCGAGCCATCTCTCCAGCCCAGGTTTATTTTAACATATAGTTCTTCATCACAGTCCATCATTGAAGGAACTCCGCAGGACAGGAACCTGGAGGTAGAAACTGAAGCCATGGAGGAGTACTGGCTTGCTCCTCATGTCTTGTTCAGTTTGCTCTCTTACAGCACCCCGAACCACCTGTCCATGGGTGGCACTATGGAGTAGCCTAGGCCCTTTCACACCAATCACTAATCAAGAAATTCTCTTCACAGACTTGTGTACAGGCCAATCTAATGGAGGCATTTTTTCAGTTGAAGTTTCCTCTTCCCAGATGACCCTCAGTTGTGTCAAGTTGACAAAAAAACTAACTAGAACCATGGTAAGAATAAGAATTAATAATTAGGCTGGGTGGTGGTAGAGGTGTACGCCTTTAATCTCAGCACTTGGGAGGTAGAGGCAGGCCTGTGAGTTTGAGGCCAACCTGGTCTACAACAGCTAATCCTAAGACAGGGTCCAAAGCTACAGAGAAACCCTTTCTTGAAAAACCAAAAAAAAAAAAAAAAAAAAAAAAGAAAAATTAGATTGACTTTGAAAAGGTTAAAAGAAAACATGTGGGTATAGTTAGGGTGGAAAAGTTGGGGTCATGTTGGGGTCCACAGGCTTTAGAGCTTTTTAAAGCTGTGGGAAGGTTATAGCCAATTAGTTAAAAGAGGAGGGGACAAAGATGAGAAAAGGAAGAAATGATATAGGAAGAAGAGGGACAGCATCTGAGAGGTGCCTGGCGAGCAAGGAAGGAATCCATAGAGCAGACTAGCCATGAAACATACACAGCAACCCCAGACTTACCTGACAACATGCATACAAAAACCAGGCCTCGTGAGACACACGTGAAAATTGGAGACTTAACTGACAACATACATACAAAAGCCAGATACCTGACAACATGCATACAAAAGCCAGACCCTTGTGAGACACACGTGAAAATTGGAGACTTACCTGACAACATACATACAAAAGCCAGACCTCGTGAGACACACGTGGAAATTGGAGACTTACCTGACAACATACATACAAAAGCCAGACCTCGTGAGACACACGTGGAAATTGGAGACTTACCTGACAACATACATACAAAAGCCAGACCCTTGTGAGACACACGTGAAAATTGGAGATTATAATTAATAAGAAAATAAGATACAAGAGAAGTATTTATTGAGTGAATTGCTGGCACATCTGCACTGAGTTAAAAGGTAAAGTTCTCAGGTCTCCTCAGGCTCTAGGAGGTTCCATGCGGTGTTGTGTGTTCTTGGGGTTCTGGCATGTTGGGGAGAAGAGGTTGTGAGTACTTTCCTGGTGGTTCTCTTGAACCCCTTGGTTGTTTTTAACTAAGTGTTGTTCTATTTTATTAGAGCCAGATGCTGAGGTGAAAACCTGCTTAGAGGCAGCTGCTTCCTCCTCTGCTGTCATCCCAGAAAGAGTTTTCTCCTACACTATCTCAAACAAAAACTCCTCTGACTGGATGTCCTCCCTTCTACTTCCTGTGCTCCCCATCCTCCTGGCTTCCTCTTACTTGCTGTGTGTGTTTTTTTTTTTTTTTCTATCAACTGGTTGCTTGCTCCACTTCTTGTTCTATGGTTGACTTTATTTAAGCTTGTTTACAGTATTCATGCAGAAAGATCTTGGATTGAAGGCCTGTGTTAGGGCTGAGCCACACCACAGCTAGAAACAGGTTTTTCCATTAAATAATGCAATCTCGGGGGTCACAGTGTGATCGAATATTCCACAACACCCCTTCACTTCACCAGGGCCTCTTAAGTCCTACAGTTCTGGTGTATAGCTATTGTATATGTCTGTGACTGATATGTGTGTGTGGGAGATGTGTGAGTGCCATGGTGTGTATATGGAGGTCAGCTTTCTCCTCCCACCCTTACGTGGTTCCAGAGATGGAAGTCAGGTCAGCAGACTTGCACAGCAGGGCCTTTTCCTACTGAACCATCCTGGTTTTGTTGTTTTTCTTTTTCTTTTTTTTTTAAACTTTTATTTTTTTTTAAAGATTTATTTATTTATTATGTATACAGTGTTCTATCTGTCTGTATGCTTGCTGGCCAGAAGAGGGCATCAGATCTCATTACAGATGGCTGTGAGCCACCATGTGGTTGCTGGGAATTGAACTCAGGTCGTCTGGAAGAACAGTCAATGCTCTTAACCACTGAGCCATCTCTCCAGCCCCTCTTTTTCTTTTTTCTTTCCTATGATACATGGTATCTCCATGTAGCCCTGGCTGGCTCTGAGCAGAGATTCCCCTGCTTCTGCTTTATGGAGTCTGAGGACTGAAGATGTGTACCATCCTGCCTGGCAACCATCTTTTTGTTTTTCAGTCAAGGAGCCTGCCAATTGGGCTACACTGACTATCTAGCAAGTCCTACTGATCCCTTGGTCTCCACCTCCGGTGTCAGTACTAAGGTTACAGATGGAAACTGCTACATCAGGTTTCTTTATGTGGGTGTTTGGGGGTTGCAGCTCAGGTCCTAACACATGAATAACAAACATTTTACCAAGTGAGCCATCTCCTCAGCCCAGCGCTTCTTTTTGATATGACTTTTTATCATCATCATCATCGTTTGTGTGTGTGTGTCTGTGTGTGCATGTGTGTGTGTGTGGGTGTGACCTGGGGAGGTCAGAGGACTGTTTTATAGAGTTCTCTTCATCCCATTACACTGCATCCAGTGTTCTGTTGCCGTGGCAAGCTGTCATGACAAGGAAGTTTGGGCTAAGCCTCCATCATCCCCACAGCAGGGAAGCGTGGCAGCAAACAGGCATGGTGGCAGGATCAGCTGAACAGTCACATCTTGAACAGAGAGAGCCAACCCGAAATGACACAAAGACCACCTCAAAGTGACATTTTTCCTCCAACAAGGCCATACCTCCTACGTGTCCCCTAACAGTACCACCAACTAGGGGCCAAGTATTTAAATATCTGAGACTGTGGTGAATCTGTTATTCAAGCCACCACACCCACTGAGCGACCTCACCATTTCCTTTAAAAAAGAAATTTTATCATTTTCATATATATGTACGTGTGCCTACATGAGTATGTGCACATCACATGTGTGAAGCTGTGTAAGAAGGTCAGAGGACATTGGCTTTCCTAGAGCTGAAGTTATAGGTGGTTGTAAGCTACCTGCTGTGTGTGCTGGACCTGGATCTTCTGGAAGAGCAATAACTACTCTTAACACTGTGCCATCTCTCCAGGTCCACTCTCAATACTTAATGTACAATTTCTAAAAAGATTTCTCCATTTAATTTCATGACCATTTATAAAGATTAGATCTCTCTCTCTCTCTCTCTCTCTCTCTCTCTCTCTCTCTCTCTCTCTCTCTGAGACAGGGTTTCTCTGTATAGCCTTGACTGTCCTGGAACTCATTTTGTAGACCAGGCTGACCTTGGACTCAGAGAGATTTGCCTGCCTCTGCTCCCTGAGTGCTGGAATTAAAGGCGTGCACCACCTACCGCTGCTAGCATTAGGCTTAACATCTAAAAAGGTAGGTACATTAACCTAGGAGCTGACCATGGCACTTAGAACATAGGAGGCATGACTGCTGGCCACTATCTGGTCAATCATGGGGGCCTCTGAGAGGGGTCACATAGCGTTCAAGCCTGATGCATGCAGTAGATGAGGTGGTTTTTCATCTTGCAGAAGTTACACACAGGGAGCTGGGCTCCTAATCCCTGCTCTTGTCCAGTTCCCACCAGTCCTCTGTTTTGAATGAGGACATATTTTCTTTCTGTTTAAGATCCTGGCTGTAGAAATGAGACTGGTTCTTGCAGAGGGAGGAAACTGTGCATTTGGTGGACAAAAGTGCTGGGCTTCTCTTGGTGTAGATCCACGGTCCCTTCCTGGACACCTTCTAACCACAGTGCTCCTGCCTGCAGATATTACTGTCTTGTGCTCAGTGCCCTCTGTAGCCTTAGGAGTAAACCTCACCTGAGGAGAAGGGATTTGGGTCCGAGGCCCTATGTGGCTCCTAGAGAACAGTGTGACTTTGAGAGGCCCTTTTAAAGCTGGGAGCAGTGGCTCAAATCTAGGGAGGTGAAGGCAGGTGGTCTGGAGTTTGAGGTCATCTTCTATATAGCAAACTTGAGACCAGTGTGGGCTACATGCAAACAACAAAGATTTGAGTGGGGGACCTTGCTTCTCTGAGCAGTTTCCCTTGAGGGTGCTCTTTCAGTCCCTTCCATCAGGCTGTGGATCCGCTGTGTGTATTAGGGCCAAGTACGATAGCAGCTCTGCAGACAGAGCCCTCTCCGTGGGCTGTCTGCTCAGGACAAGCAGCGCGATCACCTGTGTCATCAAACGTGTTGGTGAACATTCAGATTAGGCTTTGCCATGGCTCCTATTTCTTGGATGCACACACAGGTGGGAGAAGGGTGTGTCGGCTGCAGCAGGGCGCACAGGGGCTGTCTCAGATCAGGCTGGCTGCAGAGTCTGTGCTGTTGGTGGTGCTTCTGAATCTTGAGGTACAGGAACTTGCTTCCTGTCCTGTATTAGGAGGTGTTTGTTCTGTAAATGTCTATTGAGTGCTGACCGTGATGGCCTGTGCATTGTCAGTTATCAGCAGAAAGCTGGGAGCATGGATCGCACAGAAGAAAGTTACTCTCTCCTAGGAGAAGAGAGGGAAGGCAAGGGGATGTCTACCCTCTGAAAGCTCTTCGGGTTGTCTCAGGGAGATGAACCCCTCCTTGTGTCCTCTCTCTCAGTTCTGTATGGCTGTCCAGGCACACCCCCCAAACACTGAGTTCTCTCCCTCTTGAGAAGCTCACTGTCCTCCTACCTGCCTGCCTGTGTGAGTGGATGAGGCGATCAGAGCCTTATAGTGCTGTGGCAGGCCCACCTGTGGGAACCAGAGAAAATTTCAAGGAGAGACATTGGTTTGTATTCTCTGTGTATGTGTGTTGAGGAGAATGCATGTGTGTGTGTACACATGCATGTTTGCAGGCAAAAAGACAACCTTGGCTGTCTTCTAACTTGTTATTTAGACAGTCTCTCATTGACCTGGAACTTACTGAGTAGGCCTTGCTGGCTGGCTAGTGAGCCCCAGAGATCTATCTTCATGTCTCCACTGCCCTCCCATGGTGCTGGAATTCTGAGCATACACCACCATGACACAGAAGGCTTTCTTATGTGGATGCTGGGGGTCAACTCAACTCCTTGTACTTGCATAAGCACTTTACCAACTGAGCCATCTCCCCAGCCCCTGCTGTGCATTTGACGAAGGTTATACACGTATCTGTGTACTACACATGTTCATCACATGACTTCTCAGCTCTGGGTACCTCTTTCATTTCCTACCAGCACTTCACCATCCACAACCGTTAAAATAAACATTTCTCAAAGTAAACGCTTGTTTTTCCCCTTAAACCCTTCCACCTATTATCTACACAATGGCAGAATGGAGAACCTAAACAGCATCCTGGATTTTTACTGTTCCTGAATCTCTGGATATATTCTTTAAACATTTTTTTCTTGAGATGGTTTCGCACTATGTGTGGTAGTTTAAATGTAATTGGTCTCCATAAGCTCATAGGTGTGGCATTATTAAAAGGTATGGCTGTTGGATTAGCTGTGGCCTTGTTGGAGGAAGTGTGTCACTGTGGGGAGGGCCTTTGAGGTCTCATATATGCTCAAGCTATGCCCTGATGTGGTATTTCCCTCTGTATGCTGTGAATGAATACTATTGGTTAATAAAGAAACTGCCCTGGCCTGTTGATAGGGCAGAGTAGAAGTAGGTGGGGAAAACTAACTGAATGCTGGGAGAAGGAAGGCGGAGTCAGAGAGAAGCCATGTAGCCCCGCTGAAGAGAGATACCAGAACTTTACCCAGTAAGCCACAGCCTCGTGGTGATACACAGGTTAATGGAGATGGGTTAATTTAAGATATGAGTTAGCCAGAAATATGCTTAAGCTATTGGCCAAACAGTATTGCAAATAATATGGTTTCTGTGTGATTATTTCGGGGCTGAGCAGCCAGAAGCAAACTAGTGGCCTCCTCCTACAATGCCCAGGGTCTCAGACCACTTCATGTTGCCCGTGGGATCAAGATATAGCTCCTTCTCTGCTCTCAGCTCCTTTCTCCAGCACCATGCCCGCCTGCATGCCACTATGTCCCACTATGATGACAACAGAATAAACTTCTGAAACTGTACGTCAGTTCCAATTAAATGTTTTCCTTTGTAAGAGTTGCCATGGTCCCTGACTGGCCTGAAACTCATTGTGTAGACCAGGATGGCCTCAAACTCACAAAGTTGGTCGGCTGCTGCCTCACAAATGCTGGGATTAAAGGCTTGTGCCACCACATCCATCTCATTCAACAGTTCCTGACTTTCCTGCTGCCTTTATCTGTGAATCATCCCCTTCTTCCTCTGCTAATCATATAAAGTACATTGTAGTGATATTCTATTTATGTTTTAATAAATAAAGCTTGCCTAAAGATCAGAAGGACAAAGCTAAGCCACTAGAGGTCAGGCAGTGGTGGTACACACTTTTAATCACAGGACTTGGGAGACAGAGGCAGATGGATCTCTGTGAGTTCAAGACCACCCTGGACTACACAAGATTGATCCTGAAACAGATCCAGGTGGTGATGCCTCATACCTTTAATCCCAGTACTAGGGAATCATGTGTTTAATCCCAGCACTATAGGGAATATAAAATGGGAGGAGAGAGAGGCTCGGTCCGTTTAGTCTGTGGTCGCCCAGCCTTGGTAGAGTTAAGACTTCTCTAATGGCTGGATACTTTGCTTTTCTGGTTTTCTGGTTGATCCCCAATATCTGTCTCTGGGTTTTTATAATTTGTGCTACAGTACATTGTTTGGCTTCTGAAACCCCATGATTCTGAACTCACTCAGCACCTTCCTGTCCTCACCAAGCTCCAACAACTCCAGAATCCTTTGAGAACTCCAGACTTTCTCCTTTTTAATGTGGGGCTAGTCTTTTTTTTTTTAAAGGCGTATTTCATGTATATAGGTGTTCTGTTTGCATATATATGTACTACATGCATGCAGTTCCTGTGGAGGCCAGAAGAGGGTGTCAGGTCCCCTGGAGCTGCAGTGACATAATTGTGATTTGCCTTGTGCGTGCTATGTCTGGAGCACAGGTCTTCTGGAAGAGCAGGCCATACTCCTCTAACTACTGAGCCATTTCCCCAGGTGAGACTAGTCTTGATTGTCAGTGATCCTCCTGCTTCAGCAGTCCCAGTGTTAAAATTACAGACACATGTCACATAACCTAGCCTTGAGACCTTTCTTTATATGGTTTTGTGTGTGTCCTTGTCTTTCTATACACCTATACACAGGACATGGGGGTATCTGTTTTCTTACTTGCTGGCTTATTTCCTTGACATAAAATCTCTCACTGCATCTGGAGCACAAAAGTTTTGTCCAGGCTGACTGACTTCCAGGCTCCAGCAGTCATCCTGTTTCTACCCTGTAGCATGAATTCTAATTGGTATTAATAATAAAAATTCAGAGTCAGATATAAGGGTTAATGCTGAAGATCAGAGAAGCAGAGTGGCCAGCCACTAGAGAGTTCTTACCTCTACCAGTGCTCAGACCCAAGGGCCATCCTGTCCTCAGACTGCTCTGAGCTCCTGTCTCCTCCCGCCTTATATTCCTCTCTCCGGCCAGCCATATCACTCCTGTCTCCACCTCCCCAGTGTTGGGATTAAAGGCATATAATCCCAAGTGCTGGGATAATTTTTGTGTGAGCTCTGTTTCTCTTTTAGACCTGATCAGTTTCATGTAGCCCAGGGTGGTCTTGAACTAACAGAGATCTGTCTGTCCCCAGAGTCCTGGGGTTAAAGGTGTATGCCACCACTGCCTGTCCTCTAGTGGCTTCTTTCTGCACTCTGATCTTCAGGCAAGCTTTATTTGTTAAAACACAAACAAAATATCACTACACTATCCCCTTCCTGAAATCGTTAAGGTTGGAAAGCTCAGGGAATAGCACAAACCTCTGTTAATAATGTACTTGGCAATGCAACTCCCTTACTTTCATGTACTATGAACACATGGTCCTATTTAGTAGACATTGCACTTCCCAACCTGCTATCGGCCTAGGACCTCCCACCTGCCCCTAGCTTATTCACACCCCACTCCAACAATGGAATAATTTTCTCCTCTCCATAACAACCATCAAATTTAAATTATACTCAATCATATTTAAGTTATGTCCAAATACAAAGGTAGGAGAGATGATCTGGCTTGAACTTGTTTGGGGTACCTGTGCAATAAGGCCAACTATTTCCTTGAATAAAGTTTTAGGGGGAAAACTCCTGTATTTACCATCTTATTACTATATGTAATTGGGCATGCATATGATTAAAATCAGATGCATTATGGGAAGGGACATGTGCAATAGAGAAACGGTTATGTAATCTGTCAATCAAAAATAGAGAACCAGCCGATGGTGGTGCACGCCTTTAATCCCAGAACTTGGGAGGCAGAGGCCAGCCTGGTCTACAAGAGCTAATTTCGGGACAGGCTCCAAAGCTACAGAGAAACCCTGTCTTTTTTTTTTTTATGGTTTATTTGACTTTATTCTGTGTGCATTGGTGTGAAGGTGTCAGATCCCTTGCAACTGGATCTTCAGACAGTTGTGAGCTGCCATGTGGGTGCTGGGAGTTGAACCCGGGTCCTCTGGAAGAGCAGTCAGTGCTCTTAACCACTGAGCCATCTCTCCAGCCCCAAGAAACCCTGTCTTGAAAAACCAAAATAAGTAAATAAATAGAGCACTACCCAAACTACACTTTGGTTTTTTTTTTAATCTTTTTTTTTTCCAAACTACACTTTGATTAACCAAACTCCTCTTTTTCTTGAGCCCCGTAAAAAGAAGCCTCGAACAGTAATCGGGCACCTTGACTTGTGTGGTTGTCTGTCACTCTTGATAGTGTATCTGACTGTCCTATTGCTTTGCTCTGAATAAACGATTCTTGCTACTTTGGAATCTGTGTGAGCCTTTATTTCAGTTCTTTGAATCAGAGGCCAAGAACCTGGAAATACCCAGGCCCAGATCCCAACCACAGGTAACAGCAGCACCAGGGGTTACAGCCTTGCATTTGTGCCCAAATATTTTATATGGGTGCTGGAAATTAATGTTCAGATCCTCCTATATGTATAGCTGGTGCTCTTAACCACTGAGCCATCTCTCCAACCTTCTACCCATGTGCATTGGTATAGAATGATTTCTAAATAGGTATTCTTTTGAAATGACAAGGTCTCAAGTGTCCCAGGTTATCCATAGCTCCATGTGTAACTGGGGATGACCTTGGACCATGGATGCCCTGCATCCACCTTCAGAGTACTGGGATTGTAGACTGAGCATCACCATACTTGGTCTATGTGATACAGGAAATAGGATCCAGGAATTCATTTATTTGTAGCAACTGAACTACATTCCGAACCCAGCCTTTTTAATCCCAGCTTTCAGGAGGCAGAGGCAGGTGGATCTCTACATTTGAAGCTAGCTTGATCTATAGAAGTGATTTCCAGGACAGCCAGGGCTATGTAATGAGACCCTGTCTCAACCCTCCCCCCCAAAAAAGACAAAAAAAACCTGGATTTTTTTTGGGGGGGAAGTGCTGTTTTCTGTGGGCATTTCCTGCTACCAATATCTATTCCAAAATGGTATTTGGATATTTGCTCTTTTTTGAAAATGATAGCATTCTACATAATTTTATGCTGGTATATAAAGTTTTTGTGCTGTTTGTTTGAAACAGGGTCTTATGTAGCTCAGGCTGGCCTCAACTATTTAACCTAGGATGACTCTTTTTTTTTTTAACCCCCCTCCAAGACAGGGTTTCTTAGTGTAGCTCTGGCTGTCCTGGAACTCATTCTTTAGCCCAAACTGGCCTTGAACTCACAGAGAGCTGCCTGCCTCCACCTCCTCAGTGCTGGGATTAAAGGTGTGTGCCACCACAGCCCAACCTAACTTTTGAACACTTGATTTGCCTGTCTCCACCTCCCAAGTGCTGAGATTACAAGTGTGTACCAATACACTTGACTTTGCTATTTAAAACTTTTAATAAGCTTCAGTAGCTGCAAAGAATTTGTTACACATTTTAAAGTAGTACATACTATTTTGTGCTATATAATCCATTGGAATTTACAGAAACAACATTAGTTTATTTCATGCTGTTTTGGGGCCTCATACTATATGTATATTGCTTGCAGAACAAACACACACATATATACACACACATACTTTTTAAAAACTAATTTATTATTATTATTATTTTTATACCAATTCCAGTTCCCCCTCCCTCCTTTCTTCCTGCTCCTCCCACCTTCCCCCATCCTCCATCTGCTCCTCCCATTCCCCATTTTCTCCTCCCATCCCCCCATCTGCTTCTCAGGGCGGTGCCTCCCCTGGGAGGTCATCTAAGTCTGTCCTATCACCTCGTCGAGGCAGGACCAAACCGTGCACGCCCCCGCCCCCGTGCCATAGAGAGTGTGGTCCACAAAGTCAGTTTATGCACTGGAGTTAGATCCTGGTCCCACTGCCAGAGCCTCCACATACTGCCCAAGCCTGCATTCAGGGTTCAGGGTCCTACAGAGTTCAGTCCTATGCAGGTCCCCAGGTGTCAGTCCAGAGTCAGTGATCTCCCACTAGCTCAGGTCAGCTGCTTCTGTGGGTTTCCCCATCATGGTCTTGACCCCCTTGTTCATATTGTCGCTCCTCCTTCTTTGACTGTATGGGAGCTCGGCCCGATGGTTAGTTGTGGATCTCTGCATCTCCTTCTCTCTGGATGAGGGTAGGCTGATTACCCTTTGCTTTATGTTTGGTATCCACTTATGAGTGAGTGATACTATATTTGTCTTTCTGGGTCTGGGTTACCTCACTCAGACACATACTTTTTTCTGAGGGCGTTTCTCACACTGTAGGCCAGGTTATCTGGAATTCATTGTGTAACACAGACTGGCACTGAACTCACAGAACTCTTCCTGTTGCAGAGTGATGGCATTGTAGGCATATGCCATGACTAACATATTTTTCTCTTAAAATAAAATAAGTTATCTTTATTTTATGTGTAATGGTGTACTGGAGTTACAGACAGTTGTGAGCTACCACGTGGTCCTGGAAATGGAACCCAGGTCCTCTGCAAAAATAACAAGTGCTCTTAGCCACTGAGCTATCTCTCCAGCCCCGTAATTTACTTTTCCTTCCTCCCCTCCCACACACGGAGACTTACTGTGTATTCTAAGTTGGCTCCAGATTCTCCATTTTCCTACTTAGGCTCTGAGTTTTGGGATGACAGATGTTCATCGCCATGTCCAGTGCGGTGGTGTGAAAGAAAATGGCCCCCAAAGACAGCGACACTTATTAGGAGGTGTAGATTGTTGGAGGAAGTGCGTCACTGTGGATGTGGGCTTTGGGATATTTTAAAATTTTTTTAAATTTTTATTATTATTATTATTATATGGTTTTTCGAGACAGGGTTTCTCTTTGAGCTTTGGTGCCTGTCTTAGAACTAGCTCTTGTAGACCAGGCTGGCCTCGAACTCACAGAGATTCACCTGCCTCTGCCGCCCAAGTGCTGGGATTAAAGGCGTGCGCCACCACCGCTCGGCTCTCAGCCTTGGGTTTTATATATGCTTGAGCCACGCCTAGTGAGACAGACTACTTCCTGTTGCCTGTGAGTCAGGTGTAGGCCTCAGCTCCTTCTTCAGCACCTTGTCTGTCTTCAGCACCATGACATGGCATCATGTTGTACCATGATAATAGACCAAACCTTTGAAAATGTAAGTCACTCACTCCACTAAACGTTCTTCCTTTACAAGAGTTGCCATGGTCGTGGTGTCTCTTCACAGCAATAGAAACCCTAAGACAACCAGTTACTTCATTTTTTTCTTGGAAGTATTATCAACTGCCACTCCTACCACTCCTAATTTCTTTGTCTCTTTCTCTCTCTCTCTCTCTCTCTCTCTCTCTCTCTCTCTCTCTCTGTGTGTGTGTGTGTGTGTGTGTGTGTGTGTGTGTGTGTGTGTGTGTGTGTGACAGTGTCTCTATACATAGCCTAGGTGGCCCTGGAACTGGATATGTAGGCTAGGATGACCCAGCACTCACAGAGATCCGCCTGCCTCTGCCTCTCGTGTGCTGAGATTAAAGGCATGCGCCACTACACCTGGCGTCACCACACCTGGCGCCCCCACACCCGGCGTCACCACACCCGGCGCCGCTCATAACGCCTCACAGCGTTTGTGTCTCTTTAGCACAGAACGTTATTCTCACGTCTTTCAAGTGCTTATTCACTGCTGGCTAACCCTCCCTCCCCCACACTTTCCATGTGCTAACCCACGTAGTTGTCAGAGCTATTACTGGAAGTTAGGGCTGTCCACCGCTCAAAGGCCAGCATCCAAGAGACGAGAGTTGTGAGGGAGGAAATGGGTTTATTTCAATGCTGCAATCTTGAGAAGATGGAAGGGTTTTTCCCCTCAGAAGTTCAGTTTGGGATTTGGGGGGCAAAAGGGTTTTTACAGGGAGAGAAGAAAAGCAGGAAGGCTGCTGTGAGACCTCTAACAGCGATCCCAGCATGTGGCCTCCTTTCACTGGGGCAGGAAATGGCCCTGGCAACGGAACACAGCTTCTTCAGCTACTTCCTACAGTTCTCTCCAGACAGAACTAAAGGCTTAGGAAGTGTCCCAGAGGGCATCAGGTGTTCTGGGCTCATATTGCTACATCCAAAGGACGATTAATTAGCAGTTGCATCTCTTCTGCTTTTTAAAGATTGGTTTTTATTTTATGTGTCTGTGTGTTTTGCCCACATGTGTGTGTGTTGCCCAAGAAAGCCAGAAGAGGGTAGCAGCTCCCCTGGGACTGGAGTTACTACAGATGGTTGTGAGCCACTACATGGGTGCTAGGAATTGAATTTATGACCTCTGGAAGAGAATCCAGGTCCCATGGCAGAGCAGCCAGGTGCGCATTGCCATCTCCTCCTCTCTGCAGCCTTCCAAGTCACATCGTAACCATTTAGATTGCCTTCCCTTTAGAGTTCAGGATGCTGGGCCAGGGGAAGGGGCAAGTGAAGGCAGCTTCCAGATGCCACTTTCCAAAGAGAGACTCATCACCCCAATTTTAGGACAGGGAAATGTATTGCAGATGTTGAGTGCTGTGCCCAAGTCACACAGCTGCCTGTCCCCAGAGACGGCTTTCACTGCCTGTCCCCAGAGACGGCTTTCACTGCCTGTCCCCAGAGACGGCTTTAACAACCACTGCATGTACAGCTGAACGTGTCATTGTTTTTATTCTTTTAAAAAAGGTTTAATTTTAAGTGTGTGTGTTTGAGAGATAGAGAGAGAGAAGATAACCTGTGGGAGTCTGTTCTTTCCTTCCACGATATGGATCCTGGAAATTGAACTCAGGTCATTAGGGTTGGTGGCAAGTACTTGTACCTGTTGCAGTTTATTTTATTTTATCATTTTGAGACAGGGTTTCTCTAGTAGTCTTGGCTGACCTTGTCCCTATTTTATTTTATTTGATTTGATTTTTATTGAGCTCTACATTTTTCTCTGCTCCCCTCCCAGCCCCTCCCCTCCCCACTTCAACCCAACCCCAAGGTCCCCATGCTCCCAATTTACTCAGGAGATCTTGTCTTTTTCTACTTCCCATGTAGATTAGATCTATGTAAGTCTCTCTTAGTGTCTTCATTGTTGTCTAAGTTCTCTGGGATTGTGGTTTGCAGGCTGGTTTTCTTTGCTTTATGTTTAAAAACCACCTATGAGGGAGTACATGTGATAATTGTCTTTCCGTGTCTGGGTTACCTCACTCAAAATAAAGTTTTCTAGCCCCATCCATTTTCCTGCAAAATTCAAGCTGTCATTATTTTTTTCTGCTCTGTAGTACTCCACTGTGTAAATGTACCACATTTTCCTTATCCATTCTTCAGTCAAGGGGCATTTAGGCTCCTAATTTATTTTTAATGTGACATTAAAAAAGTTTTATTGAGATACAATTCTAGCTGGGTGTGGTTGCACATGCCTACAATGCCAGCATTAGGAAGGCTGAAGCAAGAGTGCCAGAAGTCAAGGCCTTACTTGCATAGTAAATGCCTGACTAGTACAGGGTACACAGCAAGCACCAGGCTAGTACACGGCACATAGCAAGCACCAGGCTAGTTAGTACACGACACATAGCAAGCACCAGGCTAGTTAGTACACGACACAGCAATCACCAGGCTGTTTAGTACACGGCACATAGTAAGCACCAGGCTAGTACACAACACATAGCCAGACCCTGTCTCCACAAACAAACAAAGAAACAAAAAAGTAGTATGATTCTGTTACTACAACATTCACTCATGGAAAGTATACAATTCAGCCTGGGGTAGTGCTATGTATTTAGACTTGGGCGGCTACAGCAGGAGGATTGCTGCAAGTTTGAAGCCAGCCTGAGCTCCACACCTGATGTCAGACAGCCCAGTGAGAAAACCCTGTTCCAGAAATAAATGACTTGGACTGGGTGGGCATGCAACTTGGCTGGTAGAATGCTCTTCTGTGCAGGAAACTCTGGGTTTGATTCTAGCACTGTAAAACAGGCAACCACGCTGTAAAGTATTTTTTCTCTTTTCTTTTTTATGTAGAACTGCCCTGTAACTCACTGTGGAGACCAGCTGGCCTCAAACTCCCCTGCCTCTGCCTCCCGAGTGCTGAGGTTAAAGGTGTGTGCCACTATACTCAGCTTGGTGTAAATTATTGTAACGAGACACTTGTGTCTCTTGATTTGTTAGACTATGAAACAGTGGGCCCAACAGAATGGGAATTTCCTCAGCAGTCTCATGTGGGAAAAAGGAAAAGGTGTGGGCAGAGGCGAACCTTCTTGTACTGGGAAGAGATTTCACAGGGTTCACCTTGTGGGGTGAGATGAAACCCAGACAGGGAGGAGTTAGCAGTGGGAGCAGCTTGCCCTGGGCTGCGAGGTGTGAATATCCCTGGCCCTCTATTTAAGCTGCAGTCTCACTTTAGTGTCCAAAGACAAACTGGAGTGTGTCCGTGAATCTCTGACCCTTTCCTCAGTTTCTCCCCACTAAACACATCTCCCTTTTCTGGTTTTTACCATTAATTTGGCTGTTTTAATTGGCTTCTTAAGGATGGGTAGCCAAACTTGGCTTTTTGGGGCACAAACTGTGACCCAAGTCTGAAAGAAGTGGTGCCAACCTGTGATCCCAGTGCTCAGGAAGTGGAGGCAGAAAGGTCAGAAGTTCAAGGCCATCTTTACTATCTACAATGAGGTTGAGGCCAGTCTGGGTACATGTAATGTTGTCTCAAAAATAAAAAAAAGAAAAAAGGAGAAGGGAAGAAAGTCGTGGCTTTTTGAGTTGGAAGTCAAGGAAGCTGGCTGACTCAGCAATGGAAGTCTGGGGAGCAAGTCGGGGGTAGAGGACTGAAGGGGGAGGGTTACTTCATAATGAAAGGGCATGTTTAGGCAGATATTGTGGGGGTGGGGTGGAGAGAGAAAAGAAAAAGCTATTGCAGATTAGCAAGGAGGGTCTGTAAACTACTGAGGGAGGGCTTTGGGGTGTCTAAGTACACAGCTCGTTAAAAGGGAGCAGCTATTTCTCTGGGTTAGCAAGACCTCCCTTGACCTGACTTTAGACTGCACTTTTCCATCTATAAAACACAGCTTTCTCTTTAACACGGGTGATCTTTGGCCTTGCCTGGTCAAGGGAAACCCCGGCTGTTTTTATCAAAAGGAACTATCTGTCACTGACCAAGCCATCTGTAAAGGGAGTCACTGATGAATAACCATGGCATTTCAGCGATTATGATCCTTCCTCCTTCCTCAAAACTTTGTGTGTTGCCATGGAGACCGGGGTTGGGCCTTGAGCTGAATGTGAGGGAGGGAATCCATTCTCAATGATCTCCAAGCCTGCTGATGCCTGACTAGCCAACTACTGCCAGTCGTCAGATAAGATGCTAACCAGCTCATCTGGAAAGCTGGCGCATGCTGAGTCGCAACAGCAAGGACCAGGTCCATACGCGTCTAGAGGAACAACGTGAGTGGGCCACATCATACGTGAACTGAAGTTCCGAAGACGGCGGTGAGTTTGCTGCCTGTCACTCCCTTGACACACCGAGGGATCCGTGGATGTTAGGTAACCATCCCCTTGGGGTTCACGTGAGGGCATTGCACTCTTCACTGGCCTGGTGTGCAGGACCTGTTTTTTCTGATATGATTCTCATTTGCCAAGCTACACTACTGTGTACCCGCGGTGCCTCTTACTTGCAGACATAAGATATTTATCAGTCTGTGCCCCATGGTACTGAATAGCTTGTGGTTTCAATCTGCACAAACAAGATACAGGATCATTCGGCTTCCACAGTTTGCACTCAGAGTGGAACCATGAGTGGCTTGTAAAACGGAGTCCCTTGGGAACAGCCTGATAAGCACAGGCACCGGTCCACCCTGGAAGGAACAGCTAAGAGGGCACAATCCGCCCTCACTTTCTTTCTCTGCTTTCTTCTCTTCCTTTGATTCCTTTAGTTTTCTCTGGTGCCGGGAATTAATCCCAGAGCCTTGTGCATGCCACGTATGCACCAGTAGCCTCTATGGTTTGCAAACATTTAAAACTTACTTTTCTTTAAAAACACACACCAAGCCTGGCGGTGGTGGCACATACCTTTAGTCCAAGCACCTGGGAGGCGGAGGCAGGAGGATCTCTGTGAGTTTCAGGCTAGCCTGGCTTACATCATGAATTTGAAGCAAGCCAGGATTACAGTGAGACCCTGTCTCAAAAATAACAAAATAAAACAATGACAGTAAAACCACTTTTCTTATCACTAACTCTCATTCTAAGAAAACTGCTTTGGATTTGGGGTACAGCTCATTGGTGGGTGGAAAGGTTTAGCATGTTCAAGGACCCAAGCTTAATTCATAGTGCCTAACAGCAACAAACAAATAGTTCCACAAGACAGTTATCAACCACAGTCACAAATTTCCCTGTGCCAAATGAAGACGAACCATGCCCAGATTTAGGCGAGGGGGAAGTGTGCTGGGGTTGAGCCCGTGTCTCATGCTTGTGCTCTGCTGCTGAGCTATCACTGAGCCCACACCCGGATTTTAGAGTAGAATATCATTTGTGAAAAAGCTTTCTTGTTTTGTTTGTTTTTCAAGACAGGGTTTCTCTGTGTAGCAGCCCTGGCTGTCCTGGAACTCACTCTGTAGACCAGGCTGGCCTCAAACTCACAGAGCTCCTCCTGCCTCTGCCTCCTGAGTGCTGCGATTAAAGGCGTGCACCACCACTGCCGGCTATGAAAAACATTTTTTATTTCAGACAGTGTCTCTCCTTCCAAAGTATTTCCCCAGACTTCTTCATCTATATATAGTTTTCAGAATAAACTAATTCTGAAGAGAGGCAGTATCTGGAATGGAGTACTACTTAGTTCAAGTTGAAGGACTATAAACATGATGGTTCAAAACACCTGTCTGTATAGAAACTGCAATGAAGAGCCAGTCCTGGTGGCTCATGCCTACAAGGCCAGGACCAGCATGGACTGCATAGTGAGTTTCAGGCCAGCTTGTGCTGTCACGTGAAACCCTGTCGCACACGCACACACACACAGAGGGAGAGAGAGGTGGTAACGAATGTCTATTCATTCATTTTTGCTGGTTATGTTTTATTTATCTATTTTTGTTTGTGGAGTGCAACAGACGTGAAGTTAGAGGGCAGCTTGCAGGAGCTGGATCTCTCCTTCCACCATGTGTGTTTGGGGATTGAACTCGGGCCAGAAGACTTGGTGCCAGGCACCCTTACCCACTGAGTCATCTTGTCCGCTCTTCAGTTGCACCATTTCTAGAAGCTTGTTCATCAAATTAATTTATTCATTAATTTGTGGCCACTTGCAGTCTGGATACAAGTGCCATCAGGATTTGACTGTAAGTTTTCGTTACAAACAAACAAGCAAAAACCCAAACCGAAAAAACCAAAACCTTAACAATATTTTGGAGTCATTTGTTATTCTGCTTTACAGTAAACAAAGGGAGCAATGTTATGTTCTCTAATTAGACCAAAGTGAACTGCAGACTTCTCAGAGCCATGCTTACTAAACTAAAAGGACCAATAGAAGAAGTTGAAATTTAGTAAATTGTGTGTGTGTGTGTGTGTGTGTGTGTGTGTGTGTGTGTGTGTGTATCCAACTTTGTAGCAGTGAGGCCTAGTGAGCTCAGTTGTAATGGAGCACTTGGGTGGGGGGAGGCAGGAGGATCAGGTTGAAGGTCATCCTCTTACATAAGGCACCTGCTTCTTGAATGCTGGGATTGCAGGTGTGTTCCTGGCTTAACACATTTGTTTGGTTGATCTTGTATTTGAGACAGGGTCTTAAAAACCCCACCTTCTCTTTGAATTTGCTATGTAGCTGAAGTTGACCTTGAACTCCTGATTCTGCCACCTCTACTCCAAATGCTGGGATTGTTTCTTGTGTGTGCAACCATACCTAGCTCCTTTCTTCTTCTTCCTGTGTGTGTAGTGTAGTGTATGCATGAGTGTTTGGAATGTGCTTGGCTGTGTGCATGCCTATGGAGGTCATGGGTAGATTTTGAATATTTTCCTCTTTCTTCATCTTTAAAAAAAATATTTCATTTTTATTTATTTCTTTTTTTTTTTGGTTTTTTGAGACAGGGTTTCTCTGTAGCTTTGGAGCCTGTCCTGGAACTAGCTCTTGTAGCTCAGGTTGGCCTTGAATTCACAGAGATCCACCTGCCTCTGCCTCCTGAGTACTGGTATTAAAGGTGTGCACCACCACCGCCCGGCATTTTTATTTCTTTTTTTTCTTTTTTTAAAATTTTCTATTTTTTTTCATAACTTTGGCTCATTTTCTAAACCTGTAAGTACATTGGCCTAAAGTTTAATATTTTTCAAATTATTTGGAAAATAATTTAAAAGAAAAACAATTGAAGAGGATTTCAATACAGTTACAAAATGCACAAATTTAAAAAGTTACATGAAGCAGTAAAACACACCTGTAAAACCCTGAAAATTCTTTATTTAAAACATTAAGTTATTGAAAGTGGGGATATAATGTAGTAAAATAAAACTCTCTCAAAACTCATCACTTTCATTTTTATTTCTTAATGTATGTCTGTGTGTCTGTGCATGTGAGTGTAGGTGCACCAAGAGGCCAGGGGCATTAGATCCCCTGGAGCTGAGTTACAGGCAGCTAACTGAGAGCCACCTGCTGTGGGTGCTGGGAATCAAACTTGGGTCTTCTACAAGAGTACTATGTGCTCTTAACCCCAGAGCCATCTCTCTAGCCTCATTGCCTTATCTTCTGAGACAGAATCTCTTCCCTGAACCTGAGGCTCACATGTCTGTTGGCGAATTAGGTCGGTACAATAAATAACCAAGACAGCTCAAGAAGAACAATTATATTTTAATGGTTAAAAAGGGGAAATTTACGCTACAAGAATGGAAGGTCTGATGTCCTATTTATCCAGTGGGCACTGCACAGAGAGAGAGAGAGAGAGAGAGAGCAGGCACCTGGGTCCTCCCAGTTTTCTACCTGGGCCCCAGGTAGCCACACCCTAACCAGATGTGATTGGTTGTTAGAGTTTCCCCATCATCTCCCCTTTTGTCTAAACAAGATCAATTCAAACCCAACACAGCTATATACAATAGGAACAGATACCAAATATAAAATTACAAACAATAAACAATATTAAGCAAGGAATGCATAACAAAAGTTTTACTAAACATTCTATTTCAAGGAGTCTAACTATTGCATTGAAATTAAGCTTGGCTAAATCATGAGGAAGGTAACTATAATTATCTAATCTTCAACTCCATCAAAGATCTGAGAAGGGAAACAATAATACTTGAGTGAACAGGAAGTACAATCGAGAAACTTCCAAAATGTGCAACAAATGACAGAGACAACTGACTACCTGGGCAATCACCCAAAGTCTCATTTGCAATGTTGAAGCAACCAACTTTGGCTAAGGCCTAATATAACTGACATACCATTTTCAAAGGCAAGAAACTTTTCAAAACTATCTTACCCTGTCTTGGCAGGATATGACAGTCCTGTTTTATCCATTTACGGATACTCTGTATCTCTGTCAGTGGTTGAGGTATGGACATTTCTTTGCCCAAAGGCCAGTTCTGCCAAGAAGAAAGGCTCCACATTCTCTCTGGAATAGATTGGTGTTGCCAGGAGCGATTGTGTCTCACTACCATGGAACTCTAAGTTAGATTAAAGGCCATTTTCTACAGCTCCTTGAAGAGGTTGAAGATTATCTATCTATACTGAATATAATCTCTATGTATCTAAAGAACCTGATTAGTCTAATTATAAATATGACAAACATAGATGACTATTGATTTGTAATTCTCAATACCTATCTAACTTAAAGACTAAGACAATAAACAACTGTGCAATAAATGAAGACAATGACCTTCAAATGTAAACAATGTATAAGTATCTTGATCAGAGGTAGTAATGTACACTGTGGTATGGTAAATATATATATCAATACATAAACAATGTTTTAAACAGAGGTAGAAGCATACATGCATACAATATTCCATATAATTTAACTTTGTATCAATATGCAAGAATCAATACCAATATAATTGTCTAAAAACAATAACTCACAAACACCAATCTATTATCCCATCATCCAGTTATCCCTCTTTTTTCTTTTTTGTTAAAAAGATCCCTGAGCCTATAAAATTCCTCCCCCATCCCTCAACCATATACCAATTATAATCAACCCCTAAATGATGTCCCTAAGCCTGAGGGCAAACTTTGCTGGGAGAGGGGACGTCGTCCTCTAAAGTTGCTTCCAGCTGTCATGGGGGTGATGTTCTTTCTAGGGGATCCTGTTAAAGTAAATGATGGTTAAATTCCAAGATTAATATTTGGCCTGGTAAAATTGCAAATAGTCTCTGAGTATTTCATGGAGGTCTGGCCAGAATGTTGTAAAAGAAGTGCACCATGTAAGCTAACCAAGTTAGAACCATCCTGTGCAGCTGGTATCCAAACAGGTCTTGTAGTAGCACTATCAGCATCATGACGTCATAGTAACCAGGTGGAGTTGTTGTTGTGGGGCCCCATCTTCTTCCTGGAAACTTCAAAGATTACTGCAGGAAAATTTATTGGTTTTTTTTGTTTTTGTTTTTTAAAGATTTATTTATTTATTATGTGTACAGTGTTCTGTCTGCATGTATAACTGCAGGCCAGAAGAGGGCACCAGATCTTATTACATATGGTTGCAAGCCACCATGTGGTTGCTGAGAATTGAACTCAGGACCTCTGGAAGAACAGCCAATGCTCTTAACCGCTGAGCCATCTCTCCAGCCCAAATTTATTGTTTATTATGGAAAACTTAAGCATTATTTATGTAGACATACATATATATTCAATGAAAGGTATGATAAAGGCAAAAATAGATATGAAGAAAGGCAAAGAAGTTTTATAAATTATTTTTTCTTTCTGTCCCATATCATGGCTCTTGACCTGAGATAAAAACTCTGGGTTTTCTCTTACAACAGGCTTGGAATTAGAGAGGGACTGAGCCAGAGTCCAACTTCAAAACCAGCTCTATATATTTATAAATATAAGTACATTCATGTATATCTAAAAGTATGTTTCGAATATTTTCACTTACGGAATCTATTCGATTTTCTTGCTGATCCTTATTGGGTTGTAAATTGTTTCTATATGTCAGTATTCAAACATCCAGGGTCCCTTGAATTTTTTGAAGATGAGTGTTTTCCTGCGGAGATAAGAACAGAACCCTGCCCCCATCCTATATGTTTTCCTTACCACCTGTATGATTATCATCATTGTGGATGAGCTGTCATTTATCCTTTCCAAGGCAATCCTCCTGTTCAAACCAAACCTTTATTAATTTTGATGGTATCCACAATTTTTCTTCTCCTGTGGAAACAAGAGCAAAACCTCTTCCCCAACGCAGCACATTTCCTGGCTTCCATTGCAAGGTCAGCACATCCTTGAAATAAACCGGTTGATTTAATTCAGCAGACTTTTCCATTATCCAGTGTCTTTCTGCTGCCGTTGTCCCTTTCTCATTAGCGTTAAGAAAATTTAAGGTTAATAAAGCATTATGTAATCTATTTCTGGGGGTATTTCCCACCCCTTTCTATTTATTTAACATATCCTTTATAGTTTGATTTGATCTTTCTATAACTGCTTGACCTGTAGGATTGTGTGATATACCTGTAGCATGCTTAATATTATAATAAGCAAAAAAAGTTTCATTTTCCAAGAGACATAAGCTGGACCATTATCTGTCTTTATTTGTGCAGGTATACCCACGATGGCCATGACTTCTAATAAATGGGTGATTACTGAATCAGCTTTTTCTGAGCTTAAAGCAGTTGCCCACTGAAAACCTGAATAAGTGTCAATGGTGTGGTGTCCATATTTTAATTTGCCAAATTCTGCAAAGTGGAACACATCCATCTGCCAAATTTCATTCTTTTGAGTACCCTTTGGGTTAGTCCCTGCAGGTAGCGGTGTTTGGTTATAGAAAGAGCAAGTAAGACATCTCTTTATAATCTCCTTAGCTTGTTGCCACATTATAGAAAATTCTTTCTTCAAACCTTTGCTATTGACGTGATGTTTTTTATGAAATTCAGAGGCCTGCAGCACACTTCCAATCAACAATTGGTCAATTTCTGCATTACCTTGTGCTAGAGGACCTGGAAGACCCGTATGGGATCGGATGTGTGTTATGTACATAGGGCAAAGCCTATTCCTGATCATGTCTTGTACCTGGATAAACAATTATGTCAGTTCTGTATCATCTGGTATAAATTCAGCATTTTCAATATGCAAGATAACTCTTTCTGCATATTGCGAGTCAGTAACTATATTAAGAGGTTCTTTAAAATCCCCTAGCACCATAAGAATGGCATATAATTCTGCCTTATGGACAGAATTATAAGGGCTATGTTCCACCTTACTCAATTCATCTGATTTGTAACCTGCTTTCCCTGATTTATTGGCATCAGTATAAAATGTACGGGCTCCAGTTATTGGAGCATCACATACGATTCGAGGAAGAATCCAAGAAGTTCTCTTTATAAGGTTAAGCCTATTGCTTTTGGGATAGTTGCTATTAATTTCTCCCAAAAAATTAGCACAAGCTCTTTGCCATGGTTCATTGTCTTCCCATAACTCTCTTATCTCATCAGCAGTGACAGGCACTATAATTTCTGCTGGGTCTATACCTGCTAGTTGATGAAGTCTCAATTTACCTTTTATAATTAATTCAGAGACTTTTTCCACATAAGTTTTTAATTTTTTACTTGGTTTATGTGGTAAAAAGATCCATTCTAAGATAATATCATCTCTCTGCATTAAAATTCCTATAGGAGAAATTCTGGAAGGCAGTATGACAGGAATACAACTAAGCTTTGGATTCACCCTATCCACATGTGCCTCCTGTAATTTTTCCTCAACCATTGTCAATTCCTTTTCTGCTTCAGATGTTAATTCTCCGGAACTATTCAAGTCTTTATCACCATCTAAGGTTTTGTTTAAATGAATTATTAGATCAGGTGTTATCCCAACAGCCGGTCATAGGCTGGAGATGTCTCCTAACAATCTTAGAGTCCGTAACTGATCTATCCTAATTTGTGCCTTTTGTGTCTTAATTTTTTGTAAACCTATTTTATAACCTAGGTAATTAACAGAATCTCCTCTCTGTATTTTTTCAGGAGCAATCTGCAATCCCCATTTAGGTAAAACTATCTTTACTTCTTCAAACAGTGTTTCTAAGGTATCTATGTTTGAATCAGATAGCAAAATATCATCCATGTAATGGTAAATTATAGACTTAGGAAATTGTTTACATATTATTTCCAGTGGTTGACTTACAAAAATATTGACACAGGGTGAGGCTATTGAGCATTCCCTGTGGGAGGACATTCCACTGGTACCTCCTAGTAGGCTAAGAATTATTATAAGTAGGCACTGTGAAGGCAAATTTTTCTCTATCTTTTTCTTGTAAAGGTATGGTGAAGAAACATTCCTTTAAATCAATAACTATGAGAGGCCATCCCTTTGGTAACAGAGAGGGCAGAGGAATTCCGGATTGCAGAGGGCCCATAGGTTGAATAGCCTTGTTGATAGCTCTAAGATCTGTCACCATTCTCCATTTTCCAGATTTTTTCTTAACAACAAATACAGGAGAATTCCAAGGGCTGGTAGATTGTTCTATATGTCGAGCATCTAATTGCTCTTGTACCAGCTGTTCTAAAGCCTGCAACTTTTCCTCAGCTAAAGGCCATTGCTTGACCCATATTGGCTTCTCAGTCAAACATTTTAAAGGCAGGGCTGTTGGTACATCTGAAGGGATATCAGTTGCTTTGTGTTCTTGTACAGCACGAATGGCCAGTGTTCGTTGTCTGTAATATCTTCTAATATTTTCCTCAGAAACATAAGCTTTAGGGGCAGCAGGAATGTTAATCTGGGTATTCCATTACTCCAATAGGTCATGACCCCACAAATTCACCGCAATATTGGCTATATATGGCCTTAGTTCTCCTATTTGCCCTTCAGGTCCTATGCATTCAACCCATCTCATGCTTTGTCTTACCTGAGCTAGGGTTCCAATTCCCATGAACTGAACATCTACCTCCTGAAGAGGCCAATTCGGATGCCAAGATTCTGGAGTAATGATACTTACATCCACACCCGTGTCTAATAAGCCTTCAATAAAAATGCCATTTATACACACTTTTAGTGTTGGTCTTTGTTCATTTATAGAAGTCTGCCAGAATATACATTTCCTCTGTCCCACCAGATTTCCTGACTCATTCTCCACATTTATCTCATCATTCATACCATTATTGCTTTTGACAGCAGGCATGGGACCTTCTAATTTTCCTGACAAGACACATTCTCCACAGTAACCGGGAATGACTGGACCACATTCGTCATGGGGGCCTGCAAGAGGCCCCCCCATGGCGTTTCCCGATGGTATCGGGTTGCCTTGTCTATCTCTTGTTGACCTACATTCATTTGTCCAATGTCAGCCTTTGCCACACCTCCTACATAAACTTGAAGGCTGAGTCCTCTTGTTCCTGTTATTCCCAGAAGAGGCATTATTCCTGGAAATCTGTTGTCTACAATCCCTTCTCATATGTCCCATTCTATCACAATTAAAACATTTGGTATTTTGATGTCTTCTCTTACCATTGGAAATTGCTTCTCCTACCCATACTTCAGTACCATAGTCAAGTGTCTCGACATTCATTGTATGCAAGACCCATTCATCCGAGGGTGCTGATCTGATCTTTAAAGGCCCCAGGATCCTTTTGCACTCTATGTTGGCATTCTCATAAGGTAAAGATTCAATTATTATACGTCTAGCTTCTGGGTCAGTTATCCCTATTTGTTAAGCCCTAGTTAGTGTTTGCAAAAAGTCACTAAAGGGTTCTCTCTGACCCTGTTTAGCCCTAAGATGTGATTCCACTGTCTGTCCTGGTTCCTGAACCCTGTCCCAGGCCTTTAAAGCTGCTGTGGCACATACGGACAGGGTGTCATCATCATAAAGAGCTTGGTCCTGAGGATCAGAGTAAAGTCCATCACCTAGAATTTGATATAGGGAAATCTCAGTTCCTTTTGCTCTTTCCTGTTGCTCTAAAATTCTTGCTTCCTCTTTTAAGAAGGCATCTCCAGTGCAATTGTGGCCCACTTTCTAGGACAGCTGAGATTAACTGAGCCCAGTCGTGAGGTGTGGCTTTTTTACTGAAAGCCCAGGTTTTGACCATCTCTCTAACAAAGGACGAATGTAGTCCATAAGTCACAATTGCTTGTTTAATTTCTTTTAAATCACTCATACGTACGGGCTCCCATGTATGTTCCTTGATAACCTTAGGGTATTTGGAGCTGGCTACTTTTTCTGATGTTATTATTGGAAAGGCAGGTAGAACTCTGGAGAAGCTATCCCGGAGAGTTTTACGCACTGACGAAGTTAAATTTTGCCTTCTTACCTTTTGCTCCTGGTCATTGAAGTCGATAATTTCCTCAATCTTTTCAAATCTGTTTACCATTGTCTTCTGCAAGGTCTGGATCTCCTGTCCAGTGTTCTGCTCTAATGCCCTCATTGAGGATTCTAAGGTATGAAGTCTGTCCATTAGAGATAATATCTCATCCTTGGACATAATCTTCAAGGCATGCATATTACCTTCCTGGAGAGACATTCTATCAGTCAATCTGTCATAACCCTTCGACAGAGTCCAATTAATACTTTCAACAGTGCGAATCCTCTCAAATAATGTTTCAGCACCCACTGTCATGGACTGGGTCTTATGTGCCAAATCAGCCGTTTCCTTCTCCAGTGTGCTGAATCTCTCCTTAAATGAATTACTATTAGATTGTACCTTTTCTAAAAATAACTCAGTTGACTGAGTCATATTAAACAAAGTCCTAGTATCCTCCTTGAGATCTGCAATATCTTTCTTGAAGAGTTTGGTATCATTCTGTGTTGTGTGTAAATGTACCTCAGTTGACTGAAAATTGTTAGTTAAGATGGTCATGTCCTTCCTTAGATTTCCAACTTCTTTCCTAAGAAGCCTGGATTCAGTCTGTGAAGACTGCATCATTTTCCTATTGTCAAACCATATTTTTATGAAAAACTACAGAATAAAAGAAAAAAGGTGAATCCTAGAAATAGCCATGTAGGAGGGACTTCATATGTGTCTTGTAAGACCTCACACATGGTGTATGTAAGTGGAAAAGCTATGGAAACCTTGGAGGGTTATATTGTCTGGCATATTGCCCTTTTTAAAATTCAAAGTAATAAATCTTACCTGTGGGTCAATCAGCTTGAGTTGGTGCAATAACCGTTGCCTGCCAGTAGGTGGCAGGGTGCACCTAAATCCACGTGCTTGGTTTTAGATGGCTGAATTTAAAGGAAATACTGAAAAATTCTCAAATCAAGAAGTTACTATTATTATTATTTTAATCACAGACTGTGTGCTCTGTGAATGTCTTTGGATGTTCAATAGGTGCGGCATGGTGGCTGTGGCTGGACCCAAAGCCTGCAGCAGGAGCGGCATAGGGGAGAAGCCGAGCGGGGAGTGAGCAGTGATGCCACAGCTATGAGGCTTGCGCAGCGGCTCCAGGTGTGGGATGGGGAGTGCACAGAGATGCGGCTATGGGGCTTGGAGTTGGGTACAAGCTGGCCAGTCTAAGCCCAAATGAACGCAGCGTGGCTGCCGTTGGTGGCAGCTGGCCAGAGCCGCAAGAGGCTCCAAAAGCACGAACCGGGCGCCAAATGTTGGCGAATTAGGTTGGCACGATAAATAACCAAGCCAGCTCAAGAAGAACAGTTATATTTTAATGGTTAAAAAGGGGAAACTCACACTACAAGAGTGGAAGGTCTGACGTCCTATCTGTTCGGCGGCCACTGCGCAGAGAGAGAGTGGGCATCTGGGTCCTCCCAGTTTTTCTACCTGGGCCCCAGGTAGCCACACCCTAACTAGATGTGATTGGTTGATAGAGTTTCCCCATCACATGTCTGTTAGACTGGCTGTCCGGTGAGCCTCAGGACCTATCTATCTGCATCCCCACTGCTCTGGAGCTGGGATTACATCTTTCACATGGGTGTTGGGGATCAGAGATTAGGGCATTATGATTCTACAACAAACACTTTACCCACTGACCTGTTCCTCTCTTTAGAAAAATAAAATCAAATAAAAAGATTTTCGTAGTTTTTAGTATATGTGATACTTTTTTTGAAAGAGTGTCCTATGGTTGGTTTTTTTTTTTTTTTTTTTTTGAAACAGGGTTTCTTTGTGTACCAGTCCTGGCTGTCCTGGAACTCACTCTGTAGACCAGGCTGGCCTTGATCTCACAGAGATCGGCCTGCTTCTGCCTCCTGAGTGCTGGGATTAAAGGTGTGCACTGCCACTACACCCAACTGACCATTATGTGTATACTGCCCTGGAGCCTCTGTGCTCAGCATCTTCCTGCCTCAGCTTTCTGAATAGTTAAACCAGTATGCATTCTACCTCATCCAGCCAAAGTAGGGGTTCTTGAGAGCTATTAGTTGTTTGTAACAAACTATCCAAATATTAATATATTAACTTTGAATGAACAACATTGTGATTTTCCATGCTGAAGGTCTGAAACCACTGCTTTAAGTACAGGAGTGGAGAAACATTTCCCTTGAGAGATGAGATGAGTTCCTGTTTTCTGTTTCTTTGCTGTGCTGTTTGGTTTGAGAACAGGGTGCATGAGCCTCAGGTCCACTTCTAAGTTGGTGCACCTGTCTTGGGCAAAAACAGAACTGCATCTGAAAGCTGGACTTCTATAGATGTTGTGCCCAGCATCCATGTCCCCTGTGTCCCTCAGAGTAATATAGTGAATATCCAGACATGGGAACTGAATCTTGGGTCAATCCAAAAAAGATAAAAAACAACCCTTAAAATGAATTGCCCATCCCCTTAACTTTATTGACAACATTGACTGCATGCTTACTGCTTCATGTGTTAATGACTTAGAACATTGGAGTAATTCCTATGAGAAATTATGAATTAAGTCTTACAGTATGGTTCCTTTAAACGTTTTTATTGATAGTTAGGAACATTGCTTTTGGCCTATAATTATTGCTAATAATAAAAATTTTGATATTAGGGCTGGAAAGATGGCTCAGTGGTTAAGAGCATTGCCTGCTCTTCCAAAGGTCCTGAGTTCAATTCCCAGCAACCACATGGTGGCTCACAATCATCTGTAATGAGGTCTGGTGCTCTCTTCTGGCCTGCAGACTTACACACAGACAGAATATTGTATGCATAATAAATAAATATTTTAAAAATTTTGATATTAATAAAAAATTACAAACTATTAAAGGTGTGTGCCAGTAATCCCTAGCTCAGCTTGCTTTCTTAGAAAACCCAGGAACATCTACTTGCCCTGGGGTGGCATCACCAACAGTGGGCTGGGACCTCCCACATCTGTCATTAATTAAGAAAATGCCACACATACTTGTCTATAGGCCAGTCTAATGAAGGCAATTAACCAGCTGACACTCCCTCTTCCCAGATGACTAGTTTGTGTCACATTGACCTAACAAACCAGTCACCAGAGTACCTGAGTTGGGGAAAAGGCAGCTGAGGGGTAGGTTCCATAGCTTGGGAAGTAGAGTGTGGGAAAGTTGTATCTGGAGGGCTGGGATATCAGGGAAAATGGCCTGGTTTGGAGGACTTAGGGGTCTAGCATACAGGGGAAGGACATTGGGAACTGTCAGTGAGGGCCCTAGGTGTGGTGAAGGTGGGCTTTGGAGGGGGATCAGGTCATGAGGTTGGGAGGGGCCTTTGGGAGAGAATCTTGGTGAGAAGTCTGGGGAGGGTCCTAGAACTTACTGGATTCTGCCGCAAAAGCTCATGCCACAGAAAACCAACATCTTGGAGTTGAGTGGGGAGAAAGAAGGTCTTTATGCAGTGACCAAAGAATGGAGTGGAATTGGCTTTGCACACAGGTCAGATTCTTTCAGGATTTTAGGGGGCTCCAGATGCAGGGCAGAAATAATGAAGGAGAGAAATCAGGTTAGAAAGGGAAAGAATATTCTTGTCTTTTCTGGAACCAGGTGGGTTTCTTCCAGGAGTTGAGTGCTATCTGTTTTCCTTTCATGACCTGATGCTTTTAATCATGGTGGCTTAAAGTGTGGGTAGAGAGAAAGATCAGTGTGATGGTTGTTCTTGGTTGTCTACTTGACCACATCTGAATGAACTACAATCCAAAATGGAGGGCATACCTGTGAGAGATCTTCTGCTTGGTTTAAAGGCAGTGAATCCACTTCTAGTTCAGACATTTGAGGTAGGAAAGACACCTCTAATCTGGGCCACACCCTCTGCTGGAAGTTTATATAAGAAGTGGAAGAAGGAAGCTCTTGCTCTTTGCCTCTTGCCCTCACCTTGATAGCATAGCCATTCCGTCACTGGCATTGGAGCCTCCTTCTTCTGAGACACTAGCCTTGTGGGACTGAGCAACTACTAGATTCTTGGACTTTCCATTCAAGGATAGCTGTTGTTGGGTTAGCAGGACAACAACCTATAAGTCATCCCAATATTTTTCCATATATATATTCATTTCTTAAGTTCTGTGTCTCTGGAGAACCCTGACTAATACAATTAGGAAAATTCAGGTTAAGTTAACTCTGTATTACAGTTTAAAACAAGCAATTCTTAGTGGTCATTGTGTCTGTAATGGCTTGCTCTGTCCCTTTAAGAGACAAGCCATGCCCACTCCCTCCCCTGTCCTCCGCTGAGGCAAGCTGATCTTCAGCTTCCAGCCTGAGTCCTTTCCATTCCCACTCCCCCTCTCTCAAAGAGGCAGCTTCTGTTTCTTCCTTCTCCCCACTTCTCTCCTTCTCCCCTCTCTGTTTCTCTCTCTCTCTCTCTCTCTCTCTCTCTCTCTCTCTCTCTCTCTCTCTTCTCTTCTCCCTTCTCCCCTTCCCTTCCATAACCCACTAAGTAAATATCCAACTTCACTCTGCATGGCGTGCCTATTTGTCTTGGTCTTTCACCTGCCATGCAACTCCCTGCCTGGGACTCGTGACCCGCTGCTGCCGCTCAGGGAACTGCACCATCCCTGCCTGGGGCTGGCTGCTCTCAGACTGCTGCCTGCTGCCATTTGGGAACCTGTGGTGTGGTCTCGGACCTGCTGCCCACTGCAGCCACTCGGGGATCTGCAGTATTTTACTTAAACCATCACAATGTCTACATAAGAGCCTAATAGAATCTGAATTAAAGACAGGTTGGTAACATGGCTCAGTGGATAAAGGCACTTGCCTTCAAGTCTGACAACCTGAGTTTGATCCCTGGACATCACATAGGAGAGAACTGACTCCCCTAAGTTGTCCTCTGGCCTCCAAATGCACATCATGGTGTGCAAGCCCCCTTCCCACAAACAAACAAACAAATACAAAGTCATTGAAACATATATTTTGTTTTAAAATTTTTATTTTACTATTTATGTATATGGGTATTTTCCCTCCATGTAAGTCTG
This sequence comes from Ondatra zibethicus, assembly GCA_004026605.1. Taxonomy (NCBI): domain Eukaryota; kingdom Metazoa; phylum Chordata; class Mammalia; order Rodentia; family Cricetidae; genus Ondatra; species Ondatra zibethicus. Next base: position 67,488 of record PVIU01001397.1, read on the forward strand.
TGCACTACTTTTGTGTCTGGTGATTATGGAGGCCAGAAGAGAGTGTCATATCCCTTGGATCTGGAGTTATATATGGCTATGAATTGCCATGTAGCTGCTGGGAATTGAACTCAGGTCCCTGGAAGAGCAACAAGTGTTTTGTGGTGGTTTTATTGAAAATGGCCCCCAAAGGGAGTGACACTATAAGAAGATGTGGCTTTGTTGGAGCCTTTTTGGAGGAAGTGTAAAACTGTGGGGTGGGCTTTGAGGTCTTCTATGCTTAAGCTATACCCAATGGGATAGACCACTTCCTGTTGCCTGCAAGTCAAGATGTAGGATACTCAGCTACTTCTCCAGCACCATGTCTGCCTGTATGCCACCATATTGCACCATGATGATAATGGACTAAACCTCTGAAAGTATAAGCCACCCCAATTAAATGTTTTTTCTTTATAAGAATTTCCGTGGTCATTGCATCTCTTCACAGCAATAGAAGCCCTAATTAAGACAGAAGTTGATACCAAGGACTGGTGTATTGCTATGATAGGTCTGACCATGCTTTTATTTGAAGGACTATGGACCTTGGGACTGTGAATTAGAAAAGCAGTTGAATGCTTTAAGCACTGCTTAATGGACCTTACTAGTAGGAGCATGGAACACAGTGGTGCTGAATGTGATCTCATCACTGTGGGGGCCTGACTCAAGAGATTTCAGAGGAAAAGAATGTTATTATTTGGCCTAGAGATAGTTCTTATAATATTTCGGTGAAGAATGTGGCTGCTTTTTGCTCTTGTCCTAAAAGTCCGCCTGAAGCTAAAATGAAGAGTTTTTGGATTAATTCAGTTGGCAGAGGAAATTTCAAAACAGCCTAGCGTAGATTCTGCTGTGTGATTATTAGTGCTAACTCTGATGAAGATTTATAAGAAAAAGGAGCAAGCTGATCTGGGTAAATTACAAAATGTAAAACTGGATGAAAAAGGAGCACCAGAAAAAAAGTAGAATGGAACTAAGTCCCGTGTTCAAAAAGATAAACAGATTAAGACATGAAATAAAGGGAGTGGTGACCTCAGGGAAAGATCCCACCCAGCTAAATTTCTGACTTGTAAAAAGGAATTAAAGAAAAGGCGTGGTGGTGCATGCCTTTAATCCCAGCACTCCAGAGACAGAGTTGGTGATCTCTGAGTTTGAGGCCAGCTTGGTCTAATCATAATTGAACAAGGGGTTCATGTTCCAGCCCCAGCAAATAGCAGAACTTGGCAGCTTCAGCCACGTGGTTCTGGAATAAAGGATAGAAGAACAGGACTAAGGAATTTGCCTTCATGATTAAAGAAACCTGCTGAGGGAGGCCAGGCATGTGTCAGGGGTGTCCCTGAATGGAAGCCTAGAGATGCCATTGCACGAAGCTGTGAAGTTGAAGCCTGGAATGCCTTGGAGACCCTAAGATGTTAGAGCTGCCAGAGCCGTGGGATACCTGCCAAGGAGAGCTGCTAATAGGGAGTGGAACCAGTCCAAGGGAAAGAAGTGTGTTACAGTCAACAAAGCTGAAAGGAGTTGGCGATCTGAAGAGTGTTTTGACATCGGACATGGAGATGCAGAGTTTGGAGTTTGGCCAGCTAGTTTTCTGTCTTGCTTTGGTCCAGTATTTTCTCACTATGCTGCCTTCCCTACATTTTGGAATGGTAATGTATATACTGTGCCATTATATGTTGGAAGTATGTGATCTGCTTTTTCATTTTTATTTTACAGGGGATTATAGTTATGAGAGTGTATGAATCTCAGAAGAGACTTTGACCTTTATACTTTTAAATAAGTTTGAAACTGTTATAGATGAAGGAGACTTTTGAAGTTGGACTGAATGCCTTTTGTATTATGATATGACTTTTTAATATGCAAATGCAAGAGCCTTTATTGCAAGCTCGAGCTTGGGTTCTCTGTTTCAACACAGTGGTTGGATCAGGGAGAGCATCGAGCTCAGCTATGGCAGGGTTTATGAGGTATAAAGCATGAGGGGTAGGGAAATTCTGGATTCAGATGGGGGTTGAACTCCTGATTGGGCAGGAGTGGGGTAACAGAAGTCCTGCCAAACAGGGATTGTTACTGGCATTGCTGTAAGGAAATGGGCAACCAATATACAAGTTAAGTAAGCTATTCTTTTTATTAATTGATTTTATTGAGCTCATTATGATATGACTTTAAGCCTTTGGGGGCCAGAAAGTAGAATGTGGTGGTTTGAATGAAAATGGCCCCCAAAGGGAGTAGAGTGACACTGTAAGGAGGTGTGGCTTTGTTGGAGGTGTGTCACTGTGGGGCAGGCATTATGGTCTCCTATGCTCAAGCTTTGCCCAGTGAGACAGACCACTTCCTGTTGCCTGCAAGTCAAGATGTAGGACACTCAACTACTTCTCCAGCACCATGTCTGCCTGCATGCCACCACATCACACCATGATGATAATGAACTAAACCTCTGAAATGTAAGCCACCCCAATTAAATGTTTTTCCTTTCTAAAAGTTTCTGTGGTCACAGTGTCTCTTCACAGCATTAGAAACCCTAACTAGGACATGTTCATATCTCTCCAGTTGTTTTCTTCTTTTTTCTTTTGTTTTTGTTTTTTTGTTTTGTTCTATTTTTTAAATCTTTATTTATTATGTATACAATATTCTTCTGTCTATATGTATTCCTTAAGGCCAGAAGAGGGCACCAGACCTCATTACAGATGGTTGTGAGCCACCATGTGGTTGCTGGGAATTGAACTCAGGACCTTTGGAAGAACAGCTCTTAACCGCTGAGCCATCTCTCCAGCCCTTGTTCTATTTTTTTTTTAAGGCATGCTGGAGAGGTGGCTCATAAGGACACTCCCTGTGGACCAGAGTTCAGTTTCTAGCACCCACATCGGGCTGCTCACCAGTGTCTGTAGCTACAACTACAGAGGATCTAATGCCATTTTCTGACCTTTTTTTTTATTTACACAAAAGTGGCCCTTAAGACCGTGAAAAGTAATTCAGGTAACTGTTATCATAACACATGGCAGGGGTGCTTCACTGCCAAGCATGTTACTTACAAAATAACTGATCTCGCCAGGCATGGTGGCATAAGCCTCTAATCCCAGCACTTGGGAGGCAGAGGCAGGTGACTCTCTGTGAGTTCGAGGCCAGCCTGGTCTACAGAGCAAGTTCCAGGACAGCCAAGACTACAAGAGAAACCCTGTCTCAACCAACCAACAAAATAAAACAAAACAATGTCTCTTTAAGCCAGCTAAGAGCTAGTGAATGTGGAAGGTGCATATGAGTGTGTCTTTGGTAACACTAAGGGAAAGAGGTTGGTTATGAAAGACTATGATTCTGCTGTGACAAGCTGCCTAACATCTGGGTTGATTCTGGATCCTTACTAAAAGCAGTTCATGGATGAGGACCCACCCCCGTACCCAGTAACAGAACTTGGGTGTTGTCTAGCAATGTAACATGGTCCATCAGGGTCTGGTTGTGGACCAAGGTCTGAACATCAGGACTTGGGTACAGAGAAGGGTCAAGGGATGGATGTGTGTGTGTGTGTGTGTCGGGTGGGATGGGACAGGCTTAGAGTTTAAGCTATAGAAACTTCAACAGTACAGAAGTGGCTAAGTACTTAGTAGGCTAAGGACTATTTTCAATAGAAAAATCAAAAAGAGAAACAAAACCCAACTAAAACAATGTAAACGTGCATTTAAAGATGAATTTCCCCACTGACCAGAGAAAGAGAATCATAACATTTCTTAGGTTAGGAGCTTATTTAATCTATGAACCAAATGGGATGTACCCCTATGTACTACGAACGGAGTGGATTCGAGCCCTCTGTACCTGTGAGTATTAATGTAGGTAGCAGAGTAGGGGTGGAGGGCCAACTGTGGAATTGAAGACTGTCTACAGCAACACTATATGAAGGACCGAACCGAATAGACACGACTTTAAAAATGAGTGCACAACTGAGCCTGGGGTTACCTCGGCGCTGCAAGAACTGGAGTGAGGTGATGGCCGCTACAGCCTCCACATACCTGTGAAAAGCTGGTCTTCCTATGGATCGCCGCAGCATCTTCACCTGACTGCAGGCTAGGATGTATGGGAAACAGTGCCAAGGCACGGCTGGCATAGTTAATTTTCTTCCAGACTGCTGTGCCCTTTGAGGAGGCAAAAGCATGACTAACTTGAGAAAAGCACGGGTGACTGAGGGGGTGGTGCGGTGAAGGGGGAGACAGGCGTTGGAATCTGCGGTCTGTGGAACCTGCGTGTTAGGAGTAGAAGAACTGATGATGGGGGAGCTAGCCACTGTGGCTGGGCAAGCTGGACCCACGAAGAAGGACCAAGAAGACCAGGAAGAGCCGGTCATGTGGGAAGTGGTGAGGACAGTGGAAAACCACTAACCTTCCCGCGTCACACCTAGCAGGGTCCCTCGGTGCATTTAATTATCTGCATGTACCCCCAAGGCTCAGAATACGAATCTGCGTTCCCTATACAGAACAGAACTTGAAATTTGGACAGATAGACAACGCGAGGCTCTGTCTCAGAAGTCTGGCTCCAGCCCCAACTTCATGCAATGGAAGCGGGTGCTATCGATATTCCGTTTCATGTTTGGAAAAATAGAGGCGCAGCGTGGCAAAGTCACCTGTTGCTAAACGGTCAGAACAGAATTAGAATGTGGGTAGTCAGTTCCAGGAGCGGATGGTGGCAGTTTTGGTGGAGGAAGCTGAAAGTGGCCCAGGTGTGTGAGGCAGGTGGGGTTGGTAAAAGGAAGCATGCAGGAATTCCTCCCCACGATTATTCCAAGTTGCACCAACTACTGCCCCCAGTCATTCCTCTTGCAGTCCTAGCATACATCAGAGCCCGCTTAAAGAACTCGTGGGCGCTACCCCATGGGGCCACAGGGCTGTCCAGGAAGGCTGGAACAGGTCCTGCAGGCAGGCAGGCAGGCAGGCAGGCAGAACCTCAGTCAAACCCAGGAAGGGTGCTAGCTAGCTCCCTGCCCCCGCCCCCGCCCCCCAGACGGGGACTCTGGCCTTGAGCTCTTTATTAGCTTAAACTCAACTTGAACTCCTGACCCTTTTGCTTCTGTCTCCCAATTGATGGAACTGTAGGTGTGGACCACCAAACCAGGTTCTTTTTTTATTCTTTTGAGACAGGCTCTCAGTATGTAGACCAATCTGGCCTCGAACTCACACTCCGCCTGCCTTTGTCTCTTAAGTGGTGATTAAAGGTGTGAGCCACAACACCAGGCAAGCCCGGCTCCGATTTTAAAAACGTATTTCCTAGGTTTTTTTTTTTTTTTAAAGTGCTGGAAACCAAGTGTGGGCAAACGCTCGGCCAGGTGTACAGCTGTTTCTCCTGAATACGATTAAAGTGATGAACATCTGTGTCTCCTATAAAGGAGAAAAGGCAGACATGATTGCAAGGACAGAGCAGAGCCATGGTGCGTTTCTGGGAAAACATAAGGCTGGACTGACCATGCAGAGAAGCCTCTTCACAGTCCAGGGAAGGTCCCGCCAGCCCACGGCCCACGGTACCCAGCTGTCGGGGTCTGTCAGAGGATTGTCTGGAGACCCATAGGAAAAGCCGGTGGGCTCTCCCTGCTGGAATCCCACCTCGGGAAAACAGCACAGGGCTTGTGGTCCTGAAGTCCCTCCGTGTCTCTCTCTGGCTTCGTGTCTGGGACACTGCTTGTCTGTCTGTCTTTTTGTGTGTCTCTGTTTCTGTCTCCGCCTATCCTTCCTGCCTCTGAGTGACTTTCCTCTTCTTTATACTTTTTTGTAGTCTGCAGGTTTTATGGTGCTTGCCTGTATTTGTTTGTTTTTCTGACTCCAGATGCCCTGGTCCTCTAAGCTAGTTCTGGCAACGCTCTCTGACCGCACACGCTTCGTGTGCCACGCTGAAGACGAATGCTGCTGGGCTGCCCTTTGCGGGGCTGGGCCGGGTCTCTGAGGAAAGCGATTCCACCTCTGGTGACCAGAAGGGGGCAGTTAAAGACAGACTCAGCATCCTTCCCAGCTTCTGCTGGGACGCTCACAGCGGAAACAGTCATTCCCGGGTCAGGGGGAATAAAGTCAGTTTTTACGAATCTGCAAGCCTGCAGGAGATAGATATCACCTTCTCATTTCCCTGCCCCTCGTCTGAGAATTGAACGTCTTTAATTGAAATTTTGTCTAAAGTCAGGACTAGCCTGTTGTTTTGTTTCGAGACAGGATCTCTTCATGTTACTCTGGAGGGCCTGGATCCCATTATATAACTCAGGTTGGCCTCAAAGTCAGTCATGGCAATCCTCCTGCCTCAGCCTCCCGAGTGCTGGGGTTACAGGCATGTTTCATTACTCGAGCCTTAGACTCCCACTTCTCATGTTGTTGGAAAGGTTTAGGGTTAATGGTATACCAACCAGGAAGGCTCTTAGGCCTCGGTTTCCTTGACTCTGTTAAAATAATCTTAGGAGAAATTCCTGTACAAGCTCTCGCCAGCATCTGGTACACAGAGAGATCCGTGAACCTTCCGCACTGTTGCTATGGCATCCTTGCATTTTCCATTCATTTTCCCCATTGGCTGTTGGTGTCCTTTGCCTGAAGACAGGCAGGCGTAGGCTCAGTTTTCCCAAAGGACTGGACAAAAACCACTCGCTTGATCCAAGTTAGTTTTTAGTGGGAAAGGCATGTTTTCACTGTCCAGGTGCCTTAACCACTAACCTTAACACAAGGTATCGTGTTGTATATTAACCGAACCATGATATACATCGTGTGTACTAAGAAAAGTGGGGGACTGGGAAAATGACTCAGCAGTTAGGAGCCCTTGTTACTCTTTCGGAGCGCGTGAATTCAGTTCCCAGCACACACATGGTGGCTTATGGCTATCCATACCTCCAGTCCCAGTGGATCTGATGCCCTCTTCTGACAACTGTGGGGTGCACATATACACATGCAGGCAAAACACTCATACACATAAATAAATAAGTCTAAACAAATAAATGTATGGATCCAGATGTAGTTCAGTGGTAGAGACCTTGCCTAGTGCACACCACACCATAGGTTTAACCCTCAATGTTGCTTTTTGTTTGTTTGTTTGTTTGAGACAGGGTTTCTCTGTGTAGCCCTGGCTGTCCTGAAACTAGCTTTGTAGACCAGGCTTGCCTTAAATTCACAAAGATCTGCCTACCTCTGCCTTCCAAGTGCTGGGATTAAAGGTGTGTGCCACCACTGCCCGACTCAGCATTGCTTTAAAAAACTGAATGTATATGTGTGTGTATGTATGTATATATATATATATATATATAATCTTTCTATACAATGCCCATATAAGTACTGTGGTAGTTTGAATGTAATTAGTCCCCAGAAGCTCATAGGGAGTGGCACTATTAGAAGGTGTGGCTTTGGTGGAGTAAGTGTGGCCTTATTGGTGGAAGCATGTCATTGTGGCAGTGGGCTTTGAGGTCTCCTATGCGCGAGCTATGCTCAGTGTAGACACAGTTCACTTCCTGTTGCCTGTGGATCAAGATGTAGAACTCTCAGCTCTTTCTCCAGCACCATGTCTGCCTTCGTGCTGCTATGCTTCCTGCCACAATGCTAATGGACTAAACCTGAAGCCGTGAGCCAGCCCCAACGAAATGCTTTCCTTTATTAAGTGTTGCTGTGGCCTTGGCATCTCTTCACAGCAACAGAAACCCTAACTAAGACAAGCACTATATTTATCTAGCACTGTATAAACAAAAATATAACTTTGCTAATTACAAGTTAATATGTATATAGTGCATATCTCTATAATTTCTTCACTTAGAGTTAATTTTAGCCTAGTTCATATTTTTTCTTATTTTTTCAATATTTTTGTAAACACTTAAGTTTCTCTATGATTGATATATATATGCCTATATATGTGTGTCAATGATTTTGTTCTATGATTTAGTTGTATTTCAATGAGTCCATCATAAATTGAAATATATATCTATATATTATATATGTATTAAGGCCTATATATGTCTTAGTTTCTGTTCTACTGCTGTGAAGAGATGCTGTGATCAAGGGGATTATAAAAGAAACATTTAATTGGGGCTTGTTTACAGTTTCAGAGGGTGAGTCCATGACCATCATGGTAGGGAGCATGGTAGCGGGCAGGCAGGCATGGTGCTGGGGCAGTAGATGTGAGCTTACATCTCATCTGAAAAATGGAAGTAGAGAGAGGGGAAGAGACTGAGCCTGGAGGGGGCTTTTGAAACCTCAGAGTTCATCTCAGTCACATTTCCTTCAATGAGGACATACCTCTTAATGCCTTCTAAACAGTCCACTAACTGGGACTGTTACATTCAAATATATGAGTCTATGAGGAGCACATTCATTTAAACCACCACTGTGTGTGTGTGTGTGTGTGTGTGTGTGTGAGAGAGAGAGAGAGAGAGAGAGAGAGAGAGAGAGAGAGAGAGATTGAATCCAGGACCTTCTACATGTTAGGTAAGTTTTTTTTTCTCTTTTAAATCAACTGAGCTACATCCCTAAATTTTATTTATTCTTTGACAATTTCATAGCCAGTAAGATGGCTCTGTGGTTTAAGGCCTTGACTCCAAGTCTGAAGACCAGAGTTTAATCCCCAGGACCCCACACGGCTGAAGGAGAGAACTGACCCTTGCAAGCTGTTCTCTGACTACCCCATATGCCTACTACAAATGTAATAAAATTTTTTAAAGAACATTTCATAGGTGTACACAATGCATCTTAATCATATCCATCCCCACTTCCTCTTTCCACTCCCAGTTTATCTCCCTTCCAGCTTTCCCATCCTCTCTTTTTTCTTTTCTAACCCCCTGATGAAGCATTTACTTATATTGTTCTATTATTAAATAAAATTTAGGAGTCAGTTATTAGGTTAAAACCCTAATTGATCAGAGAAGCAGCAAAGAACTGACCAGTGACCTCCTCTCTCTCCTTCCCCCATCCAAAATGCCTTTGAATCTTTCTAAGCCCTTCCCTACTATTTCCTGTGTCTCTCCATATGCATCCTGGGTCCCCTAAAACCTCTATGGCTAATTCTGGTCAGCTAGTCCTAATTCTGCCCTCTGGTTCAAAGTAAACTTCATTGTCAGTTTTGGAGTGTCAGTGTGAACAAATAGCTTGCAACACACTGAGTCCAATTAGGGTGACATTCCTGGTGGGCCACACACCCAGGAGTATACGAGCAGCCCAAATTGGAGTTAATGGATTAAAGAACCAAACCCAGAAACCAGAGGACATAAAGTTGGGTGAGTGGGGAGGTGGGGTGTGGATCTGGGAAGTATGGCGAAGGGAGTGAGAAATATCAAAACACACTATTCAAAGTCTCCAGAGAGCTAGTAAACAGTAACCTTTTTTTTTTCAGATTACATTTTTTATTGATATTTATTGAGCTCTACATTTTTCTCTACTCCCCTCCCTGCCTCTCCCCTCCACCCTTCAACCCTCCCCCAAGGTCACCATGCTCCCAATTTACTCAGGAGATCTTGTCTTTTTCTACTTTCTACTTCCCATGTAGATTAGATCTATCTGAGTCTCTCTTACTGTCCACATTGTTGTCTAAATTCTCTGGGATTGTGTAGGCTGGCTTTCTTTGCTTTATGTTTAAAAACCACCTATGAATGAGTACATGTGATAATTGTCTTTCTGTGTCTGGGTTACCTCACTCAAAGTAATGTTTTCTAGCTCCATCCATTTTCCTGCAAAATTCAAGCTGTCCTTATTTTTTTCTACTGTGTAGTACTCCATTGTGTAAATGTACCACATTTTTCTTATTCATTCTTTGATCGAGGAGCATTTAGGTTGTTTCCAGGTTCTGGCTATGACAAACAAAGCTGCTATGAACATAGTTGAGCACATGTCTTTATGGCACGATTGAGCATCCTTTGGATATATACCCAAAAGTGGTATTACTGGGTCTTGAGGAAGGTTGTTTCCTAATTTTCTAAGAAATCGCCACACTGACATCCAAAGGGGTTGTACCAGCTTGCATTCCCACCAGCAATGCAGAAGTGTTCCGTTTTCTCCACAACCTCTCCAGCATAAGTTGTCATTAGTGTTTTTGATCTTGGCCATTCTTACAGGTGTAAGATGGAATCTCAGAGTTGTTTTGATTTGCATTTCTCTGATGACGAAGGATGTTGAGCATTTCCTTAAGTGTCTTTCATCCATTTTAGATTCCTCTGTTGAGAGTTCTCTGTTTAGGTCTGTACTCCATTTTTTTTATTGGATTATGTGATCTTTAGATCACATAATTTCTTGAGTTCTTTGTATATTTTGGAGATCAGCCCTCTGTCTGATGTGGGGTTAGTGAAGATCTTTTCCCATTCTGTAGGCTGTCGTTTTGTCTTGTTGACTGTGTCCTTTGCTTTACAGAAGCTTTTCAGTTTCAGGAGATCCCATTTATTAATTGTTTCTCTCAGTGTCTGTGTTGCTGGGGTTCTATTTAGGAGGTGGTTCCCTGTGCCAATGCGTTCAAATGTACTTCCCACTTTCTCTTCTATAAGGTTCAGTGTGGCTGGCTTTATGTTGAGGTCTTTGATCCATTTGGATTTGAGTTTTGTGCATGGTGATAGATATGTATCCAGTAATCTTAAAAAGAAGAAAATGGTTCCCCACAATACGATTGAAACTCCTAGCAGACAGATTAGGCTTCCAGGCAGAAGAGCTTCTGGAACCCTGTGACATTATGCTGAGAACTGTGCAGGGCCGGGCTCTGAGTACAGTAAGTGCCCGGTGGTCTGCTTCCATCCACTAAAGCCATTATAGGCCTTTCTGTGTGTCCTGATGCCTGACCTAGACTAGTGTTTCTCACCTTTCTAATGCTGAGACCCTTTAATACAGTTCCTCATGTCATAGTGATTTCATTGCTGCTTCATAACTGGAATTTTGTTACTGTTATGAGTTATAATATAAATTTCTCATATGCAGGATATCTGGTATGTGACTGCCATGAAAGGGACATTTATTCCCCAAAGGGGCTGTGACCCACATGTTGAGAACCAGTGGTCTGGATTCTAGGTCAGCCTCTGGGCCCTGACATTCATTGTTGTCTGTCATCCTGAGGTGCTTACGATAATTTATTTATTTATTTTTATTTTTGGCTTTTTGACACCATGTTTCTCTGTATAGCTTTGGCTGTTCTGGAACTTGCAGGCCTCAAACTCAGAGATCCACCTGTCTCTGCTTCCTGAATGCTGGAATTAAGGGCATGAGCCACCATGCCACAGCAAGATTCTTTTTTTTTTTTTTTTTTTTTTGTTTTTCAAGACGGGGTTTTTCTGTGGCTTTGGAGCCTGTCCTGGAACTAGCTCTTGTAGACCAGGCTGGCCTCAAACTCACAGAGATCCGCCCGCCTCTGCTCCCTAGTGCTGGGATTAAAGGCGTGTGTCACCACCACCCAGCCCAGGATTCTTTTTTTAAAATAGAAAATCTTGCTTTGTTTAAAAAAAAAAAATCAAAAAACTTTTTTTCCCCTTTCATCTGTGCTTCAGTCATTAACTGCCCCAGAAAGAATTTCATAGAAGGAAATCCTCGGCCTTCTGAGTAACTGGGATCACACAACCCACTCCCCTCCCCCTTTTGTATTTTGTGTTTGTAGATTGTATCCTTGGGGATATAGGAGCTCAGGAGTGGCCAGTAGAGGGTGCATTCCGGGTAGGCAGATGTTTGAAGTGCTTGTCTTTGCTCTCTACTGCCCCTTCTGTCCCCACACCAGAGGCTTTAGTCTGGTTCCTCTCTCAGTTCCACCCATGCTAGGTCGTTAAGAGGCTCTCTGGAGCTTCGGAAGGCTCTCAGGGTGTTCCAGATGTCTTGTTTGTACGGTGTGGCAAACACCTGGCCAGCCACAGCTGTGCAGATTTGCCACAGGAAGCCTCCTTGCTCAGAGAGAGCTGCACAGATTCTCTTGGAAAAGTTGAGGCCTGAGGAGCTGGGATTATGCAAAACAGGGCTGAATCTTACCCACCACCCTCAGCCTTTGCTTGAGAGATTGGGCAAAAGAATGAGGCTTTAAGATTATATATATTTAGGGCTTGAGCCTGGTTTGCTGTTATTTTAATGTAAAATATCCATAAACAAAAGTAACTTTGGCTATGCTAGCAGCCTTTTCTTTTCTTTCTTTCTTTTTTTTTTCTAGCAGCCTTTTCAGCCAGTGCTGCTAACTGTGTAATTGGGTTAGGGAGAGGCTTCCATCAGGCTTGGGTGAGGGATCTTTCCCCTTCCTGTGTCCTAATTTTCCTGCCTTTCTGACCCAGTCACTCAGGTCAGCCACCTGACCTCACAACTTCCAGCTTTTCAGCCATCCCTACCTTCCCCATCTTGGCTGGAGGCAATATTTTCTGGTCTTCATTCTTTCTCCATAGGAACCCCTGAACCTCACCTTCTCCACCTTGAACACAGCAGCCTGGGACCAGCCCTTGAACCTCTCTTTTTAATCTTTTTATCCTCCTAAAATAAAGTTATGGAGGCCAAGGATTTAAATTCCATCTATGCAGACTCTCTAACCCTTGGCCTTCAGCCCATTATTGTGAACACAGGGCTCAAGGAGCTAACTACCTCATGTCACCTGGCTTGGTGGCTTGCAGCCATCTGAAATTAAATGCGTTCAAAGTGAGTGAGGCGCACACCTCAAGGACAGTGCTGCATGGCCAGCATCCCCAGTTCAGATTCTCCCAAAGGCCCAGTCTAAACCACTGTCTTTCCCCTTCAATCTAGTGCCCACCCCTTCTCTCTCTCTCTCTCTCTCTCTCTCTCTCTCTCTCTCTCTCATACACACACACACACTCACAACCACACATCCCCTGTTCTTAGGATCTCACCTGAACTACTGCAGATCCTGAGAAGGGATTCTCCTTTGATTCTATGGATTTTTTTTGTGGACTCTGCACATTTTAAAGCAACCTGAGTACATCACTGTGACCTAGGTCCCTGTCTCTACACAATCGCTCCTACACCCTGTGTCTGTCACACACCCATCCCATCTTACCTCCTTCCCTGTTCTGGCTGAAGTGGTCCTTATTCTAATGTGACAAGCTCATTCTTGCCTCAGAACTTTTATCCTCTCTGGCCATCCCGACATAGACACTTCACAGGAAGAGATCCTTCCCAGCGCTATGTAAGTGGTACAGGTTCACCTTGTGGTGATGGCGGAAAGACTGATGCAAATGTTTCACTCTCTCATAGCTGTGGCGGTATCATGGTGACAGGTGTGTGCTTCCTACCCTCTTGACTTGGAGCATGGCAGGTAGCTTGCTTTGGCTTCAGGAACATACTGAGTCAATTTCTCCATAACCAAAAAGTGGCCCTTGATGAGGTCATTACCATTATCGGTCATAAGCCACCTTTTAGGATGACTTTTGCTGTGATCCAGCCATGGCGGGTTTGTATGTTCCAGGGTACTTTCAATAGATGGTGCCCAATGTGGGGCCTTTGACAGATGCCACCCAATGTGCGGCTTTCAACATTATCTCAGTTGACCTCCAGGAACTGCCTGAGATGGACAATGGTCATTAGAGTTCCAAAGGACAGTCATCTTCAAGGTCACCAATAGTAAGTACACATGAGGGGCCATACCATGGGGTCAGTCACAGTGCTGTGCATGCCGTGAGCTTTTTGTTTGTTGAAAATTTGCAGCAAGATGTGCATGATGACACACGATCTCAGGACTCAGAAAGTTGAGGCAGGAAGATTTCTGTGAGTTTGAGTCAAGTTTAAACTACACAATGAGGGCAGACCATTCAGGATTATGTAGCAAGGTTCTGTCTCTCTTATCTCCCCCCCAAATAAAAAATATAAAAAAAAATTCACAAACCAGAGGGAAGGTCTCTAGCCTTTGTTCTGTAGATAGGCAAAATGGGACAGCGTAGAAATCAGTCTGTTTGTGGCTAACATAGGCTCCATACATTATATTACGTCCTGGATCCATATGGCTTTAAGAACCATCTCACTGATTTTTAGCCTGGCTTTCAAATTTCTCCTGTCTCATTTCTTGCTCTGGGCAAAAGGAGCAGGGGTTGCTTTTACAATTTAGTTTTATTTTTAATTATTTGTATGTTTGTGTTTGTATGTGGGTTTGTACACCTGAGTGCAACTGCCCCCAAAGGCCAGAAGAGGGCACCAGATACCCTAGGACTGGAGTTGCAGGTCATTGTGAGTCACCTGATATAGGTGCTGCAAGCTGCACTTGGGTATCAGGAAGCAGCAAGGTCTCTTAAGTGCTGAGCCATCCCTTCAGCAGTGACTCTATGAAAATGTATATTTTTTCCCTTGATGGGGAGGATCAACCCGAGAAAGAGATGTCCCTGAGGATCTGGTCTGCTGTCCATCACCCCAGACATAGCACCTGTGGGGGAAGGGACTCAGGCAGCAGGCATATATAACCAATCTGGTCCACCAGAGCTGTATTGCTGTTGGTGGAGTTTGTAAGTTGGTGTGAGAGCACACTGCCTGAAGACCTGTGATGTTCACTTCAGCTGCACTGAGAACAGTATGCTACCAGTGCACAATGTAACTACATGCTCACCTGCATGGATTCCCAGCCTTAGCACCCATGCCTCTGCAGTAATGGCATGGTATTTTACTGGCCTCTGTTGTGTAGTCACTGTCCTAGGAACCCTACTCATCTCTCTGGTTCAGTCTTGAAGGTCATGTTATCTTGTTTGACGAATCCTCTGATCAAGACTAGACAGATATCTCAGTGGTTAAGAACACTTGTTCTTGCAGAGGACTTGAGTTTAGTTTCCAACAGCCCATGGTGGCTCACAACTATCCATAACTCTAGTTCCAGGGGATATGATGTCCTTTTCTGACCTCTACAGGTACCAGGTACACATATGGTACACATATATACATGCAGGCAATACACACCCATCTGTCTGTCTGTCTGTCTATCTATCTATCTATCTATCTATCTATCTATCTATCTATCTATCTATCATCTATCTACCCATGCTATCATCAGTTGGTTGCTTCTTGCTTGCTTCAGGGGTCTTGATTTATATTCCCACGCTGGCCTCCAACTTTGCTGGGATCAGAATGGTCCTTCTCCCCCAGCCTCCCAGGTAGTTTGCACCGCAGGCACTTGCCACCACGCACAGCCTCCCATCTGTTTCCTACAGCATCATTTGCTGAGTACCCAGACCAGTCTTTCCCACTCTGGCCCTGAGATGACCATTTGTTGGAGATATAATTTTTGGCTTGTAGCTTAGAGTGGGACTTCAGCCAGAGGCGTAATTCAGTGGTAGAGCACTCAGCTGGCATGCTTGAAGTCTGGGTTCCATCTACAGTACTAGGGAAAAAATGATGAAAGGGTCTTTTGGCAAATGTGGCATGACTGAGTGGCCTGGTTAAAAGCCTGTAGGAACCAGCCACTGAAGAAGGGACAAGCCACCATCCCTTCTGGGGGTTGATACAGAACTGTTTCATAATGACGTCCTCAGGGAGCAAAGCTGTGAGGACACTGACACAGCCTGGGGCCCTGCAATCGCCCCGAAGAGTGTAAGAATTCTAGGACATTTTTATTAATACCCCGTTCTATTAATACTCTGTACATTTTGCATATACAGAGTTAACCTTTGGGCCTCACTTCCACATTTTGGAGCATTGTTCTAGCCTGCGGGCTGGATAAACAGGGCAGCAGGGCAGCTCTCGCATATTAAGTAGAACAAAACTGTGGCCCTAATTAAGTGCAAACAGTACCACGTGACTCTTATTTCTAGGGCTTCATTTGTATGGGATTGCCATCCCAAGGTGGTAAAGAGAAGGACAAATCTCTGGGGGCCTCTGACTGTCCAGGAGCATCAAAATGGCTTGGCATAGTGGTTCCCAGCCTTCCTAATGCTGTGACCCTTTAATACAGTTTCTCATGCTATGGTAACCCCAACCGTAAAATTATTTTTAGTGCTTTTACTACTGTTATGAATTGTAATGTAAATATCTGTGTTTTCAAATGGTCTTAGATGATCCCTGTGAAAAGGTCATTTGATCCTCAAAGGAGTTGCGATCCACAGGTTGAGAAACACTGGCTTAGAGTATGGTTCCCCCTCCCTCATCTTTAGTGTCTGGTCATAAAGAAGACATGAAAGTGTTGGCATAGACTGTACTGGTGGCTGACATAAGCATCTGAGAAGATGGTTAGAGAGACTAGTGAAGGACATGCAGAGTCAACCGATGTATTCAAGGATACCACACAGATGCCGGAGCACAGCAAAGGTGAGGAAAGACATGATTATAAGCAAGGATGAGCAGAGAGTTTAGGAGTGGGTCAATCTCTGCTCATCTTCAAGGTGGTAGGTGGGCTTGCTCCATCGGAGCGTGGATTTAGGTATGCAAGTTACCTAAATCAGAAGTAAGGGTGTATCCTGCCTCATGTATTGATTGAATATTTACTTATTAAAGCTTTTTGTGTCTTTCCTTCCTTAATAATTTATTAGCCAGGCCTGATGGTATACACCTGTAACCCCAGTTATGCAGGAGGCTGAGGCAGCAGGATTGAAACTTCGAGGCCTGTAGGCTTCTGAGTGAGTTCAAGGCCTGCCTGGGCAACTTAGTGGGATTATCTCCAAGTGAAAAGTAGAAAAGTGCTAGGAGCAGCTAGATACGGTGGCGCACGCCTTTAATCCCAGCACTCGGGAGGCAGAGAGGCAGGAGGATCTCTGTGAGTTCAAGGCTAGTCTGGCCTATAGAGTGAGTTCCAGGACAGCCAGGACTACACAGACCTTGTCTCAAAAAAAAAAATGCTGGGAATTTAAGTCAGTGCTAGCCTTGTTCACCATGTGCAAGGGCCCTGGGTCCCTAGTCTCTTTTTTATACACACACACACACACACACACACACACACACACACACACACACACTCGTGCACACATGCATGTTTTCTTTTGTAATTTTGGGGATGATACCTAATTATTTTCACACACTAGTGAGTCCTGAGCTATACCCTAGTCTCTTCTATGCCTTCTTTTATAATCTTTCCTATATACAGTATCTTACAAATTTTTTTATTTTAAATTATTTTTATTATTTGGGAATCTCACAGTCTTCCCATGCATACCTCCCACACTCCCCCCAAAAAAGGGGAAAAATCAAGTCCATTTGTGTTGTTCATATATTATTCAGTGGAGCATGGTCAAATTAATAGTGGCCAGACCCCAAGGGAGGATGAATATTTCATACACATCAGAAGCCATCAACTGAGGAGAGCCGTGCTGTGGCTGGAATGGGATGGGACTAGCTCTCCTGTAAGGGGTGTACCAACTCTCACACATCCATGGCAGGTGCCACTGTGGGCAGAACCAGGTTTCACTTGAGGTGCAGGCCCTCAGGCCCACTGACATTAGCATGGCTTCAGGCCGTAGTCCTGACCATTGGCATCCATGTGGACTTCAGTGGTAACACGTGGTGCAGACATCAACATAGCCATTGTGCCTGTATCGAGATCCTTGACCCACTCATGAACTTTGACATAGCCTCAGGTGGTTACAAACGTTACAACAGCAAGGCTCTCTGAGGCAGCAATGCCCGAGGACATCACCCAGGCATCCGCAGTGGCACAGTCTGCATACATCCACACGGCTTCATCACAGCCTGGGACAACCGACAGCATGCACCACCAACACCAACATGGCCTCCGGTGGCATGGCAGACCACAGTGGTCCTCTGAGGAGGTCCAAAAGAGAACCTTTCCTCATCTCAGGCCTCCATCATTGTCCAGAGTCAGGAGGATCCTGCAGTCAGGTGGCAGGTTCAGGGGCTGAGTCTGCATCTGTGTCTGCATCAGCTCCAGGCTGTTGTATGTCATCCCATGGGCAATGACAACATGTGGACCTCAGCCTTCTCTCTCACCTATGACAGCCATCATGTCTCAAGTTCTGACTCTCTCCATGGCGCATGTACTGCTCTGTCTTTCTGTCTTTCCTACCTCTCCATCACATATTTGTTCATTGCAGTGATGCTGGCCCTGCGCTGGGCTGTGAGGTCAGGGTGGAGCTTGGGTGTCTTCCATGGCCCAATATCTTAAAATTTTAAATTGAAAAAAAAATGACTACATACAAAACTTGAATTGCTGGACAGTGGTGGCGCACGCCTTTAATCCCAGCACTCAGGAGGCAGAGACAGGTGGATCTCTGTGAGTTTGAGGCCAGTCTGGTCTACGGAGCGAGTTCCAGGCCAGGTTCCAAAGCCACAGAGAAACCCTGTCTCGAAAAGCAAAACCAAACAAACAAAATCTTGAATCACAGCAAAATCTATATTCCTTGATTTTGAGATAGGGTGTAAGGTAGCTCAGGCTGGCCTTGAGTTCCACATAGCCAAAAATGACCTTGAACTTCTGATCCTTCTGTCTCAACTTCCGGAGAATGAGGACTGGGATCACAAGTGTGTGTTACTATGCCTGGTTTGTGTGGTACTACAGATCAAACCCAAGGCTTGTGCCTGCTGGCAAACATTCTACCAACCGATCTATGCCTCTAGCCCAACAAGACCTACACGAGTCAACAACATGCCCCCAGCTCATATTGCCTCCAACACAGTTGTCCATGAAAACTTTGTTCCGGAGAGCTTTCCCCTCAAGGGTGAGTCAGGGGAAGGGAACAGTGAAGGATGTTTCTGTATACCGCCTGCCCAAGAAGGAAAGAAGAGGATAAATGACTCAGAGCACTTATTGTAGGTGTTGCCATGGGGAATCATAATAAGCAGGGCCCATGGAGCTGTCGCTGCTACAAACCAGAGGTAATTTGGAGAGACAAGAATAAGGGAAAATGGTTGGGATGTAGTCCTGCCTGTCTGAGCTCAGAGATGGGAGACAGTTTCCCCGGGGTTGGACATGGGAAAAGGAGTCAGTTTCCATGACCAAGCCTTGGGGAAGCACTTAGCTCCTCAATCCCTGTAATGTATACATCTGTGATATGAAATGGCTACCACAAGCCTCTTTCCTCACTGTCGCCCAGTGTCTGAGTCCTCTGGGAAGATTCCCAGCAAGAGGGACCACCCTGTGTCCTTCCTTCGGTGGAGTCCTTCTTCTTTCCAACAGACTCCTCTAGTTCTGTTTTCTGTGGGATCTGTAAGCGTCTTGGATTTCTAACTAACCTAATCTCTTTAAACCTCCAACCCATCATTTCACTGGGCACTGTGGCCTTGGTCTCCAGGTATATTCCATCCTTGACTCCCCAGTCCAAAGAACCCTAACCATCTTCCCCAGGACCTGGCTCACATTTACTGCTCCATCCCTGTTTCTGAATCATTGGATCTGGACCTAAAAAGACTACTGGGGATGGGATGTGGGAGCTTGGAAATGATGGTAAGATGAGGAGGACCTCGTGTTCTGGCTTTGGCTTCCAGGGGTGGGGCTAGAGACACAACAGGAGGGATGGTAGTTCCTGTCCACTGTGTAGTTGGCCCTTTCTTTCTACCTTTTTTTCTTCCTCCCTTCCATTCTTCCTCCCCTCTCTTTCATCTTCCCTCTCTCCCATCCTCCCTCCCTCCCTCCCTCCCTCCCTCCCTCTCTCCCTCCCTTCTTCCTCGTGTAATACTGGAGATTGAATCTAGAGCCTTAGGTATGAAAGTGCTTTACCGTTGAATTTTGGTTTTTCTTTTGATAGAAAATGGGATCTTGCTGTTATTCAGCTGGTATTGAACTCCTGGGCTCAAGTGAGCCTCTTGCTTTAGCCTCCAAGAAGTAGAGGCTATAGATGTGATCTACTGCAGATGGCTTCTTTGGACATTTCTGAGTGGCTCTTCTACTGCCAGGGCCTTTCCCATGTCAGTCCTTGCAGTACAGGAGGGTCCCTGTGAAGCATTAGGTCCCTGAGTTACTGTCAGATGGACATCTTTAGATTGAGGGATGCCCACTTCTAGCTTAATTTGTGAGGGAGTTCTGTCTAGGAAGTGCAGAGTCAGTCCTCCAGCCGTGGGTCCAACCAACCACAGATAGAAGAACATTTTTGAAAAAGTTTACTCTGCACCAAACATGTGCAGACATTTTTGGTCTATTGCACAAATAACAGAGAGTATCATCTAAATAGCATTTTTATTGTTAAGGTATTACAAATCACCAGAAGACTTTTTAAAGACAGGGCTTCTCTGTGCAGCCTTGACTTTCCTGGAACTCACTCTGTAGCCCAGGCTGGCCCAGGCTGGCCTCGAACTCACAGAGATCCACCTGCCTCCACCTCCTGAGTGCTGGGATTAAAGGTGTGTGCCACCACCGCCCAACACCAGAAGACTCTTAAGATTCTGGAGGATATATGTCATTATATGAGCCCCGAGTACATATACATTTTGGTAGCTCTGGGGAGTCTTGGAACCAGTCTCTCAGATACTAAGGAATGGCTCCTGGGGGACAGGAGCTTTAGCACCAATTTCTGGCACAGAGCTCCCAATCCCGAGTTTTCTTCATTTTTCATAATAAGTGCTTAATTTTTTTGTCATTTTTGTATGTGTGTACATGTACATACATGCATATGTGCATGCATGCCATGGCATACATGTAGAGTTCAGAAGGCAATTTTTGAGAGATGGTCTTCATTGTCCACCCTTTCCAGTGCTGTTCAGTGTACCCCAGGCTGGCTGTGACCATGGGCTTCTCATAGATTCTCCTGTCTACTTCCTACCTAACCATAGCAATGCTGGAGTTACTGCATCTGGCTTTCTTTTTTTTTAAAGGACCTCACTATGTAGTCCTGGCTAGCCTGAAACTTAGTATGTTATCTAGACTCGCCTTGAATTCAGAGATCCATCTGTCTCTACTTTCTGAGTGCCAAGATCAAAGGCGTGTGGTACCATGTCTGATCTGCATCTGGCTTTTACCATGGGTTCCAGAGATAACACTCAGGTCATCAGGCTTGCGTAGCAAGCACTTTTTACCCACAGAGCCATCTCCTTGATTCCATACCAAGCTCCTTTGAGCATACCTGGTGTACTGAGGTGTACTCTTGGGGATCCCTACAGATGGAACTTATCACCAGAGGACCAACCATTTTATCTGAAGACAGGAACTTTCAGCTTCCTTACCCCATCTCAGGGAGGGAAAGAGGTTGTGTCAGTCACCAGTGACCTATAATTCATCCAGTCTTACTGTCTCAGCTGGTGTTCTATTGCTGCAAAGAGACACCATGACCACAGCAACTGTTATAACAGAAAGCATTTAATTGGGGCTGACTTACAGTTTCAGAGGTTTAGGCCACTGTCATCATGGTGGACAGACGTGGTTCTAAAGAAGTAGCTGAGAGCTCTACATCCAGATCCACAGACAACAGGAGGAAAGAGACTCTGGATTTAGAATGAAACCCTAAAGGCCACCCCCAGTGGGACACTATCTCCAAAAAGGCTGCACCTTCTAATCCTTTCAAGTAGTTCCACTCCCTGGATGAGCCTGTGGGGATCGTTCTTACTCAAACCATTACACTTACCTACCTAATGAAACTTCCAGAAAAATCCCTAAGCCATATTTCTGGGGAGCTTCTGGGTTGGAGAATACATGGAGATTGTGGAAGAGGGGTGCACTCGGGGACACCCTCCTGGATCTGTCTGTGTCACAGCACATTTTCACTGCGCTAGTGATCTGTGTTTTACCTGTTTGTCCCTCACTTCCCCCAAATGCTGACAAATGCTGGTCTTTTTCCTGTTTCCAGATTTTTGCCTTTCTAGAATGCTGTGTACTTGGAATAATACAAGTAGCCTTTTAGATCAGCGTCTTTCAGTTAGTAAACCCACCTAAGTTTCCCCCATGGATGTCTGTTTATCCGTTTCTCTCTCTTTTTGAGACAAGGGCTCACTATCTAGTCCTGGAACTCACTATGTAAACCAGGCTGACTTCAAACTCATGGAGATCCACCTGCCTTTTTTCTGGGTTAAAAGACATGGCTACCATGCTGGCCCAAGTCTTAAAAAACAAAAACTTATTTTCATTCATGAGAGCTAGGAAAATGAGAGGGAAAGTAACCTTCAGGCAAATGGAAGTGTATGCTTGTGACCCCTCCCCTGATGCATGTACGAGGATGAGACAGGTGTACATTCGTGCCAGCTCATGTGGAGTCACGAGCTGATGTGCTCACAATGGAAAGATTAATAATTGTGTGTCTACATGGCCAGTCCACAGGAGGAAGAGATCAAATTCATGCCCCTCACTAACAAAGCCCAAAAGTTCACAACAGCCAAGGAAAACGGATTTTCTGTTTCTGGAGTCCTTTTAAGTTTTTTTTTTTTTTTTTTTTTTTTTTTTGTTTATGGAAAATTCAAGGACCAGTGCACTATCTCAGTGACTGTTCCCAATTTTGGTTTTAGAAGAGGCAAACCATCATTGGGAACAGATTTCCAGGCTGAGTAGAAGATAATAATGATAGCCCACTGCTTAGTTCAGATCTGACACCTGCCAAGATTCCTGGTGCCAAACTCAGATGCTCAAATGCCACACGCACCACCAGCTTGTCCCTGCTAGGGCCTAAGGGCTGCGTGAGAAGTGAGAGTGCCCTTAGTCTATCAGACAAGTGCACTGGGCAAGCAGACAATGCAGCCCCCATTGTCAGCGGGCCCGGGTTTAGGAGAAGCCAGGTTCCCAACAGGCCAGTTTGTAACCAAGCACTGTTACTTGCGTGCTTAAGGTTAAACTGTGAGGGCGGAATGTGTAAACGCTCAAGACTATTCAGTAAGAATGAGCTTCCCGTAAAAAGGAAAAGTTGAAGTCGGACTCGGGAATACCATGCTTTCTGACTCATGAAAAGACTGTTTTAGGGCTGGAGAGATGGCTCAGGATTAAGAGAGCTTGTTGCTTTTGCAGAGGACTTGGGTTCTAGCACCCACATGAGGGCTCACAACTGTTTGCACTTCCACTCCCAGGGAGAGCTGATGCCCTCTTCTGACCGCCACAGGCACTAGGCATTCTTGTGGTACACTTACGTGCGTGCAGGCAAAACACTCATTCAGTAAGATAAAATAGATAAATCTAAAATAATTGTTTGCTTTGATTTTAAGTGAAGACATAATAAAAAGGTAAGTGGAGGAGGAGAGCAGTTTCCTTGTGGGCTCTGTCCTGTGACATTCAAAGACCTAGAGGGGTCTTTCTCTTCCCTCCCTCACCTCCTCCCTCCCTCCCTTCTTTCTCCAAATCAGAAGTAAACAGTAGGAAGATGCTCAGATCACCTGGGAGAAAGCTGGGATACTGAAAAGGAAGCAGGCCCCGAAGAGGCTACAAGAGAGTGGATAAGATTAAAACACCTCCCTGGGAATTTAGGAATAGGACAAAATTGCTGTTTATGAGAAGAAGAAAATATGACAAGATGGCTTGTTGCTTGTCTAGCATGTGTGGGACCATGAGTTCAACTCCTCTTACCCCCCTCACACACACAAAGGGAGAAAGGGAATGAACAAGTAATGCTAGCAATATTCCCTACAGCATGGACAGTCGGTCACACTAAGCCTGAGGTGTTGTCTGTATATCAAACACTCAGCAGAGAAAATCCAAAGAGCCAGAAGACGAATGGATGGGTTCCTCAAGACAGGGTGGAAGTGAGGGAAGGAAAAGGAGGTGATGGACAGGTTCTAAAGCTCGGCTGTGGTGTTGGTGGCTCAACTCTGTAAATTAGCCAAACGTCTTTAACTTTACCCCCAGAGTGGGTGGATTGTATGGAGAAGGGAGGTACAGACATGTCCTCACCCCCGGGATGTCTGGCACTGGTGAGATGACGCAGCAGAGGCAGGTGTGGCTCCATGGAAGGCTGTATGGTGGCAGGCTGGGCCTGTCCTGGGTTCCACTGACCCTTGTCGGGCCTTTAGGAGGCTCTTCATTTTCAGAGCTGGAGATGAGACCTCTTTACCAGCCTTCGCAACAAATGCAGCATCCTTAGTCGAGCCCTGCCCAGCCTGGCCTCAGGCTGCCCTGGGGCTGCCTGGATCCACAGGAGTCAGCTATAGTGGTCACATTTAGAAAGCAAGGAAAAGCAGTTCATCTTAGGGTTTCACTCATCCTGGTGTACCCCAACTATCACTGATGACATGAAGCTAGCAAGACAAATCTTTTGTGGCATTCAGGCTCAAAACTGGTTTTTTTTTGCATTCTACTCAAGTGCTTTGCCCATGAGCCACATCCCCAACCCCTTCAGTATAACAATTATTTGATCAACCAATTAATGTGTTTATTAGAAAAGGGATGTCCTATATTGGTTTACACAATCCAGGTGGAATAGTCCAACAATGGCTGGCTGCTGCTGTGGGATGATGCTCTTGTCCCCTGTAAAGATTGGTCACTTGTATTGGTTTAATAAAATGCTGATTAGCCAGTAGCCAGGCAGGAAGTATAGGTGGGGTGACCAGAATAGAATTCTGGGATGACGAAAGGTTCAGTCTGCAGCCGCCACCCAGATGCAGAGGAAGCAAGATGAACATGCTGCACTGGGAAAAGGTACCAAGCCATGTGACTAAACATAGAAAAGAATTATGGGTTAATTTAAGTTGTAAAATCTAGTTAATAATAAGCCTGAGGTAAAAGATGAAACAGTTTATAATTAATATAAGCCTCTGTGTGTTTCTTTGGAACTGAACGGCTGTGGGACCAGGCAGGACAGAAACTTCTGCCTACAGTCTACATACTAGAGAGGCTGGGAACCAGTAACTAATGATCCATAAGGCTGAATCCTTGACAATTCAACTTGCTGCTGAGGTCTGGGAGGATTTCTCAAGAGTCACTGGCCTTCAGTCCACAGGAGAAGTCTGAAGGAAAGGGTGGCAGCAACTGTGTCTGCAACAGAGTAGATGAACTTTCAAGCAAGGACTGAAAGTGGGCAGGCAAAAGCAGCCCATTTATTTACTGAGACAAGGCTCACATTGTTGATAAGGGTGGCCTAGAACTTACTTTATGACCAAGCTGCTCTAGAACTTCTGGGATTACAGGTGTGACCCACCATGCCTGGCTCACTATAACAATAATAATATTATTATTTGTGTGTATATATTTTATATGTATATGAGTACACATGTATGTGTGTGTGTAGTGGTAGTTTCTCATTGGCTGCCAGCCTGCAAATCATGACACGGAGACTTCTTATTAGTTATGAAGGCTCAGCCTTAGCTTAGGCTTGTCCCACTAGCTCTTATAACTTAAATTAACCCATTTATACTAGTCTACGTTCTGCCACGTGACTCGTTTACCTAATGTTTCCCTACTGTCCTTGCTGCTTCCTCTGCATCTAGCTGGCGATTCCACCTTCATCCCAAAGCTCTCCCTGTCTGGAAGTCCCGCCTATACCTCCTGCCTTGCTATTATTTGGTTTATTCATTTGATTTTATGTGAATGTTTTGCCTACACGTATGTATGTACATACACTGCATGCCTGCTTGGTGTCCATGGAGGTCAAAGTTCCAGATGTGAGACACTATGTGGGTAACGGAAATTGAACCTCAGGCCTCTGCAAGAGCAACAAATGCTCTTGTTGGCTGAACCATCTCTCTAACCCTTTAGTGACTTAGTGTATTTTACTGGGTTCAGAACATGTTAGTCTGAGAGATGTTCCCATCCTCATTAGGTTACCTATGAACTGCATGAACTTGAACTCAGCTCCTCATCTCACAGACCTCAGTGGGCCCTGGGGATTGAACTCAGGTCATTGGGCTTGGTGGCAAATGCCTTTTCTCACCAGCCAGAGACCTCTGTCTCTCAGAAAATAAATACAGTGTAAGTGATACAGATCATCCTTTAAAAGTTATTTCCCGACTACCTACTGTGTGCTAGGCCTTGTTTCAGACGCCTGGCTGTGCTCATGAACCTCACATTCCAGATAGCTGCCGCCTCATCAGCTCTTGAGAGAATTCATGTGACATATACAAGATGTGCACACGGCCCAGCCTGGCCCCCAGTGGCTGCTGCTTCATCCTTGTTCTCTCCTCCTCTATAGTGTGTCTCCCATGACAACCAAGATAAACATGTTCCCATAAAGGAGGGGGCCTGTGAATCCTTCCTTGAACATGCTGGCGAGAGAAAGACAGAGGGCTGGCTGGGCGAAGAAGGGCCTCTGAGTGCACAGTCGCAGGGTCAAGTCAACCATGAAATTAGCAAGGAGTTAATCTGACTTCCTTCCATTCAGACCTCTGTGGCTGGGCTTCATGTCTGCTGAGATAAATGTCTCCCATGGGGGTTACCTTGTGTCTTCAAGGGAAGTGTCCCTTTTTGGAGTCACTATTTTCAATGCTTAGCAGAATGCAGGATTCTGCTCCTGACCCAGCCCTGATGGTCTCTGCCTTAGAGGTCCTCCCTGTCCTCCAGATCAAGAGCATAGGTGAGCTCTTCTACAGAGGACTAAGCACAGCTTGGCTCCCTCCACATGCGCTATTGCCAGGACTCCTGGGAAAGAGCCTGAAGCAGGGGACACAAATCTTTTCTAAGTGGCTCTGCCCTGCCCCCACCTCTTGCACCCATCTCTGATCATTGTGACCAGCCTCAGCCTCTGACCAGATAGTGAGCATTGCTCCTACTTCACATCCAGATAGAACCCTTAGCTTCCACCTTACCAAATAGGCAACTGAACAATCCCATCCATATAGAACAGCCCCAGACGTGGAGGCAAGCGGTTGAACTTGTGGAAACAGCCAAGAAGGTCACTTCCAGCGGTTAGTTTCTGTAGGTCTCCAGATGTGCTGGTTAACTTCCTCCTGCGAGAGGGTGATGACATTGGTAGGGTCTGAGCCACCCAGCCTGATATCCCAGCAACCTGCCCTGGCCACCCCTCCACTGCAACACCCACCCTTCCCCTGACACTCCCAAAGGTCTTATCTCCCTGCCTCTGCACCTTGGGACTTGTTCTTTCTAGTTGCTTTTATGGGAACATAGTAACACGTCTCCTCCTTTCTATAGAAGTGGAAGGCACCTTGTACTCACGCAGTCCAGCCAAGGCGTGCTGATGGAACAAATGCCCCATACTTCTGTGGCTTATGACCAGCAGGAATAATTCTTGCCACACTCAAAGTTTCCTATAACAGTCTCAGCTTCGCACAAGTCTGCAGTATGAGAGGCTCAGGGTGAAGATGCAGGCCACACCTGGAGCCAGTGGGGATTGTGGGAAAGGGAAGAGAACAACGGGTGACAACATTTTCTCCCTCTGCTCTACTCAGAGGAGGAAGAGGCCACCTCTCCTTGTTTCTCATTGGCCAAAGCAACCTCATCATCACCATCTGTCATGGGTACAATGTAGATTCTGATGGGGAGGGGCTGCTAGAGGAACCCAGAGCCAACTGTGCCATCCACGCAGGTCATTCTTGGATAAAAACCACTCCATCTTGTAGGTGCAGACACACATCAGGGGCCTGGTGAGCAACCATCCACTCCAGCATGGAGAGAACCAGAGTGATCTGAAATGTAACAGTAATTGCAGCTCTAAGAGGGTGGGCAGCGGGACACAGGCTGCTTAGGGAAACAGCTGGAAGGCAGAAGAACTCAGGAGACAGTGAGACTGGTCGGGAGGGCGGGTACCCACAGGAAAGGTGACCAAAGGAGGGGGTGGTGTGACCAGAGCAGGGAGTGAAGTAGCCCCAAGAGGCGAGGATGACCACAGTGTCTCTGCTGGGCCAGTCTCTTCTGTCCACAGCAGCCTCTAGCCACCCACCCCATGAGCTTGCTTAGGGGTGGAGTAGATTCAGTGTTGGCGGGACCTGTTCTCCTTATTCTCACTTTCTCTCCATGATCCAGGGCTCCCAGAAGGTAGCCCAGTCGCTCACATGAAGGAGACAGAATCAGCTTCTCAAGGCCAGAGACTTTCTTCACAGTGCTTTGTGGACCCAGGGGACTGAAGACTTCTCCCACTTGCTGTAGAGAATGAACTTCAGACTTTCCCCAGATACCAGCTCAGGATGCTCGGGAAGGACAAGGCCCATCATCCCAGACATGGCACCTAGGCCCTCGAGCCTACAGGTGGGAGAGTAAGCTCACACTGTTGCTCTTTCTGGGGATATCTGCGGCTCTGGGGGCTCTCAGAGACCCTGGGTTCACCAAGAAGGTAGGGTGTAGGGCGGTCTCAGCTGGAGAAGATCTGTTATAAGATCATCAGCTGGAGGGGGGCTGCAACAGTACCAAGCACAGCTTGGCCTTCATCCCATGGCCCCCGTAGAATCACTTCCTGACTCTGTGAACAGGAAGAAGCATGCTGAGCCCTCAGGATGACACAGGGGTTGGCCAACACTTTGTGTGTATCACAGGGTTTAAGTAGAATGAGCACTGGACTCAGAGCCACGGGTCTTAAGTTCAAGCCCTGTCTCTGCTGTTCATGACTCTTTGTCTTTGGGGAACTGACTTAGCTAAGTGCCTGTGACATTGGGTGGAACTGCTCTCATCACACGGTGGAGTGACAGGAAGTCACATGGGGCATTGGGTCCTGACTGAAAGTGTCACACTCCTGTTTCAGGAAGGAACATGCGGCTCTTCATAGACATCACAGGCTACAGTCCTGAAGGAACGCCATTTGATGGGCTTGTTCTTCCTTGACCTACGGACCCCAGCAACCCCTCGGCAGACCACTGAAGGGCAGTGAAGAAGCAAGAGTGCTCAGCAGTCTTGGGAGTGCTCCCCCAACCCTTCCTGATTCCAGCGAGACAGGAAAGCACATCTGGCCCTCCTGAGGGGGTGGGAAGAGTCAAGAGACAGCAGTGCAGGCTCCTCACAAGCCTGCTCCATGCTCCTGCACACAAAAGATCTGGACACCAGCGTCTTAGCATTAGGAAGTAAACATCAGGCTGGGTGTGGTAGCGGGGGCAAAAGGATCATGAGTTCAAGACCAGGCTGGGCCACATAGTGAGACCCTGCTTCAAAACTCTTTTGTGTTACAAATAAATCACACATACTCACAAACAAGCAGCAAGCAAAGATATAAAATGGCTCTCTCTCTCTCTCTCTCTCTCACACACACACACACACACATGCATGCATGCACACACATGGACACTGTGTGAATTTGCTTTTCTGTTACTGTAATAAAATGCCCAACGGAAGCAACTTAAAGGAGAAAGCACTTATCTGGCTCCCAGTTCCAGGCACAGACCGCCACAGCAGAGAGGGAAGGCAAGGCTGCAGGAATTGAAGCAGCTGGTCACATAACATCCAGTCAGGATCCAAGAGAAGTTCATCAAATGCATGCCTGCTGGGCTCATCTAGCCTTCTCTTTGCCTATACAGTTCAGGATCTGCTGCCCAGGGAACGGTGCCACCCACAGTGGGGGAGGTCTTCCCGTTAAGCAAGATCCCCTCATCCCCTGCCCCGCTCCCACCTCCAGATATGCTACAGACTAACCTAATCCAGACAATCCCTCATTGAGACACTCTGCCCAGGAAGTTCTAGCTTGTGTGAAGTAGATAACTAACACACACACACACACACACACACACACACACACACACACACACACACGCTGATGTTAAGGAAGTGAAACATGTCTTTGGGGAAAGACAAAGTGACCAGTTTTTAAGCCCCATGACAAAGCATGAGAGCAGGCAGACACTTCCGTTCACCTGTGTTCATGCTTCCCGGAGAGTGGAAGGAATAAGGATAGAGTTGAAGGGGAAAAGGGAGGGGTGAAGTAAGGTCATTTTATTTCAATTAAAAGCATATAAAAAGCTTATAATCTTATTGATAACCTCTTTTTCTTGATTATTATTGTTACGTGCATATATGTAAATGTGTGCAAAACCATGTAAATACAACATGCTGAGTGCATTTTTGTTGTTAGTGTGTAAATGGTTTCAGGGCTGACCACTATGTATTGAACAACCAATAAATAAGAAGGCTCATGCCTGGGAGAAGCTAACTCTCCTCCCAGCAATCATTAGTTGCCTGTAGTTTTGTCTAGGAGTGGGACCCCATGAAAAATTTTCTCTTCCAGTCTTATCTATGCACCCATTTCTAGGAAAGACTGTTTCACAGCGTACTTCCTGTTACTCTGGCTTTTACAGTCTTTCAGCTCCCTCTTTCACAGTGTCCCTGAGCCATAGATGCAGGAGCTGTGATACATAGACACATCCATTAGGACTGAGCTCTCTGCATGGTGGTTTTCTGTGATGGTCTCCAGTTGCTGCACTTATCTGTGGGCATAAGAATACGATTTAGGATGCAGTGAGGAATGCATCCTTACACTTAGGAAATAGTAAGGAATTGCATCCTTACACTTTGCTGGCATAGCAAAGTGGCAATAGTAGGTGCTTTTCTAAGGTCCCTGGCCACACTAGCCCTGGGAAGCTAGGGAATCTAAATGGACTAGAGAGTTCTAAATAGAATAAATAAAAATAGTTAAGAAATACCTCAAAAAGTGTTCATCATTCTTTGCAATTAGAAAAATATAAATTAAGACAGTTTTGAGATTTCATCTCATCTCAGCCAGAGTGGCTAAGACCAACAGAACAGCTGGCAACCAATGCTGGGGAGATTGCGAAGACTTCATTCCCTGTTTGTGGGAGGGGACCTCATTCCCTATTGGTGGGAGGGGACCTCATTCCCTATTGGTGGGAGGGGACCTCATTCCCTGTTGGGGGAAGGGGACCTCATTCCCTGTTGGTGGAAGGGGACCTCATTCCCTATTGGTGGGAGGGGGCCTCATTCATTGGTGGTAGGGGACCTCATTCATTGGTGGGATTGCAAATTGGTGCAGTCATCCTGGCCATCAATATGGAGAATACTCAAAAAATAAATATCTCCAGCTATACTACTCCTTGGCAATATGCCCAAAGGACTTGACCTCCTACGCCACAGATACTTGCTTAGCCATGTTCATAGCTGTTATAGTCACAGTGGTCAAGAAATGGAAACAACCTAAATGTCCTTCAGCAGATGGATGGAAATGTAGTGCATGCACACTATGGAATACTATTCAGCTAAAGAAAAATGAAATCATGAAACTTTTGGGTAAATAGATGGAGCTGGAAAAGATTATACTGAGTGAGGTGACCCAGACCCTGAAAGAAAGGCTGCATGTCCTCACTCACCTGCAGATCCTCAGATGTGAGTCTATATGGAGCAACCACAGAAACCAGACTATAAAGGGACCATAAGTGGGGTTGGGTTTGTGGCCTGGGAGGAGTTGGGCCTAAGAGGAGAATAGTAGTATGCAGATGTTGTGAAGTGGGAAATGGGAAAATGGGAGGGAGCTCCAGCTAGAGGAGGGGAGAAAGTCAACACAGGAGAGGAGGGAGGGGGAGCACCAAGACTGTCTGATAAAGCCACAAGGAACATACTATTTCATATATCTACCTAAAATAATACATAATGCATATACATGTACACACACACACACAGAGTTAAGCTAGTTAGACTAACAGTGATCATCTCAAGAACCATAGAGTAATTTATCTATTTATCTATTTGATGTGTATAGGTGTTTGGCCTGCATGTCCGTCTGTGTACCACCTTTATACCTGATATCTGTATTAGCCAGAAGAGGGCGCCAGATCTCCTGAAACTAGAGTTACAGATGATTATGAACTGCCATGTGGGTGCTGGGACTTGAACCAGCGTTCTCTGTAATAGCAGCCAGTGCTCTTAACCACTGAGCCAACTCTCTAGTCCCAAACTGACATAGTTTGGGTAATCACATTGACTTTGTTTAGCACTATGAGATAGCTGTTTACTTAGGATATTACAAACCTCCTCAGTCAGTGTGGTATCTCTTCTTAGGGCTGGAGATTGAATTTCTCATGCATGCAAGGCAAACACTCTATCAGCTGAGCTGTGGCTTCCAGTTTTTAAACGAGCGATTTTGTTTGTTTTGAGTCGGTCTCATTATGCAGTCCCGGCTATCTTGTGATTCACTTTGTATATCAGGCTGGCCTCAAACACTCAGAGTTCCAGAGTACTGTGCTGGGATTAAAGGTGTGCACCATCACTCCTGGTTACTTTTTAAGAAGCTCCTAAATGTAGTGGCCAGTTTCAGGACACTGTTCTCTTCCAAAGTGAGTATATTTTTATGTATTTTTACATACTGTTTCAATTACAGTAGTCTACTGTGTCTATTGTTAATTACATTTCTTCTTTGGCGGTTCCATATGTATGTATGATGCATTCTGATTACACCAGCTCCTCTTTTATTTCCATTCCACCCTGTCAACCTCTCCTCCTCCTCGCTACAGATCCCTTTCTCATATTCTCACCTTTTATTTTGTCACCCGCTGAGTGTGACCAGGGCCATCGGTGTGAACATGGGTTTGAGACTATCCACTGGAGACCAGTGAACTCCTCAGTGGGTACACAACAGAAGATACTGGCCTCCTCCCCCCCACCCCCCGCCGAATCTATTCATAGCCAATAGTTCAACAAGGAAGACTGGGACCCCACTGTCTCCCCCATGCACACCCGACTGTTGACAGAGCCAGTCTTGCTGAGGCCCAGGCAGCTTCTGTGAGTTAAGGATTGCAATGGCTGTCATACCCTGAAGGTGGCACATCGCAGGCCCTCTCTCTGTCTTCCGGCTCTCTGGATTTTCTGTGCCTCTTTTGTGACATGGTTTATCATATATTTTGTGTGTCATGGAATTCTTACCTCACCCCTCTTTCTTTTGATGTCTGCCTTTACTATTCTCACACATTTTCACCTTCAAGTATTAACCTGTCAGTTACACAGGGAAATTTCTATTTGATGGTGTTGATGCTGAATTTGATGAAACTGGAAAGATTGACATTTGTATCATATTTAATTCTCCCATCAAGGAACACAACCTGTTTATTTTATTTACCCCTAGAGTTTCCAGTTAAATGCATATGAGTGATTTGTATGCTTATCTGTGTAGGTCCTACCCGATTTTGTTGGATTTACCCCAGTCGTGGTGTTGATTGACACCTGTCTTTGTATATAGGACTCACCATAGCTGATAGCTGCAATGTTTGCTGCACGCAAGCAGCCCCTTAATGGATTTGATTTGTTTTGTTTTGTGACCTAGTTTTTCTTTAGGTTGTTAGTTCAATTTTCTAGACAGAGAGTTCCATTGTTTGACAGTGTTTCAGAGTAAATCCCGACTTCCCTTCATTTCCTAACTTGTCATTTCTGTCTGCTGTGACTTTCTCGTTTGTTTGGATTATTCTGTGTAATTAAAAATAGATTTTGCTTTAAATCACTATCTTTTTATGAACAGGAAATTACCCACAGAGGTTTTAAACCCCACTCTCACAAAAAATTATAACCAGAGTCAGCGCTTTTGTGTGTGTGTGATCCTGGGGACTAAATAGAGAGTTTTGAGTAGATCAGGCAAGTGCTCTACTAAGCTACAACCCAGCCCTTAGTCCAAGCTTTTCTTTTGGTTTTGAAATGGGATCTTGGTATGTGACCCAGGTTGTCCCAACTCACAGTCTCCATCAGTTTCCCCAGAGCTGAGATTACACACGTACACCTCCAAGGTGGTTTTGTTGTTGTTTTTCAGTGTTAGAATTAAACTCAGTTTAGAAGTCCACTGAAAAGCTGCATCCTACTCCAAGCCAGACAATCTTTTTTTAATATTTATTTATTATGTATACAATACTCTATCTGCATGTATGCCTGCAAGCCAGAAGAGGGCACCAGACCTCATTACAGGTGGCTGTGAGCCACCATGTGGTTTGCTGGGAATTGAACTCAGGACCTTTAGAAGAGCAGGCAGTGCTCTTAACCGCTGAGCCATCTCTCCAGCCCACCAGACAATCTTTGAAAGTTCTCCAGGCAGCTTTGTTGCTGACACTCAGTGTGTCTGTAGCCTGGCTGGACTGGAAGTCAGCAGTGGCTCAAGGCTACCTCTCCTCAGCCACAGTCCTGCTCAGCCTCCTGGGCAGTAGGATTACAGAAATCAGCCTTTGGGCTTTCCAGGTAACTTCGATGTGTCCTTTCAGTTGAGGCCCTGACTTGAGGTTGACGGGCACTGTCAGGTTGTATTTTTGTTTCTTTCCACTTCTTTGGGAATGCTGGGAACTTCTCTTGCAAATTTCCTAACTTTAGGCTTCCATGGTGTATGAATTGGGTCTTTTTTTTCCTCCAGTTAAGTTTTCCTTTCTCCTTCAGTTCCATTTCTGACGTGCTGTCTCAGCTTTCACCTGTAATCCAGGCTCTGATGCTTCTGGGGTCTTTGTACTTTGCAGGGTTCTTCTCTTGCTGCAAGGTATGTTGTCAAGGACCAGCCTCAACAAAAATACCTCTTGCCAGGGTAGAGGCATGGGGATTTATAAATATAGTAAAGAATATGAAGGTACGAATGAAAATAATAAAATGGAGAAACAGAATAGTATCGGGATGGAGTTCCAGTGAGTACTGAAATTTGCCGTGTTTAATTTTCAGTTGCTTAAAATACCCGACTCCAAAAGGTATGAGTAAGACAAAAAACCACATTAACATGATACAAGGAAATGAACACACCAGTTGAAGGTCACAGGCTGCATCCATAGTTAACATTCTGTTGCTAGAACAAAACAAGTCACACTTACACCCTAGACCAAAACATTCTGTAGGCAAACCACTCCCTGGGTGAAATCCAAAGTTATCTCCATAAGGGATCTAAAGCCTTAGTCGAATCCTTAGACTTTTTTTTTGATTAGGAACATATCTACTTCTCTATTCCTGAAATACAAGGTCTGGCTATTACCCACACCTGTTGACAATAACCTTGAGAGAGCAGAACTCTCTGAGTTGAATCTAGGTGGGACCTTTGTTTGAGGTAGAAACACAATATCCATAAAGGAACTAGAAGTAAGTTCCAGCTCTCTGACCTTTGGTCAACCTGGAAATAGGCTCATATTTTTGGGCCTCCACAATTCTTCCCTTTTTATTAATTTTAATAAAGCCTGTGCTTCTGCAACAGGACAGATGATCACATCTGCCTTAGGTGAGCACTGTTTTCGTCTCCAAGACTCATCAGTCTTTGGAACATGCTTTCCAACTATGCAAGTCCATGTCTTAGGCACCTGGGGCGGGGAAAAGGACCAAACCTGTCACTGGCTGCCAATCTCTGTAAGCAAACGGTTAAGGGAGAAAGCACTGGACTCTGTCTCTGAGCCAAGTTTCTGTCAGAGAGTTCATCAGCAATTATCTAATGGTAAGCAAGTAGATAATACTTTGTGCTATGCATAGTTCTATGGTTATAATATTTAATTAAAGGAGTGGAGGATCACAAAGATTGAGAATGCCCACTTTGAATTGGTCAAGAGTGTTTCTTAACTGTATTCAGCTGTATCAAAATCTAAATTTCTTATCAAACATGTCAAACTCAAGAATTTATTGCTAATGTCAAACTTTTCTTAGATGAGTTCTAATCATTTTCTAATCATGAACAACCTATAGTGAACTAAAGCACTAACAAGTCAATACCATAACACAATTTGACAGGTCAATATCATAACACAATTTATCAAATCGCAATTATTTCAAATCCATTCTAACCAAAAGACAAGAAAAGGTTTTGTAATAGGTTAGAGTCAGAATGCAATGCTGCTTTTAAGTAACTGTCCCAGTCTCTGAGCATTAGCAAAAACCCTTAGGCTGCCCTCTTAATATCTGAAGAGGGACTTTAGTCACTCCTTGCAACGAGTCTTTTTTCCACTGAGGGGAAAATTGAGGTCTCAATTCTCAGGTTCTTTCAACATTTCAACAGCGGACTGAATACCTCATTGGCAACCAGAGTTCTGTGTCCAAAAGTATAAAGCAGTCAAATGTTCAGCCTGTGTTTCTGGTCTGGCTCCAAAGTAAACAGGACTCACTAGGTCTGGAAGTTTGCGCAGCAAGTCTATCCAAAAAAACAAACAAACAAACAAACAAACAAAACACTAGGAACCACCAGTTGTCACCCCAGTCTTCTTTCTGGGAACTTGTCAGACTGCAGCATGATGTTGTGAGTCAGGTGCCTGTCTCCTTGGCCTGCAGCATGGTGGTATGAGCAGGTCAGGATCACAGGTTCAGGAACTTCTTTCTCCTTCTCCTATGGAGTCATTAGTGGCTTCCGTGTCATCACAGCTGGTACTCCTCTGTTGTATATGCAGTCATCTCATCCAGCTTTATTTTCTTCCTGTGAAAAAAGCACAAACATATTCTTGACCCCAAGTCAGGTCCTTTCCGTGATCCAATGCAAGGGTCTTTTCACTTTGCCTTAGCAAAGTTA
The DNA here is from genome assembly GCA_004026605.1 of Ondatra zibethicus. NCBI lineage: Eukaryota > Metazoa > Chordata > Mammalia > Rodentia > Cricetidae > Ondatra > Ondatra zibethicus. Next base: position 103,516 of record PVIU01001397.1, read on the forward strand.
GCCTTGGTGCCATCATGCCAAAATCTGTCTGTGGCAGATTGCTCTCAGGCATCCATAAAAGGTGCATGACTTAAGGTACGATGTGGCATTTGGGGGTATAATTCTCCTGTTTTTGTTTTTTTTGAAGTTGTGTTTTTAGTGAGCTATGGGCACGCTCCACAGTTCCTTGTCCTTGAGGATTATAAGGAATATCTGTCTTATGTTTGATATTCTATTGGGAACAAAATTGCTGAAATGCTTTACATATATCTGGACCTGTTATCTGTCTTTATGATTTTTGGGGTTTCCATACATGAGAAGCATTTTAAGCAATTTAAGCATTTATATGCTTAGTGGCTTTTCCAGTTTGTGCAGTGGCCATCAAGAATCCTGACTATGTATCGATTGTCACATGCACATATTTTAATTTTCCAAACTCTGCAATGTAAGTAACACCCATTTGCCATGAATGATGTGGAAGTAGACCTCGGGGATTTACCCCCAGGTGAGGTACAGTAAATACTGTGAGCATGCATCACATTGCTTAACAATTTGGCGAACAGCTTCTCTTGTTAATCTAAATTTTTTTTTAAACTTATACTATTTTGATGATGCAGAGCATGTGATTGCTGAGCAAGCACAACCTGAGATAAAGCAATTATTTTTGTAAGTTTATCAGCTAAAGCATTACCTTCAGCTAATGGACTGGGAAGATTTGAATGTGCTCTGATATGCCCTACAAAGCATGGCAACCTTCTTTATTGAATGGCATTTTGAATTTGATGGAACAGCATTTTAACTTGCTTATTGCTAGTCCCAATAAGGTTTCTAGGACTTGAAGAGCATTAAATACATATTGGCTGTCCGTGTATAGATTAAATGCCTTATTTGCAAAAATCTGAAACACTATAGCAACAGTTTGCAGCTCAACTTTTTGAGCTGAGGCCGGTTCTGTTTGTACTACATGTCCTTCACCATTAACAACACACGTAGCTCTCCCATTGGAAGAACCATCTGTAAAAATAAACATAGCACCCTTAAAGGATCTTTTACTATAACTTTAGGGAAAATAAAGGAATGTAGTTGCGTGAATTATGGCAATGAATCAGCTGGGAAAAGTTTATCAATCTGGCCTTCAAATCGAGCAAACCCAATTGTCCAAGAATCACTATTTTTAAATAACCCAATTAATCTGTTGCTTAGTATAAGGAATATTGATCACAGCAGGTTCTCTGCCAAAATATCTCCTAAATTCCATCCTGCTCTTCTGTGCTAAGCAAGCTACTGCTTCAAAATAAGGGTTTCATATCTTAACTGATGAAACGGGAAGGTGCAGCCATAGAAGTGGACCGTTTTGCCATAACACTGCTGTAGGAGTGTTATGCAGGTAATATGCTTGCCAAGGCTGATCATAATTAATGTAATGTACTTGCTGTTTTTGTATTGCATACTTTATCTGCATGAGTACCTGTCTGGCAGTTTCTGTAAGCTGTCTAGCGGAACTTGGATCACTGCTCCGTTTAAGAATTTCACTTAGTGGTTCAAGGTCTCCCATAGGATATTTTAATTAAGGGTTTTAACCATTGGATATTTTATTAAAAGTTTGTAAGTTATCTTTCTAATCCAAGTTGCAAGTCTGCCTAGCTGACAGGCTTAATTTGCTCATTTACATTTTCACAGACTCTTGACTGGCTTGAAGCTGCAGTTTCCTGAGACGCCGTTTTTTGCATCTTGGCTGTCAGGTCAGGCTAGGCTCCTAGCTGAAGCTGGGACTTGTGGTGGGGAGCAAGCCATGCTCCCTCTGCCACTTGGCTGTCCTGCCTGGGTACTTGGGGTCAGGCAGGCAGTCCCTCATTGCCTATGTTCAGTGGTCCCTCTATGGACCATAACTGGCTGGTAAATTTAGCTCAGGTTCTCAGGTGTCCGCTATTGCAGTGGCTTTGAGACTGTCGCGTGAGACCACAAGCTTAGGCAGTTATAACCATGCCAATTTTTTTTACTATCCTTGTTTTTTTTTTTTATTTTAAAATTAGAATTCCTGAATCCTCTCCTCTGTTAAAAGCCATAGATTTATCCATTATAGGCGCCTTGGCTCATGGGTCAATTAGCCTCTAGGCGTTTCCATTGGCCCACTCTGGGCACTGACTGTGGGAGGTAGAGCCCTTTAAACTTTCCTTTAGGCCTTTCCTGTTTCCACTGCACAGCGTGGGTCATACTCAGCTGGCCACAGCATGTGTGTGTGGACTGCAACAATCTCAGCGGTAACCTAGGCCAATTCTAGGTTGCAATTCAAATGCCCCATTCCCATCACTTTTTCCACCCAGTCAGCAGCAACAGAGGCTACAACTTGGTGCTCCAAGACCCGGAGCAGTCTGAAGGGGGCAGCAGATACCGCCAGCTCAGGGGTAGGAATATAATATTTACAAACTCTAGAAATCTCTGCCTTTGTTCTGCTTCACTCCAGCTCCTCTAGCTATCAAAATACATCTAAGCAACCGTACAGACAGTTGGATACTATTTCCTTGTCCCATATTTACAAATATTTACTGTTTTAGTCCTGATTTTTTGCCCTCCCTTTCTCTTTCCTTTTTTATTATCTATTATTTATTTCCGAGCGCTCATTACTTATCTCTCCACCTGTGGTGCAATTTTCTTGCAGGATCCCTCACATACTCCCTTGTACGACTGGCCACACTTCTGTGTGTTTCGGGGTTCACTGGTCAGCCCTACGTTTCGGTGTCATTTGTCAATTGATTGCACCATGTTGGGCTGCCATTTGTCGGGGATCAGCCTTGACAAAAATACCTCTCGCCAGGGTAGAGGCCTGGGGATTTAGAAATATAGTAAAGAATATGAAGATGGAATGAAAATAATAAAACGGAGAAACACAGATAGTATCTGGAGCGAATTCCAGTGAGTACTGAAATTTGCCCCCGTTTAATTTCCAACTGCTTAAAATACTGCTGACCACAAATGGTAGGAGTAAGGCAAAAGACTGCAATAAATAACATGATACAAGGAAATGAACATACCAATTGAAGGTGGCAGACTACATCCACGGTTAAACATTCTGTTGCTAGAACAAAACAAGTCACGCTCACACCCTAGACTAAAACATCCTGTAGGTAAACCACTCCCTGGGTGGAATCCAAAGTTATCTCCATAAGGGATCTGAAACCTTAGTTGGATCCTTAGACTTTTCTTTGAAGTAGGAACAGATCTACTTCTCTATTCCTGGAGCACAAAGTCTGGCTATTTGCCACAATAACCTTGAGAGAACCGAACTCTCTGGTCTGAATCTAGGTGGGACCTTTGTTTGAGGTAGAAACACAATAACTTTGAAGGAACTAGAGGTAAGTTCCAACTCTCTGACCTTTGGCCAACGTGGAAACAGGCTCACATTTTTGGGCCTCCACAGTACATTGGGCCCAGGACTCTTGTTGGAGATCTCCTTCTTGTGGCTTACTTCTCCTTCTTGCCACTTTCTTCTTTTTATTATATATAATATGTATAATTATATTTATCATTGATAACATCAGAATTCTCAGTCCTTATCGCTCAGAAATCTAAGCACTATGTTTTATTTATTTTACTTTATTGATATTTATTGAGCTCTACATTTTTCTCTGCTCCCTTCCCTGCCTCTCCCCTCCCCACTTCAATCCTCCCTCAAGGCCCCCATGCTCCCAATTTACACAGGAGATCTTGTCTTTTTATACTTTCTACTTCCCATGTAGATTAGATCTATGTAAGTCTCTCTTAGTGTCTGCATTGTTGTCTAAGTTCTCTGGGATTGTGGTTTGTAGGCTGGCTTTCTTTGCTTTATGTTTAAAAATCACCTATGAGTGAGTACATGTGATAATTGTCTTTCTGGGTTTGGGTTACCTCACTCAAAATAATGATTTCTAGTTCCATCCATTTTCCTGCAAAATTCAAGCTGTCATTATTTTTTTATGCTGTGTAGTATTCCATTGTGTAAATGTACCACACCTTCCTTATCCATTCTTCGATCGAGGGGCATTTAGGTTGTTTCCAGGTTCTGGCTATGACAAACAAAGCTGCTATGAACATAGTTGAGCACATGTCCTTGTGGCACGATTGAGCATCCTTTGGATATATACCCAAAAGTGGTATTACTGGGTCTTGAGGGAGGTTGTTTCCTAATTTTCTGAGAAATTGCCACACTTACATCCATAGGGGTTGTACCAGCTTGCATTCCCACCAGCAATGCAGAAATGTTCCCTTTTCTCCACAGCCTCTCCAGTGTAAGTTGTCATCAGTGTTTTTGATCTTGGCCATTCTTACAGGTATAAGATGGAATCTCAGAGTTGTTTTGATTTGCATTTCTCTGATGACAAAGGATGTTGAGCATTTCCTTAAGTGTCTTTCAGCCATTTTAGATTCCTCTGTTGAGAGTTCTCTGTTTAGGTCTGTACTCCATTTTTTGGATTATGTGATCTTTTGGTGTCCAATTTCTTGAGTTCTTTGTATATTTTGGAGATCAGATCTCTGTCTGATGTGGGGCTGGTGAAGATCTTTTCCCATTCTATAGGCTGTCGTTTTGTCTTGTTGACTGTGTCCTTTGCTTTACAGAAGCTTTTCTGTTTCAGGAGGTCCCATTTATTAATTGTTTCTCTCAGTGTCTGTGCTGCTGGGGTTCTATTTAGGAGGTGGTTCCCTGTGCCAATGCGTTCAAGTGTACTTCCCACTTTCTCTTCTATAAGGTTCAGTGTGGCTGGCTTTATGTTGAGGTCTTTGATCCATTTGGACTTGAGTTTTGTGCATGGTGATAGATAGGGGTCTATTTTCATTCTTCTACATGTTGATATCCAGTTATACATCTTGCCACTTCCTTTAGGTGTGGTACTAGTTGGGAATTTCTTTTATGGATCCATCTGCCTCTTTAGTTTGGGCTCGTCCCATGACTTTTCCTCCTGGGACCCAGGGTCTTTCATCACTGATCTCATGTGCCATGTCACTTCGAGGTAGGGCCAGTGAAACCTTCTTAGTCTTTTGTGTCAACATTCAATTTTTCTTCTTCTACTTCTTTTTTACGACATTTTATCCTTTCCCATTTTCTCTGTGACTTTTCTTCAGACTGTCAAAGGATGTTACGTGGCTTTCATCCTGACAGCTGACAAATGAGGAGAGGGAAGGGGCCATCTTCTCAGTTTTCACAAACAGGTTTCTGGCTGTGCCAATTCTGACAGTTCCCCTGCAGTGTTCCTTTGCCAGTGGAACACTTGGTGTCTTCCCAGGGGTGCCTACACCTCCACTGCAGAGGAGTGCTACAGGAGCCACCTTTAGAACTGTTTGTGAGGGCTGGAGAGATGGCTCAGTGGTTAAGAACACTGCCTGCCCTTCCAAAGGTCCTGAGTTCAGTTCCCAGCAACCACATGATGGCTCACAACCATCTGTAATGAGATCTGGTGCCCTCTTCTGGCCTGCAGGCATACGTGCAGACAGAATACTGAGAATACTGTATACATACTGTGTACATAATAAATAAATAGATTTAAAAAAAAAAGAACTGTTTGTGCAAGTCCCACCCACATGTCTTCAGACCAGTTCTCATCCAGGTTTTACAGATACTGGAACTTTCTCCCTCTGATAGAAATCCTTCTCGGTAGCCCAGGCTAGCCTTGGACTCTCCACGTGGCCAAGGATGACTTTGAGTTTTAATGTCTCTCCTAGTGCTGAGATTACAGGCACATCCCATTGTCTGAGGGTTTCTATTGCCGTGAAGAGTCACTATGACCAAGACAACTCTTATAAAGGACAACGTCTAGCTGGGGCTGGCTTACAGTTTCAGAGGTTTAGTCCGCTATTGTCATGCCAGGAAACATGGCAGCATGCAGACAGACATGGTGCTGGTAGTTGAAGAGTTCTCCATCTTGATCCACAGGCAGCAAAAGTGAATGCCACACTAGGCCCATCTTGAGCATCTGAGACCTCCAAACCTGCCCCCACAGTGACATACTTCCTCCAACAAGGTCACACCTACTCCAGCAAGTTCACACCTCCTAATGGTGCCACTCCCTTCTGGCCAAGCATTCAAACACATGAATCTATGGGGGCCATTCCTATTTAAACCACCATACCCATCACGCCTGGTTTTATGTAGGGATTGGATCCAGGCTTTTGTGCACGTGAGGCGAACACTCTACTGAGTCGCCTCTGACTTTCTAATCTTGTTCCGGTGCAGTGAGAGGCTGCTAGAGTCGGGGAGGTGGCGGTGGTGACAGAACCAAAGGTAGGGGAGGCTGAGCTCTCGGTTGTTCCTTCACCAGTGTAGGCCCGCGTGAGGAACCAGGCCAGGAGCCGAAGGTTCCTGTATGTTGTTCCTCATGTTTTCCCATAATTTCCTCTCCAATTTCTGGGTTTCAAACCTTTTCATCATTCGTACATGGTGGCCTACTGAGACTTACCTAATTTCCTTCATTGTCTTTCATCTTTTCTGACTTTCTCCATTTCTGTTTTCTCTCATGGATCTGACTAGATTGAACCAAACAAGGAAGAAGCAGGCTCAGCATGGAGCCCCACATGTCTGTCCAACTTGAGAACTCAGCTGTGTTTGGAGGGTCTGCCTTGAACTTGCATATTTGATTTCTATTTTATTTTTTTTCCTTATTAATTACTTTGCTCAACTCTCTTGAGCGTATTTTAAATGTGGCAGTCTGGTTTGTGAGCTATAAAAGTAGTGCGTTCATTTCTAATCTTCATTTTCTCTAAAAATGTATCCTAGGCTCTGGATACTGCTTCGAAAAAAGTTTGCAAGTTTAAAAAGTAGGGTGCTATGTCATCCATCTCTAAGTGGCTGATAATTTCCACCATGTTTCAGAGCTGGTTATGGTGGCCCAGACCTATAACCACTCTCCTTGGACAGCTGACATGGAAGGATTTTGTGAATTCTAGGCTAATCTGGCCTATAGACCCAGTTTTAAAACAATGAGCCAGTGTAGTGGCACACACCTTTAATCCCAGCACCATACCAGGAAGGCAGAGGTAGGAGCATCTCTATAAATGCGTGGCCTCTGTGTTGTATGTATTATATGTGAATAAGTTATTTTTAGGTGGGCGTGGTGATGTATTGCTGTAATCCCAGCATTTGAGAGGCAGAGACAGGAAGTTCAAGGACAACCTCAGCTACAGAGTGAGTTTGTGACCATCTGGGGCTACAGGAGACCCAGTCTCAAAAATCTCTGTAGCTTTGGATCCTTTCCTGGAACTAGCTCTTGTAGACCAGGCTGGCCTCAAACTCACAGAGATCCGCATGCCTCTGCCTCCCGAGTACTGGGATTAAAGGCATGCGCCACCACTGCCTGGCTCTAAATGGGACACTTCTATCACCCCCCCCCAAGGTTTACAGAGTATCGTAAAAGAGGACCGGAAGAATATAAAAGCAGAGAGGGGGTGGAGTGCTGTGGAGCCCTGTCTCCTAGGCGTGTCATGGTCATTGCTCTCTGCAGCTCACAGCAGCTATGGTGACCTACAAAAGACTTGTACAAGATTGGGCCCATCAACATCCTATCATGGAAAGGGAAGGGGCTCATGCAGCCCAGCCCTCTCTGACGATCTATAAGAGTTAATGATTGCTGGGGGAGGCAGGAGAGATATTTTATTCAGTGGTTATGCCGATGCTGCAGAACACAATACTAACAAACTTGTACACACTCACACAAAAGTAGAAGGGGGAAAGTTTGAAGGAGGAAGAGAAGAAGTAGAAGAAGGAGTGGAAGGGGATAAGAGAGGGTGAAGGGGGCAAATGTGATCAAAGTACATTATATACATTATGAAAATGTCATAATATCCATCATTATGCATCACTAATATATGCTAACCTAATATTTAGCAACTCCCCTGTATCCATGCCTGGGAGTAGAGCTCAGCGATGGATGCTTGCTGAGAGATTCTTGGTTTGATCACCAGCATCATTATAAAAGAAGACAAAGCAACTTCCTGTCGTCCCCTTCTCCAGCTCCTGGCAGTGTCAGTGAGTGTGCTACCCTGAGCACGTCATGGAAGGAATCTCTCACGATCTTCTTCACGTATTGTCTCACTTTGTGTAGTATCTTTATAGATCACCTATGTTGTTGCATGTATTAGCTCATCACTCCTTTGCAGACCGATAGTCCACTGTAGCGAGCACATGCTTTCTACACATACACCAGTTCATCATCACGTGCGTTATTTCCATTGTTTGGCATCTGCGAATGATGCTGGTGACCAAGTGTCGGTATCTACTGAGGATTAGAAGAGCTAGGTGATAAACAATCCCTAAGTTTAGTCATTCTGGGGGTGATGAGATCACCTATTTTTCATCCTAGCTGTCTTACATTCCTTGGTGGTATTTTGTTTGTGCTGTAACAAATAAAGCTTGCCTGAAGATCAGAGTGCGGAGCAGCCACTAGTTAGCTGTAGAGGCCAGGCAGTGGTGGCACCTCCTTTAATCCCAGGACTCTGGAGACAGAGGCAGATGGATCTCTGTGAGTTCGAGGCACCCTGGGCTAAAAGAGAAACACCTTTGATCCCAGCATTTAGGATCATGCACCTTTAATCCCAGCACTAGGGAAGTGGAGACAGAAATGATATGGCCTGGTGAAGAGAGGAATATAAGGCAGGAGGAGACAGGAGCTCAGAGTGTTCAGTCTGATGATTCACAGGGACAGGATTGCCCTTTTGGTCTGAGGATCCAGTAGAGGTAAGAACTAGTGGCTGGCTCCTTTACTTCTCTGGTCTTTCAGCATTAACCCTCCCTGTATCTGACTCTGGATTTTTGTTATTAAGACCAATTAGAATTTGCGCTACATATTCCCACCAGCACTGTCAAAAGTGCTAACACATTTGAGTTTCTAACACACAAAAAAATCTCTGTGATATTCAATACTGAATGTCTCTCCTGCTTTCTTCTGGAGTTACACAGTCTGAGTTCTTATGTTTAACTCTTAGATAATTTCCAGTTAATTTTTTTTATAATGATCGGAGGTTGAGTTCCGTTTTTGTCCTTTCTTACTTTTATTTCCTGGTTTTTGTGATAACATAGCAAGACTTTGTCTAAAAAGAAACCTGATTTTCAATTTGATCTTTTACCCTTTTACTTTGCTGAACGTCCCCATTAGCTCTAGCGATTGTATACATGTGTCATTCCTTAGGGTTTTCTGTGTACAGGATATGTACACGTTTTTATTTCCTTCCTTTCCTGTCTGGACGTAGTTTATTATTTGTAACTGAATGCTTTTCTGTCTTCTCTGCACACACATTTCTATGGGGGCATTAATTATGCTTATTCTAAAGTCTTGATTCTGTTTGTTCAGTTACCTTGAACATTCCCAGTGGAAGCTCTGGCTCCATTCTTTGTGGGGCTTGTTCTCTCGGGTGTGTGCTCAGTCAGTGGCTCAGGGCTGTGAGCTCATTCACAGCTTCTCATTCCCTGTTTACCAGGTGAGGATGCTGCAGATCTTCCTGCCACTCCCTCCCAGGCAACAGGGAGGGGCAGCTAGCTCATCTGAGAGCCCCAGTGATGCACTTCCCAAAGTCAGACTACCAGGTGTCTGCAAGTTGGAAAAGGCTCAGGCTGGACTGGCAGCTCTCAGCATCCTGGCACCCTGGGCATCTTTCCCTACAGACTTGAGCATAATATGTCTTCCACAGGAGTTTTGGAACCCATTTTATTATTTCACCAATTGCGGTAGCAAGGAACTAGAATGCCAACCTCATTGGCTTTATCCTGTTTTCTGAAAAAAAAAAAAAAAAAAAAAAAAAGGGCATGCTATGTCTCTTCCCAAATATTACCACGGGGATAGGCATGGATAATGTTGAGGAAGTTCCTTGTGCACTGAGATCCCCTCATGTGTCTGAGAACAGTTACATTACCTATTGACAAGCAGGTTAGAGAGTGCCTGTGGGAACTCAGAGAATCAAAATGCCAAGGGCCTTCTCACACTGAGTGCCAACCCAGAGAAGTTTCCAGAGATTCTAGCCAACCCCAGGTGCTTCACTGGGAGTGCCCACTTAGCCACTGTACCTGCTGGCTGCTGTGGCACAGTGGTTCACAGTCCTGATACTGGTGTGGGCATTTGTACAGACAGAAGATACATGCATACCCCACTCCCCTGCAGCATGGGCTTGCATGCATGAGAGCTTGGAAGCCCGCAGTACCTGGAGTGGGCTAGTCTTTCCTTTCCATTGCTGTCTCTGTGACTTCTTCATATCTCTACCCTTTCCCACCCTCTCTCAAGGAATTTTTTTTTTTTTGGCACTCCTTGTTTTTGTTGAGTCCTTTGTGCTTCCTATGGTGTAACCGGCTGTGCTGTGGGAAGGCCAGGGAGTCTGGCTCAAGTGAGACCCTTTCTCTGGCTCGGACCTGGGAGGTTGAGACTCATTTTTCCTACTAGGTTGAGGAGGTGTGAGTACACAATGGAAAAGGTGTGAAGACCCGAAAATGCGAGCCTATTTCCACATTGATCAAAGGTCAGACAATTGGAACTTACTTCTAGATTCTTGTGCTTCTACCTCAAAAAAAGGTCCCACCTAGATTCAGACCAGAGTTCTGCTCTCTCAAGGTTATTGTCAACAGGTGTGGCTAATAGACAGCCCTTGTATTTCAGGAATAGAGAAGTAGCTATGTTTCTACTTTGAACAAAAGTCTAAGGCTCCAACTAAGGGTCTAGTTCCTTTAAGGAGATAGCATTGGATTCCACCCAGGGAGTAGTTTGCCTATAGAATGTTTTGGTCTAGGGTGTGAGCGTGATTGCTTTGTTCTAGCAACAGAATGTTTAACTATGGACATAGCCTGCGACCTTCAACTGTTCTGTTCATTTCCTTGTATCAAGTTAATGCAGTTTTTTTTTTTTTTTTTGGTTTTACTCCTACCTTTTGGGGCCAGGGGTATTTTAAGCAGCTGGAAATTAAATGCAGGCAATTTCAGTATTCACTGGAACTTCCTCCTGGTATTCTTCTATGTTTTTTCTGTCTTATATTTTCAGGTCTTCATATTCTTTATTAATATTTCTAAATCCCAGTGCCCCTACCCTGGCGAGTGGTATTTCTGTTGAGGCTGATCCATGACAAAAAGGAAATGGCAACAGGGGCTCATTGCAGAGGGGCTCATCTGATACACACTCTCAATCTGGGGTGAAACATGAGGCTTACCCCGCCATGTCTCATTCTGCCCTCTCCTGAACCAGTTAAGATTCCACTCCTGGGGACACCACGGTGAAGTGGAGACCGTCTTTTGTCTCCAACTGCGTTCTTGTCCCACCCTCCCTCCAAGGAGTAGGCAAACATTGGTGGATATTCAAACTAGTTTGAGATAACAACCTGAAATGTGTTAGATAACTAAAAGATTGCCACATAGGTTTACCATTCAAATAGAACAGGTTTGCGCTCTCAGTGGGATAATAGCCAAGAGCCCTTAGTTCTCTGAGAAGTGTTGCAGCTCTGGGAAGCTGGGGACAGTGGTGGTACTTCAAGTGTTAACGGAGAGCAGTTCCTGGCAGGGCAAGTCTGCAGAAAGCAGTTCACCAATGGGAGCAGGGGGAGTCTGCAAGGCTGGAAGCAACTACAGAAAGGAATTCCCGTCCACAGCCCCAGCTTTAGGGCTGAGGCAGAAATGAGTACCCCTGCTTGCAACTCAGCCCTGGAGGCTGGCTAGAGTGAGCTCCCTAGGCAGAGAGGAAGGGAGGTTGTGCCAAAGCCTCATGTGCCAAGCCCCTGCTGAGTCCATCTCCAGTGGGTCTTGAAGGAAGTCTTCTTTCTCTTTCTCTTCCATCAAGCTCGTGGGTCCTGAGTGGCCAGCTGTGGGGATGCAAATAAGGTGAGAAATGGAACCAATCTGGGAGAGCAGAGCTGCAAACAGTTTATGTCTGTTCCAGTCGCTTCATCTTTGAAAACTGCTGCCTGCTCCGTCTATTGCTTGGTCAGCTGCTTCACATTCAGCCAGGGGCTTCTGTTTCTTTTGTCCTTGAGGCTTGAGTAACTTACAGGGAGCCTCCTATCAGTCAGGAGGCCCCTTTTTTGTTGTTGCTTATCTTTTTCCTTTGCACTTTTCATGCATTCTTTCTCTTTAAAATTGCTTTTATTGAGCTATATATTTTTCTCTGCTCCCCTCCCTTCCTCCCCCTTCTCCTTCTACCCTCTTCCATGGTCCCCATGCTCCCAATTTACGCAGGAGATCTTGTCTTTTTCTACTTCCCATGTAGATTAGATCCATGTATGCTTCTCTTAGGGTCCTCATTATTGTCTAGGTTCTTTGGGATTGTGAATTGTAGGCTGGTTTTCTTTGCTTTATGCCTAACAGCCACTTATGAGTGAGTACATGTGATATTTGTCTTTCTGGATGTGGGTTATTTCACTCAATATGATGTTTTCTAAATTCATCCATTTGTCTGCAAAATTCAAGATGTCATTATTTTTTTCTGCTGTGTAGTACTCCATTGTGTAAATGTACCACATCTTCCTTATCCATTCTTTGGTCGAAGGGCATTTAGGTTGTTTCTGGGTTCTGGCTATGACAAACAAAGCTGCTATGAACATAGCTGAGCACATGTTCTTGTGGCACAATTGAGCATCTTTTGGATATATACCCAAAAGTGGTATTACTGGGTTTTGAGGGAGGTTGTTTCCTAATTTTCTGAGAAATCACCACACTGACATCCATAGGGGTTGTACCAGCTTGCATTCCCACCAGCAATGCAGAAGTGTTTCCTTTACCCCACATCCTCTCCAGCATACGTTGTCATCAGCGTTTTTTATTTTGGCCATTCTTACAGGTGTAAGATGGAATCTCAGAGTTGTTTTGATTTGCATTTCTCTGATGACTAAGGATGTTGAGCATTTCCTTAAGTGTCTTCCAGCCATCTTTGATTCCTCTGTTGAGAGTTCTCTGTTTAGGCCTGTACCCTGTTGTAGGAGGGCTGCTTGTTTGTTCCTGGCCATTCAGCCCTGAAATAACCACACAGAAACTGGATTGATTAAATCACTGCTTGGTCTATTAGCTCTAACTTCTTATATGCTAGCTCTTACATATTAATTTAACCCATTTCTATTAATCTGTGTATCGCCATGTGACTGTGGCTTGCCAGGTAAAGTTCTGTCATCTGTCTCTGGTGAAGCTATATGGCTTCTCCTCATTCTGCTTTCTTTTTCCCAGCATTCAATTTCGTTTTCCCCACCTGCCTCTGTTCTGCTCTGCGCAGGTCCAAGACAGTTTCTTTATTCATTAACTGATAAAAGCAACACATATACAGAAGGACTTCCTACATCATTTCCCCTTTTCTGTTTAAATAAAAAGGAAGGTTTTTAACTTTAACATAGTAAATTCACATATAACATACAGCTATCAAACCAGAATTTCAGTTACAATATTTATATCTACTTTATCTTTTATCATAACTAAAGAAAACTATAATTATAATTATATATTCTTCAACTCCATCAAAGACTCCAGAAAGATATAATATTATCTAAATAAATAGGAAGTGCATTGTAAGCAAACTCTAGAATTGTCAGAGATGGCTCGCTGCCTGGACAGTCACCCAAAGTTCTTCTGTATTGTTAGGGCATCCATCCCATCTTCAGTCTACTGGCCCATAGTATATGGCAGATTTTTCCATGAAGCAGGAAATTTCAAAGACAGTTCTGCCTATATTGGCAGTTTGTCACTCACTTCATTCTGTGTCCTGCAGAATCTCTGGCTGACTCTTTCATGCTGCAAGAACCCTGAAGGATTGTCTCACCTTTAGGCAAGTTCAACAGTCATTTCTCTGTGGGTCCTGCATATCCAGTTCATATAGCATAACATCAAGCAGTCCTGGCAAGAGCAATTTCTTGCCCAAATGGCTAGCAAACTCCATAAGGAACCTCTTCAGTGCCCATCTTCCTCTTGAAGTAATTGGTGCTGACAGGAGCAGATGTGCCTCACTGTCATGAAAAGTCCTAAGTTTTTAAAACATTTTAAATGTCATATTATGAAGGTCTCTGAAAGATTTGAAGAATATCTATCTAATTGAAATACATTTCTCTATATACAGAAAACCTAACTAACATGACTACAAGCTTGACTATTATAGATGACTCTCTATCTTAATTAACCTATATTTCTTAATTATATATTATACTTTTAAATGAGCTGCACAAACACAATACCTTAATCAAGAGCAGAAATATACATAGAACAAAACTGATCTTAAATTTGTATCAATAAACCAAGATCCATACCAATGCAAATCTCTATAGCATATCCCCCTTTAAATGTAAAACAACATTTACAAACAATGATTTAGGGAATTTGGGCATGGTTCTCTCCAAACTGCTTCTTGCTTTTTGTTGGGCAAAGTATTTTTGGGGGTGTTCATGGCAACCTTTCAGGGGGTCTTGTTCCATCAAACCACATTAGTGTGGAAGGATTCCAAAGGTTCTCATCTTCTGTGGAAACAAAAGCAGAACCCCTTTTCCAAAGCAACAAATCCTTAGACCCAAATTTGGAAGTCATGATACCTTTAGAACATATATGCTGGTTTAGCTTAGCAGCCCATACAATGAAATGTCTCTCTGTAATTAGCTTCTTCACAGTCAAACAATTCAAAGAAAATACAATAATGTACATAATCCAGGCTCTCTGTGTTTATTCCATCTTTACATGACTTATTTTTCTTACTTGATTAGTTTTTAATATTAATTTTATTATCTTTACTTCTGTAATCTATGACTGTCTATTTTCTGTCTCTTTAAAAACTTTCTTTTTTTCCCCCCATATTCTTTTATTTTTCCATTAAAAAAAAAGAGTTACATTTCCTCCCCTTCTCCCAGTCCCCTCCCACTCCCCCCTCCGGGAATGGAGGGGGGAAGGCCTTGGATTTCCCACAGGGCTGGGTACCATGCCCTCTTTTAACTTTCTTTTTTTTTAATAAACCATTTACTTCCTTTTATATCTCTCTATACTCCTTTTCTTCTCTGTCCCAAGCCTATGTATATGCTTTAAACACATTGTGTCTCATTTAGAGGTCTTTTATGTCTGAATCTGTCCTTATTGTGTATCTGTAATCCTTTTATAACCAGGATGGCTTCTTAAAATGCTAAGTGTTTCTTAAGAACATAAGCAGCAGCATTGGTGGGGAAATACAGCCCTGCCTGCTTGCTCCACCCAGTCTGACATGGCGGAAATCCATTCAGTGCCTTTGAGACTGCAGGGTGGGATCTGTCCTCACCACCACAACTCTGATAACCAGTTGGCCCATGCTGCCACCAAGTAATTTGCAGCATGCTGCTCAGAAACCCCATTTAAATGCTTGGCCTCCTGAAAGAGCCAGAATTCACACTGACAGCATGGCCCAGGAAGCTGCTGTTTCAAAACTGTGTGGCTTTTTTTCTGCTACCACTGAATCAGGAAAACCTCTCTTAAAGGAGCCATGGTGTTAAGCCATGCTTAAGTCTGTGGGTTGTTTTTTTTTTTTTTTGGTGTGTGTGTGTCTAGAATTACTTTTTAAGTTTTCTCAGGTTTTACATAGATTTAGTCAGTCACGTTGGTGTACCAATTTGTTGTAGGAGGGCCACTTGTTTGTTTCTGGTTGATAAGTCCTGAAATAACCACACAGAAACTGTATTAATTAAATCACTGACTGACCTATTAGCTCTAACTTCTTATCTGTTAGCTTATATATTAATTTAATCCATTTCTATTAATCTGTGCATCGCATGTGACTGTGGCTTACCAGGTAAAGTTCTGGCATCTGTCTCTAGTGAAGCTAAATGGCTTCTCCCCGTTCTGCCTTCTTTTTCCCAGCATTCAATTTAGTTCCCCCCGCCTCTATTCTGCTCTGCGTAAGCCCAAGACAGTTTCTTTATTCATTAACCAATAAAGGCAACACATATACAGAAGGACTTCCTACAGCAGTACCCCATTTTAAAAATTGGATTATTTGTTCTTTTGATAACCAGTTTCTTGAGTTCTTTGTATATTTTGGAGATCAACCCTCTGTCCGATGTGCAGTTGGTGAAGATCTTTTCCCATTCTGTAGGCTGCCATTTTTTCTTGTTGACTGTGTTCTTTGCTTTACAGAAGCTTTTCAGTTTCAGGAGGTCCCATTTTATTTATCAATTGTTTCTCTCAGTGTCTTTGTTACTCGGGTTATATTTAGGAAGTGGCCTCCTGTGCCAATGCATTCAAGGGTACTTTCCATTTTTTCTTCTATGAGGTTCAGTGTAGTTGGTTTTATGTTAAGGTCTTTGATCCATTTGGACTTGAGTTTTGTGCATGGTGATAGGTATGAATCTATTTGCATTCTTCCACATGTTGATACCCAGTTATGCCAGCACCATTTGTTGAATATGCTTTCTTTTCCCCATTTTATATTTTTTGCTTCTTTGTCAAAAATCAGATGTTTGTAGTTGTGTAGATTGATATCCAGGTCTTCAATTCGGTTCCATTGGTCTTCCTGTCTGTTTTTATGCCAATACCAGGCTGTTTTTAGTATTGTAGCTCTGTGGTAGAGTTTGAAATCAGGGATTGTGATGCCTCCAGAAGTTCCTTTATTATACAGGATTGTTTCAGCTGTCCTAAGATTTTTGCTTTTAGTCAGGAAGCTCTTTATGGAGGGTGGGAGTGGGCATGGGCTCCCATCTCCATCAACAGGAGTAGAATCCCATCCTCAGGTCCAAACTGGAAAAATGGCTCTGGTATAGACAACCCAAACCAAGCATAAGAGGCCCCAGGCTGGCCTGCTATGGCCCTGCAGCTAGGAATAGGCCCACTACCTGCCCTTGGGCAGGTTGCTTACATCACACATCTGTCACCCTTTACAAAATGACTGCTACCATGTTTATGGGATGTGGCAGTCCTGACCAGCTGAGCAAACAAGTCCTTTGCACTTCCTACTTCTCCTGCTTTCTCCATCTACTCATTCATCCCCTCACCCACTCATTCACTAATTCATTCAATGAGCACAGTTGAAAGCCTGCTATGAGCAGCACCATCCAAGCTAGACTGTGGAAGACTCTCGTTCACCATCCATGTACCCCTATGCCCCATCTTCTGTAGTTTATGGGTGCTCCAACCTCGGAGTCTATTGGCTGCTTTGTGGAAGCTAACATGTCAGAGCTGAGAAACCAGAGGGGTGGACAGAGCTTCCTATCCAGTTGTGGTCTGTTGAGAGAAAACACACACGTTATAACAGCACCCACATAGGAGTGAGGCAGACAGGAGGGCCCACTCTCCCTGGGCATTGACAAGGTGTAAAGCACTGTTAAAACTATTAAAACCCGACCAAATTAATGCTAGTTTTAATAATAAATTCTTTAAGATGACATGTTATGCCTCCTGAAGCTCATGTCCCAGTAAATAACAAAGACAGTGCAGGCAATGTGGCCTCGAAGGAGCAGCTGCTGGGTCCTCCCTTGCTGCTTAGGCTGTGGAAAGTGATAGGGCTCTTCTAGTTTGTATCTCTGCTGTGATACAACAATGAGCCAAGCCAGCTTGGGGGAGGAAAGGTTTATGTGGCTTACTATATCTGCTGAAGGAAGCTGAGGCAGGACCTGGATGTAGAAACTAAAGCAGAGACAGATTCAACGCAATGCCCATCAAAATCCCAACAAAATTCTTCGAAGACCTCGAAAGAACAATACTCAACTTCATTTGGAAAAGCAAAAAACCCAGGATAGCCAAAACAATCCTGGGCAACAAAAGAACATCGGGAGGCATCACAATCCCTGACTTCAAACTATACTTCAGAGCTACAGTACTGAAAACAGCCTGGTACTGGCATAAGAACAGATAGGAGGACCAGTGGAACTGAATAGAAGACCCAGATATCAATCCACACATCTTCAAACACCTGATATTTGATAAAGAAGTAAAAAATATCAAATGGAAAAAAGAAAGCATATTCAACAAGTGGTGCTGGCATAACTGGATATCAACATGTAGAAAAATGAAAATAGAGCCTATCTATCACCATGTACAAAACTCAAGTCCAAATGGATCAAAGACCTCAACATAAAGCCAGCCACACTGAACCTTATAGAAGAGAAAGTGGAAAGTACACTTGAACGCGTTGGCACAGGGAACCACTTCCTAAATAGAACCCCAGCAGCACAGACACTGAGAGAAACAATTAATAAATGGGACCTCCTGAAACTGAAAAGCTCCTGTAAAGCAAAGGACACGGTCAACAAGACAAAATGACAGCCTATAGAATGGGAAAAGATCTTCATTAACCCCACATCAGACAGAGGTCTGATCTCCAAAATATACAAGGAACTCAAGAAATTGGACACCAAAAGAACACATAATCCAATAAAAAAATGGAGTACAGACCTAAACAGAGAACTCTCAACAGAGGAATCTAAAATGGATGAAAGACACTTAAGGAAATGCTCAACATCCTTAGTCATCAGAGAAATGCAAATCAAAACAACTCTGAGATTCCATCTTACACCTGTAAGAATGGCCAAGATCAAAAACACTGATGACAACTTACACTGGAGAGGCTGTGGAGAAAAGGGAACATTTCTGCATTGCTGGTGGGAATGCAAGCTGGTACAACCCCTATGGATGTCAGTGTGGTGATTTCTCAGAAAATTAGGAAACAAACCTTCCTCAAGACCCAGTCATACCACTTTTGGGTATATATCCAAAAGATGTTCAATCGTGCCACAAGGACATGTGCTCAACTATGTTCATAGCAGCTTTGTTTGTCATAGCCAGAACCTGGAAACAACCTAAATGCCCCTCGATCGAAGAATGGATAAGGAAGGTGTGGTACATTTACACAATGGAGTACTACACAGCATAAAAAAATAACAACAGCTTGAATTTTGCAGGAAAATGGATGGAGCTAGAAATCATTATTTTGAGTGAGGTAACCCAGACACAGAAAGACAATTATCACATGTACTCACTCATAGGTGGTTTTTAAACATAAGGCAAAGAAAACCAGCTTACAAACCACAATCCCAGAGAATTTAGACAACAATATGGACACTAAGAGAGACCTACTTAGATCTAATCTACGTGGGAAGTAGAAAGTATAAAAAGACAAGATCTCCTGAATAAATTGGGAGCATGGGGACCTTTGGGGAGGGTTGAAGGAGGGAGGGAAGTGGCAGGGAGGGTAGCAGAGAAAAATGTAGAGCTCAGTAAATATCATGGGGGAAAAATAATAAATAAATAAATAAGAATTAAAAAAAAGAAAGTCTTACCAAACTAGGTCCTCTGAACGTGGGTGACAGTTGCATGGCTTGGGCAGACTGTGGGTCCACTGGCAGTGAGACCAGGATTTATCCCTACTGCTTGTTCTGGCTTTTTGAAAGCCATTCCTTCTGGAAAGATACCTTGTTCAGCCTAAATACAGTGTGGAGCGCCTTGGTCCTGCCTCAAAGCAATGTGCTAGACTTTGTTGATTCCCCATGGGAAGCCTTACCCTCTCTGAGGAGTGGAGGTGGGGTAGCAGGAGAGTAGGAGGGAGGAAAGGTGGAGGGAGCAGGAGGAGGGGAGGGGTGGGAAAAGGATTTGGCATGTACAATGAGAAAACATAGCTTTTTAAATAAATTAAAATAAAAAAAAAGAAACTAAAGCAGAGACCATGGAGGAGTGCTGCTTACTGGCTAGCTTTTTGAAGTCCTGCTGTCTTTTTAGAAAATTCAAAAAAGTTCAAGGTATCTTTTAAAATCCAAAATATCTTTATCTGTGGGCTCATGTATGATGGGGGAAGAGCCACTAGCCAATCACATCAAGTTGGGGTGTGGCTGCTTGGACCCCAGGTAGAAAATTGAGAGAACACAGGTGTGCTCTCTCTCCATGCGGAGTCCACCGGACGGATAGGACGGATAGGACTGCGGCGTGAGTGACGTGAGTTTCCCCCCTTTTCTTTCATTAAAAATACCTGTTCCTATTGAGCTGGCTTGGTTATTGATTTGCGCCGACTTAATACTTCATCACATGTAAAATAAAATAAAAAACCCAAAAAAGCAAAACCAGTTAAATATTTTCTTCCTCCAAGAGGAAGAACCACAGCAGAGCTACAATTCGATTAGAACAGAAACAGCACCCAGCAGTGCAGACCAAACCCTGCAGAAACAGCACCCAGCAGTGCAGACCAAACCCTGCAGAAGCAGCACCCAGCAGTGCAGACCAAACCCTGCAGAAGCAGCACCCAGCAGTGCAGACCAAACCCTGCAGAAGCAGCACCCAGCAGTGCAGACCAAACCCTGCAGAAGCAGCACCCAGCAGTGCAGACCAAACCCTGCAGCTCAGTTCCCAGCTCATTAGGCTTCACTTGTCAGCTTCCAGGTTCCAAAGAGCTTGGGAAGTCCCGCTCTGTGGCTCGGCCACCACAGCACACAGCTTGTCCGGCAGGCTCAGGCAGCCACTCCACACTTGCTGCTG
This sequence comes from Ondatra zibethicus, assembly GCA_004026605.1. Taxonomy (NCBI): domain Eukaryota; kingdom Metazoa; phylum Chordata; class Mammalia; order Rodentia; family Cricetidae; genus Ondatra; species Ondatra zibethicus. Next base: position 123,875 of record PVIU01001397.1, read on the forward strand.
CTCTTGTTGTTCACCCCACAGTCCAGGCATTTGCAATAAACTGGGGTCTCCACTGCAACCAAGGCTATGTCTTCATCAGTGGTTCCCTGGCTTCCCTGCTACATGGCGTGAAACCTCCACGACCCCTTCAATACTGGGGTTCCTCAGGTTCAGCTGAGGCTACACCTTCCCCCACAGACCCTCCTGGACTCACCAAGGTGACTGTGACCCTGCCATACAGTGCCAAGCCTCATCTGTTCTCATGACTTCTCCATGCCATCAAAGGGAGTACCATGAAGGAGACTTATTACCAAGTTTATCTACCAGCTTGAGGGGCAGACTTGGCTCCTTTGGGCCACATCACACAGGAAATCCAGCCCAGAAGATTTCTCCTCAGTGGTGCTGTTCTCCTATTAGTGACAGCAGATTCCTCAGCCCTGGGGAATCAGGGTCCACTCTCAGTAAAGCAGAAGGTTTCACTTCCAGACTTTTTTTTCTTTTGTTTTTCAAGACAGCGTTTCTCAGTGTAAAGCCCTGACAGTCTTGGAACTCATACTGTAAACCAGGCTGACCTTGAACTCAACAGAGATTCGTCTGCCTCTCCCTCCCAAGGACTGGGATTTAAAGATGTGCGCCACCATCGCCAAGTTCCACTTCCAGATTCTTAATTTAAAAATCAAAAGTCACATGAATGGCCAGAAGAGTCTGAGATGCACTCTCAGGCTTGCCCTGAACTTGGCATTCTTCTCTTCAGAGCTGCCACAACATAGCTCACTCGGCTCTGAGCATGCCCAGTCCAAAGTTCCGTGTCCACAATTCTCTCCACATACCAACATGGTCATGTCTAGCATAGCAACAGCCTACGTTCCTGGAAGAAAGGGTTTGTTTTCACAAGTTAAGATCCATTATCCAGGGAAGCCAGGACAGGAATACAAGGTAGGAACTGAAAGCAAAGGCCGTGGAGGGATGCTACTTACTTGCTAATGGTCAGCTCCCTTTCCTATATAGCCCAGAACTGCCTGCCCAGGAGCTGTGCCACAGTGGGCTGGGGCCTCCTCCTTCAATTAACAATCATGGCATTACCCCACAGTACCCTAGCAGTCATCAGATGACTTGCGAATTCCACAGCTGTCCTCCCCCAGGGCTATTTGGAGCCTCTCCAGACTTTGGGAATCGCAGACCTATAGAATCATTTCTACTTCGGCCACAGGGGGGCGCTTCTTGGGTGGAGCACCTGCTGTGACTGGTGGTACTAATGCCCAAAACAGTGAGAAGGCTCCCTAGTGTTGCAAGGCCACCTCCCGGTAAAGACTTGTCTCCAAGGTGTTTCTTGGCCACTTTCACTGTGCAGGCTGAGGTAGCAACAGGAATTGAGAACAGAGGGCCAAGGATTGCTGCAGCACTGAGGACCACTGGAAAAGCATCAGCTTCCAGCGGCGACTCCACACCTGAGTATCTCAGGGTTGCCCTGCAATGTGACCTGGCCTGGCACAACCCTAGGGCCCAACACTCTCCATGGCTGACCCCCCGACAGTGCTTGGCTCAGGATCCCCGAGGCTGGGCTCCCAAACAGTCCAGTGTGCATTCCAAACCCCACCCCAACCTCTTAGCGCAATCCATCTGCAGCTGCTCCTTTCCAGTTCTAAGAGTCCCTGCAGCCTGGTTTCCAATGTCTTGGGCTCTTAAACAGCTCGCGCGGTTTCCACTTAGTCGCTGAAAAGCTCCCGCCTTGGACCCACCCACCAGCAAAGTGTGCAGGCAGGAATCAGCTCTGTGGTGAGGACAGACCTGGTGATTCCTCCCGGTGACCCCGTCCACCCATAAGGATCAGTCCCTGGTGGTCACAAATGCCTGCTCCTGAGTGACCTAGACTGTGTACGCAGTCCTTGAGGGCCTCCCAAGCTGTGGCAGGCGTGCCGGCTACACCCTAGTTCCTGAATGCTGGGACAGAGGCAGACATTTCAGAATCTAGCTGTGGCCCCTGACAGCTGAACAGCATCAAAGTGACCATAGCAGGAGGAAGGGAGGTAGAAGAGGCAAAGAGTATGGGGCTGATAAAGGCTGGAAGGGTCAGAGAGGAGCCTGCTGGCCCTGGTCACCAGAAGAGTGCAAAGAGTTTAAAGTCTCCAGAACCTCAGACCACAGCCTGAGAACTGCCAGCCTGCGACTGTATAGCCCATGCAGGGCTAAGGGTCCCTGTCCCAGAGGCCTGCACGGAGACTAAATCAAAGGGTACCACTTGCCACCACTGCCCGCATACGGTCACCATCACTGCGGTCAAACGCTGAAGAAAACAGAAACACCAGAGACCAGCCTATTGGAGACCTTAGTCACCTGATTTGTGGCAGAATCCTTTTATCTCCATGAAAACTTTTTACCCCAATTATAAACAAGCAAAGAGGCTCAGACACTGGGTTTAGATAAACGCCTCAACCTCCAGTAAATCAGGCGTGCTCCACAGTTTCCCCCTCAGCAGAAAGAAACGGGCTAACCTCTCCTCTGTGTGTGGCTCTCCACTTTCCAGTGGAGAAAAGAAGAGAGAAGGAGGAAGACACGCAGGACATCTCCACACTTAACACGCAGACTGGTCCACAAGGCCCTGTGTCTTCTCTTGGCTCACCAACCATCCTGACAGTGGCACTGAGCTTCTCAGTGATTTTGGGGTACCTGAGATAGGCCGACTTCCTAAGAAAAGTTTCTTTAGCTTTCGGTGCTGGCAGTGAAGGGCATGGTTGTGTTCTGGTGAGGGTCTTCACTGTGTCACATCATGGCAGATAGCAATGGTGGCAAGTAGTCAGTCACTCTGTCGAAGGCAAAAGGGAAGAGCTCAGGGGTGGGGTCTCAACCCTCTCCTGAGAGCTGCCTTATCTCTTCTGAGGATAGGGTCCCTGTGACCCAGGGATCTCCCACCAGGTCCCACCTCTTTAAGGTCCCATTCACAGATCTTTGGGGGAACAACCAAATCATATCCAAACTACAGCACCCCTCACCCAGGCAAGGCATTCAAGGACTTCCACAAACCCCTATCAGCTTCGGGCAGTTTTATTATCTTTTAACAAATGTTTTATTCAAATCCCCATTTCTGAGTGCCTGCCCTGTTGGACTGGGTAAGGATGTTTGGGGACTGTGTGTGTTTGTCTTGCTGGTAGGCACTCTCCTGGGACCTTACCCTTGCCACCACCTCACTCATCTAGAGGTAGTCTCGGTTTGTACCATTTAATGACATTGAGACAGGTTTTTGGAGAGCCTGAGGGATTTGCCTACATTTGCAGAGCCAGTGAATGGCATGGTCGGGACTAAGACCGGCTGTGGCTGGTGCTGCTAGTGACAACCCACCGGCTACTTCCTGAGAACTGTGCCCTGAATGGTCTCCAAGCAGTCCCTTCATTAAGGGGCACTTTGAACTTCCAAATAAGAGAATCATGTGACCGTGGGGGTCCTCGAGATCAAGCTTCACAGAGCCAGGCTGGAGATTGCTCACCATTTTGGGGGTGCACGTGGTATATTTCTTCCCAGGGAGGTTGTCCATCCTCTCCTCAATGTTTGGCTTCCTAGTTCTTAAGGAGTGACAGTGGGAGTCTAGCTATGCAGAGGAGAAAGGGACATTGTCTCACAGGCACCTGCTTGTGAAGATCTTCCTTCAGCTGGATTATCCCCGCAGTTGGTCCATGCTGAGTATCTGACATTCAGGACTCTGGAAGGGCCACGCTGATTGCTGTCCTTGGTGCTGATCGGCAGACTGCCTCCGTGTGACCATCTTCCGAGGACCTCAGCCCTCAACCCAGCTCCCCAAGGCAGAGAAAGGGTTATGCAGTCTCCTCATCAAGCTTGGATGAGGTGGTACATGCCTGTAATTCTTGCACTTGGCAAGCTGAGCAAGGAGAATGGAGAATTCAAGATCAGTCGTGGTTATGTAGTGAGACCCTGTCTAAAGAAGATGAAGGAAGGGAAGCAGTTGTAGAATTGTGGGCCTTAATGACAGCAGATGCCCGGCGCCATTTTCGCCTTTCCTTATTTCCTGAAGCGGGTGCTGAGCCCTTGTGTGGACCCACTTCCTGGAGGGTAGTCTGTAAGAGTGCCCATTGGAGACAGAAGCTCCCTGGGGTGAAAGGACAAAAGCAAGGACTGTTCCTCTGATAGTCCATTTCCCTTCTCACACACTGCGGAGGCAGGAGAATCATAGGTTCAAAACCCGCCTGAATTACAGAGTTAAAACAAGTCTGGGGGACTGAGAAAGACTGTTGTATAGTATTACTTTAACTGTGTAAGGGTGTGTTACATTTGTTTAGTGATGTAAGGATATATGTTTAATTGTTGTGATCTAGCTGCCCTCACTCCCCCTGATGGACAGCGGAACTTCCTTGTGGTCTGTAAATGACAAGGATGTTTGTGTTCTTTCTGACCAGTGGTTTTCCACAGAAGCAGTAGAGGTATAAAAGGCTTTAGTTCAGGGCAAAATAAAAGTTGCTGTTCTTCCACCTGAAAAGAAGCCTCTGCATCACACCAGGCAGTGGTGGCGCACACCTTTAATCCCAGCACTCAGGAGGCAGAGGCAGGTGGATCTCTGCAAGTTTGAGCTCAGCCTGGTCTACAAGAGCTACTTCCAGGACAGGCTTCAAAGCCACAGAGAAACCCTGTTTTGAAAAACCAAAAAAAAAAAAAAAAAAAAAGCTTCCGTATCTCAATCCTGGCACCCCTGCCAGTCTCGGCATCCAGGCCACACCAGGAGTGGTAAGTGGAGGTTCCACCAAGATCTGGAAAGTGGGGATTCATGAATGAAGTCACTCCATCTGCTGGCTAAATCAAGGAGCATACTGGGGAAGTAATGCGTTTTTTTTCATCCCCAGAGATACTCTGAGGGACCTCCTCCAAAAGATTAGCAAGTATAAAGAGAGTGAATTGAAGGCCTCAAAAAGTAACTTAAACTCTTAAAGCAACAAGGCACAGAAGTAACAAGGAAGAAAGCCAAAGATTGTGTACAAACAATAGCTCAAGTTAGCACCTGGTTTATTATGGGAGGGGGTTTAAATGTTCCAGACTGGGAACAAGCCAAGTCAGATTAAAAGGAGTATGTGTGTTTTCATCCCCAGAGAGACTCTGAGGGATGCCCTCGGAAGATTGGCCAGTAGGGAAGTAATAAAGAGGAGGCAGGAGGGTGAATTGAAGGTCTCAGAAAGATAGAATGTGTACAGATGTATGTTATTGTGTTGATTGTGTTGTCTTTTGTGTTCTGGACTGGAGAAAGACATTTGATTCTGAGAACTGCTAAGAAAGGTATTTTGACTTTAAAATACAGGCCTAAGGATTTGATGCTTTGGAAAAGAGGTTCTGCTTTTGTCTCGACAGAGGATGAGAACCTGTGGATTCATTGCAAATTTATGTGGTTTGATTCACCAAGACCCCCTGAATTGTTGATGTAAAATACCCCCCAGAATGCAGCACCCCCGCTCATCAGGAAGTAGCCAGACAGGGTGATGATGCCCAAATTCCCTAAAAGATTGTTAAAGTGGGGCCCCTTCAATGGTTCCAGAGCAGGAGCAGCAAGCCTGCTTCCCTGAGTTCTGCTCTGCTCCATGCAGCAGTGTGGACCCAGAGAGAGTGTGTCTGGGGCCAGAAGGCAGCTGGAGCAGAGCTTTGCTAGGTGGCTGTGAAAGGCATGTTCCTGACCCAGTCGGTGCCTGGCCTGGGGGACACCACGGCAGTGTGAGGAGTATCAGCAAATATGGCAACAAGTGCTGGAATCACCGCAGCTGTGATTGCCGTTATTGCTATCTCTGCCACCGCAGATACTGCTACCGGAGTTGCTCTCTCCTAGACTGTGCAGATGGTGGAGACTGTCAACCAACTGGCTGAAAGAGTCAGCAATGCTTTGGATATTCAATATGATCTTAATGGATATATTCAATAGGGCATATTGACCTTGAACCAACAAGTGTCTCTGGTTCAGGAGCAAGTGGACTATCTTTGGACTTTTCAACAGCTAACATGTTCTAGCTTTTATCATGTTATGTGCATTACTCTTGTACTGTATTGTATGCTTCTGTACTGTTATGGAACTCAACTGTCATATGAGGAATTTGGAATACTGCTTTTGTTAATTTTACCACCCAGTTAGTGCATGCTAGGTGGTTGTAGCACTGGTCTGGCTCATTGGCGCTGTCAGTTCTGGGGATACTTGGGTTAGGGTTATGTGTCTGGGTAGTCATGAACAGGCACTACTTTGGGGCAGGATGCCACCTAAGACAAGGAACATTAGAGGGCTATTCCCCACGACAGGCAAGGTATTCCACCCAAAGTAACAAGACAGGCACCGTTTATTTTATAAAATAAAATGGGGGGAGTTGTTGTGATCTAGCTGCCCTCACTTCCCCTGATGGACAGCGGAACTTCCTTGTGGTCTGTAATTGACAAGGATGTTTGCGTTCTTTCTGGCCAGTGGTTTTCCATAGAAGCAGTAGCAGTATAAAAGGCTTTAGTTCAGGGCAAAATAAAGGTTGCTGTTCTTCCACCTGAAAAGAGGCCTCCATGTCTCAGTCCCAGCACCCCTGCCAGTCTCGGCATCCAGGCTGTACTGGCTTGGCATTTAATTATGTAAAGATGTGTTGCACCTGTTTCACCTTGCCTGCCTAAGGTACCTGATTGGTCTAATAAAGATCTGAATGGCTAATAACTAGGCAGAAGAATGATAGGTGGGGATGACAGGCAGAGAGAATAAGTAGGAGGAGAAATCTGAGCTCAAGAAAAGAATGAGAGAAGAAGGGAAGGAGAAAGAGAAGGACATGCCTGGAGCCAGAAGCCAGGCAGCTGCCAGCCAGTCAGACATAGAGACATCAGGAAAGTAAGATATATAGAAAGAAAGAAGGTAAAAAGCCCCAGGGGAAAAGGTAGATAAAGAGAAACAGGTTAATTTAAGTTAAAAGAGCTAGCCAGAGATGAGCCTGAGCTGGGCTAAGCATTCCCCTCTGTATGCTATGAATATGTTTTATAACCATTGGTTAATAAAGAAGCTGCTTTAGCCTATGGCAGGGCAGACTATAGCAAGGCAGGAAATCCAAGCAGAGATAGAGGAGGAAAGAAGGCGGAGTCAGACAGGCGCCATGTAGCTGCCCAAGAAGCAAGAGGTAACAAACCACGAGCCTCGTGGTAAAGTATAAAATAATATACATGGGTTAATTTAAGATATAAGAGTTAGTTAATAAGTGTTTTAATTAATATAGTTTCTGTGTGATTACTTGGGTTTGGGCAGCCGGGAAAATAAAGAGCCGTCTCCACTTAAAACTAACAATAAGTCTCTGTGTCATGATTTGGGAGCTGTTTTACGACCAAAAGAAAAAGCCTGGTACAAAAGACTGCTTCAAAATAAAGAAGTCAAAGAGGCTGAGGATCAGGGATAGAGCGCATACCTAGCACGTGCAAAGCCCTGAATTTGTCCCTCATCCTGCCAAAACAAGCAGGCAGCAACTCAAGGCAATAACTAGACCCCAAGCCAGTGGCCAGCACCGTCTGGCTGTGCTTCACTTTCTGGCTCAAGACGATGACTGAACCCCAGAGATGCATTTGCCCTTCCCACACGCTGCCTCTAGTGTCTGCAAACGTTTGACCAGAATCTGGGCAGGTCCTAGTGTAGCTCCTCTTCCGGAGCAGTGAGGAGCGGAGACCTGGAGCTGCATGTCCAGATGCTCTCCTTAGTTATTGGGATAGTGCACAACCCCAGGAAAAGCCTTGTTAAAAACAGCCTTTTCAAATGGGTTCAGGAGGGACAACTGAAATTCAGCCCGGAACATATAAAACCTCTTCTTCCTTCAAGATCTTTCTGGCCCTGTCAGTTCATCAAAGGTACCCACTGCACACTAGCTTCAGGCTCAAGGTCTTGATCCAGATGAGAGAAAACACACCTCATTTCCTAGAACTGACTCTTTAACCACGCTGTAGAAGCACGGAGAGGGTTTGTCCTTACACATTCCTGTGGAAACGGCCAGGGCCATAGTGAGGAAATAGGAAAATCAGGAGTCAATAGTAGAAGTTAAAGCATAACACTGACACATTAGAAATGTAGGTTACTCAAGGGAGTCTTCCAATCTGGTCATGGGGTCTGCAGTCTCATACTGGGAGGCTGTGGCAGGAAGGCCACTCAGTCCCAGGAGTTCCAGGTCAGCCTTGTCTTAAAAACCAAAATGAAACAGCAGATTTCTATAGGCCTGACTCAGTGTCCATCAGAACCACACGACTCCCCTTAATTAAGGAAGTTCCAGGAACTTGAGATGAGACTAGACAACAAACACCCGAGAAGGCCTGGAGCCTTGGGTCACTGCCAAGGCGTGGTGTAAGCATGGACTTGATCTGTGATTCCTGATGGGTGGTCACGAAAAATGGAGCTAGCACCTGGCTGTGGTTGCCCCTTCCCCACCCCAGGCAGCAGTCAAAGCATCAGGTCTGATCTGGTCAGAAATGTCTGAGTTTTCATTTAGTAATTCATGCCGCAGACTTGGCAGAGGGCGAGCAGTCTGCAGGTAAGTATTGGTTCTCCGGGGTGTGCAAGTTCCTAAAGCTGTGTGAGCGGGATAGTTTATTCACATCTTCTTGATTAAAATGGAATAATCCAGCTTTGCCAGTAGCCAACATACAAAGTGACTCTGGCATCTGCCTCCATCAAATGTCAGGTGGATTTTGGCTGTATCTATAAAAGGCTTCCTGATGGACAGACCAGCAGCCTCCTCCATAGACAAAAAACAACTGTCTCCTATGTGTTGACCCCCCTCCCCAGACATTATTTTATCGTATAACCCAGGCTGGCTTCAGACATGATTCTCTTGTCTTTGCCTGCTGGGTGCCCACCATGACCCCTCTTTTGTTCCTTGTAGGACCGCTATCATTGTCTTCACCTATGCACAAAGGAGTGCACATACACACAAACACATATAATCAAACATGTTGTTGTTCAATAAACTTATCCATCTGAGCAACTAAGACCAAGAACTCCAGAAGCTTTGGTTGGTTTCTACCTGCCCATTTCTCAGTGCACCTTCCCCGCCACTCTCTTCCTGCCTGGTCTGTGAAGAGAAGTCAGAGGGAATTCTTAACGCTGAGCCCCTAAAAGTGATTGTCTTTCTTTGTGTTCTTACGAGGTTGGGAAGGTCGTTCTCCAGTTTGGCCATGCCATGCCTAGATGCAGCTTTCATGTTCTGCATGTCTCCATTTGCCTGTGTATTAAACTCCTTGGACATTTAGCTTGCTGTCCGACATTAATTTAGGGGAGTTTAAAATGTCATTTTTTTTGTTTTAAATATTGTGTCTGTTCCTGTCCTCTCAGCCTGGTGTTCCTGCCATAAGTACTTACACATAGCTGTCCCACAGTTCTTAGACATTGTAGTTTTCACCCCCCTTTCCCTTTTCAGTTTCGGGAGGTTTCTCTATTCACATCCTGGAGTTTGGAGGAGCTTTCCTCATCAGTCTGCAAACGATCGCATCGAAGTCATTCTTTGGCTTGCCCAGCTTTTCACTCCTTGTTAGGGCCGCGCCACTCCCCAGCTGTTCTCATGCTGGACCGGAAACCCAGCGTCCTCGGGGACAAGCTGGAGAGTGACCCTCCCCACCAGGAGGAAGCCGGCTGTCACCACACAGCAAATTCTTCCAAGGAGTTATTGAAATTCATGATGCTAACCCCTTTTCTTTGACAAAGGACAAGTGTTCCCAATTGCTGACATTAATGGAACTTTTTTCCCCTTCCTAAATGTGGTAGAAAATGTCACTTCTCAAAGAAGGGAGAGATACTATCAAATTTAAGTGTTTGAAATCCCTGTTGAGCCGTTGGCAGCTCACTGAGGATGGTCAGAATTCTCTTATCCCCAGTACTGGGGGAAAAGAGTTTAGTGTCAAGGCTTTTAAGACTATTGGGATTTTAAAACTTGAACTGAATGTGTATTATGAGATAGTCCCTAGTCTGTGGGGCTAGAACCAGAATATTATGGTTTAGATGGAGCATGTCCTCTATAAGCTTGCCCATGTGTTTGAATACTTGGTTACCAGCTGTTCTGGGAGGTAGGGCCTAGTTGGAGAAAGTGAATCTCTGGATGGGTGGCTAGGGGGCCTTGAGGTTCACAGCCCACCCCCACTTCCTGATTAATTTGTGCTTTCTGGGTCACTGATATGTGTTCCCACTGTCATGGAACTGGCTTGCTGCCATGATGGATGTATCCCCCTGAACTTTGAGCTAGAGCAAACTTCTCTCCCTTTAAAAGAATGGTTTTGTTCCAATGCCTGGGAGCAGGCAAATTGGAAGATTATTTTATGTAGGTGTGTATGCATGTATGTATGTGTTCTGGGGATTAAACCCAGGGCTTTGCACATGCAAATCAAACTGCCTGAACGCTGGTTCGGGTTTATGGAATGAGTGTCATAAATAAAAGCAGTTAAGAACTGTCAACTGAAGTTGCTGTGCCTTTGTCCCCTGGGTGCAGTGTCATACCCAAATGGATCAGAAAGGAGCCTCTGCCTGAGTTCTGCATGGAAGGAGCTGGGCCCTGGGCACACGCACGAAATGACACCCTGGATGCACAGCATAAGTCTGGGCATAGCAGTATGTAAGCTTTGCACATGGAGTCCTCTTTCGCTGGTCCTGACTCTCATCCTTTTTAAGGCTATGTTCTGGAGAATAGTGCTCACCTGAGTTTTGTGAGCCGTTTAAGTGTAATCCTCTTTCAAGGGGTAGTGAGAATTCTAAATTTGCTGTCAGTTGGCTCTGGGATCCCTGAGTTTTCAGCTGGTGTTGGAGGTAAGGACAGTTTTCTCAGGTCTGCACCAATTGCCCTGGGACATCTGGGGTTCCCGCCACCCTTGTGTCTCACAGACCCTCCTCTGCTTACGTTATGTCTTAGTTAGGGGTTCTCTCGCTGTGAAGAGACATCATGGCCACTGTAAGTCTTATAAAGGAAAACATTTCATTGGGGCTGGCTAGCAGCTTCAGAGGTTCAGTCTGTTACTGTCATGGTGGGAAGCATGGTGGCATACAGGCAGATATGGTGCTGGAGGAGGGGCTGAGAGTTCTGCATCTTGATCTACAGGCAACAGAAGGAGTCTGCTTCCACACTGGGCATAGCTTAAGCATAGGAGACCTCAAAGCCTTCCCCCACAGTGACACACTTCCTCCAACAAGGCCACACCTACTCCAACAAGGTCACACCTTCTAATAAGTGTCACTCCCTATGGGCTTATGGGAACCAATTACATTTAAACTCCCACACCTCAGTCTAGGCCGCCTCCCTTCTCTACCTTGGGCTCTCCACAACAGTTCTCCCTCTGTTGGAATGTCATGGTGCTGACATCCTTCTTGCCCCGAGTCCCTGTGTGGCTGTCAGCCCAACCGTGCACCTTCTCATGAAGGACGCTTAAAAGAAATGCCACACTAGCTCAGAACTGAGTATAATAGACGGTTATTTATCTAGGGGTAGACTCACAGATCACAATCCTCTGCTGGAACAGGGAACAGCAACTGAATCCCGCAGCCGGAAAAGAGGCCGGACCTGCACGCTTTATATCTACATAAATCATATAAGAGGCCACGTCCAAGTGGGCAGGTAACTTAAAGGCTACTTGCGGTAGGAATTCTCGCCCTGTCATGTTTCCTCCCCCCCCCCCAGCTGAGTTCCCAGGGAGCACCTGTTGCCCTCTAATGGATAATGTAAATGGTGGATTTCTTTGGCTTATTGTAACCACCCACCTCTGCAGTGCCTGTGGAGGAAAGGACTTTTAACTGTTCTGACCGCTGCTCTGTCCCAATACTTGGCACAGAGCACGTGTTCAAGGAATGTTAGTCTAGTGTATGGATGTTCACAAAGTGTTGTTCAAAACCACAGGCCGATCCGACGGAGGTATTTTCTCAAAGGAGGCTCCTTCTTCCCAGATATGTGTAGGTTTGCCTCAAGTTGACAAAAACCAACCAGCACAAGTATCTATTTTAAAAACTGATAAAATTATACATATTTATGATATATTGTGGCTTTGATATATATATTGTGGAATGGCTAAATTGAGCTAATTAGCACTTTTTTAACCTCACATACTTATAGTTTCTTACTGTTGTTTTGGTCCTTTTGAGACAGAGTCTCAAGTACTCATGCTGGCCTCCAACTTAGCGGAAGATGACCTTGAACTTCTCATGTTCCTTGATTTCAGTCCCCAAGTGCTAGGATTACAGGTGTGTGTTCACCATTCCCAGTTCATGTGGTTCTGGGGATCATGCCAAAGGCTTCATGAATCCTAGGCAAGCACTCTACTAACTGAGGTATTTGTCATTTGTCATTTCTTGGTGATGACATATTAGGGTACACTTACACATCAGGGGACCAAGCAATAATCAGCATGACTAAACTATGACTATTCTTAAATTTGAGTTTGATGATACAGATTGAGTATACCTTATCCAAAATGCTTGGGGGCGAGAAGTGTTTTAAATTTTAGGTATTTTCAGATTCTGCAATATTTGTATATACACAATGAAATATCCCAGAGGAGGGACCCAAGTTTAGATGCAAAACTCACTTGTGCTCCATCTATGTTTCACACATGTAACCTGACATATCTACCATATTTAGGTCCGTATATGTTTCACACATGTAACCTGACGTATCTACCATATTTTAGAATGCCTGCTTTGTGACTGACTGCAACCCATCCCAGGAAGGTTGGTGTGGAATTTTCCACTTGTGATATTAAAAAAATCCTATTTTGATGCATTTTGAATGTTAGGGTTATTCAACCTGTCCAGAAATCTGATCCAGAGTATGACCCTATTTACAAAGTTAAAAAACAGTCATCATAGCTGCTGGAATGGAAGGCTCATACAGTGACAGGAGAGTGGTTACCACGATGAGGGTCACTGGAGGGAGGAGATTTGGGGAGGGGGACGTCACTGCCGAAAGACCCAAGAGGCGTCTCTGAGGCAGCAGTGTCCTACTTCCCCTGAGTGGTGGTTTTTGTGGGCGTTCTCGTGTTGATTATTCTCCAGCCTATAAACAGACATTTCACACATTCTTCTGAATGTAGGACATAGTTCACAACGTAAAAGCAGGAGAGAAGGGGGTGCAGGAGGATGGCTGAGGGGTGCTGGTGAATTTCCTGTGGGTTTAGGATGCACACAGTACCGTGCGATTCCCTCAACAATCCTCAAACGGCTGAGGGGGCGTGTGGAGAAGGTGGAGTGGCTTCATCTGTCACTGGGGACGGCCAGGGGACAGCTCCGAAGGCAGAGGGAAGAAAGAAATGCAGGGTGCGGGTACAAGCAGGACAGTAAATACACAGCAGGACAGGAGGCAGGAGAAGTCAGGCGAGGGAGCCGAAATGGAAGTGGGGGGACTCACTGGGCGTGGACCAGAGACCCTGAGAACCACTGGTTCCTGTGGGACCACAGTGCTGGTCACAGTGATAGTCATAGTGGCAGCTCTACATTAGAGATCTTCAGGGAACACAAGTGAGACAGGGCAGCGGCTGTGTGTGGGTAGAGAGAGGGGAGGCAGGTGGACCCAGGAGTCCACAGTGCGGTTCAGTGGGGACTCACACACAGGGTGGCAGCAGAATGAGAGAACCCTGAGGGGGGAGGGCAGAAGAAAGAGCGCTAATATGGACAAAGCTGAGCTGTGTCTGGGGCATTCAGAAGCCAACGCCGTTGTCAGCTCAACAGTCACCAGCACGCTGTGCTTGGCCACCACTTTACGGAGCTCGTCTTACAGTGTTTGTGATTTATGCCCTGTCGCCTGGCACAATGACAGATATGGCCAAGTTGGCTATAGTTATGCCAAGGAGGCTCCCTAGGGATGAGTTCTCATTCCCACAGCCTACACTGTCCGGCTACTTCAAAAGTATTCCACTTGAACTAGCTCATGTGGGTGGAGCTCAGAACTACTCCCCAGTCCCTCGCCCTGGATCTCAGCCACGGACAAGAGGCACACCTTCAGAAAAGTATCATCACGCAGCTCCACCAGGGGAGGCCTAGGGGGAATGCTGGGGAAGGTGTCTGACCACCCCAAACCCCTGCCTAGAGTCTTCAGTGCCAGAATCTTACTACAGATCTGGGCTTGTATGCTCTGCCTGAGAAAAAGGATTAATATGCAATTTAAATTTGCTATGAGATGACAGAGACACTCTACACACGCATCCTTGGGTCCTCCTTTTCTGTGACTCAGATAGTTGGGACTATTCACAGCGCAACTCAGCTGTAAATTCTGTTTCTACAATTACAGCTATCCTGGGCTCAGCCGACTTTGTTCTTAGTCTGACTATTGTAACAGGTTTTGTTTGCTTTTGTTTTTGTTTTTACCACTGCTATAACAAAATACCTGAACTGTGAGGTGTGTACAGGACCGAGGATTATTTAGCTCTCACTTGGAGAGCTAGACTTCCTGGCCTGGTCTAGTGTGAGCTACTTTTTGGTTATGCAAACCGTTCACCTTGGAGAGGGCATCAGTGAACGAGAGAAATCATATAGCGAAACATGATGTCAGAGACAGGGGGAGGTCCAGCAGTTTAATAACAACCCTCTCCTGAGAACTAAACAGAGTCCTGTGAGCATACAACAGTCCCTTCTGATAGAGGCCGCCCGAATAATCCAATCATGCCTACTATGTTCTGTAACTCCAGTTCCAGGGGATCTGATGTGCTCTTCTGGCCTCCTTGGGCATTGCATGCACCTGGCACACAAACATACGTGCAGGCAGACACTCATACACAGAGAATAAAAATAAAATGTATTTAAAACCTACAGACAGACAGTATCTACCTGCAAGATGTGCTGGGGTAAAGGTGGTGCAGAACTTGTGGAGGTGGCCAACCACTGACTGTCCAGTTTGAGACCCATGCTACAAGAGGGAGTCCATGCCTGACACTACCTGGAAAGCCAGGGATCTGACGCTGGATAGGCCAGAGATCTAGGCCAGAACCAAACAGGACCAGAAAAAAAAAAGTCAAGGCTACTCCGCTATATTCATAGACCAGAGCCTGGCATCTGAGAGGTTTCACCCAGCAACTGGTGGGAACAGATGCAGAAGCAGCAGAACATTAGGCAGAGCTCTTGGAGTCCTGCGGCAGAGGGGAAGGAAGGATTGTAGGAGCCAGAGGGATCAAGGACACCACAAGAAAACCCAGAGAATCAACTACCCAGGGTTCATATGGGCTCATAGAGACTGGACCAGCAATCAGGGAACCTGCAAGGGATTGACCTAGGCCTTTTGCACACGTGCTATGGTTGTGTTCTTATGGGACTCCTAACTGTGGGATTGGGGTTGTCTCTGAATCTTTCACCTGCTCTTGAGACCCTTTTCTTCCTACTGGGTTGCCTCATCCAACCTTAATATGAGGGGAGGTGCCTGGTCTTATTGGAACTTGATATATCATGTTTGGTTGCTATACCTGGGAGGCTTGCCCTTTTCTGAAGGGAAACAGAGAAGAAGTGGATCTGGGGGAGAGGGGAGGTAGGAGAGAGACTGGGAGGAGAGGAAGGAGGGGAAACAGTTCAGGATGTAAAAATGAGAGAAGAAAAAATAAAAAAAAAAAGCCTTTAAAATGTATTTCAAACCTAAAGACAGTATCTGAAGAGATGGCATGATGGTCACATAATTTAATAATTTAAATTATTTTATGGTAATTAAAAATAATTTTAAATTATTTTACACACAGTAAAATGTGCTCTTTTTGGTGCATGGGATCATGTGATCAGCCCTATCAATGAGGAGGCAGTACAGTTTGTCACCCCTAAAGGTTTTTGCCACGCTAGTGAAGCTTTTCCCTACCACCAATCCAGGAAACCATGGATCTTTTCCCGTCTCTGCAGTTTTCTTGTTAGTAGGACATCACATAAGACGATCGTGCAGATGAACTTTTCTGAGTTTGGTGTCTTTCGTGTAATAAAGCCAAGAAACAGTCAAGTTACATTCAACACTAGCTCTTCTCTTTACTGTGGAAAAGTATGACGTTGTTGGGGGTGCTACACTTATTTACCCGTCTGTCGTCTGTAGAATTTTGGGGTTGTTTCTGGTCTGTGGCCAAAGTAGAGATTTTAAGAAACCCCTTTTGTGGGAGCGGACAGACGAAGAGATCCAATCCAGTAACAATTTAGAAGGTTTGGACTTCTTTCACCAGCCCCACCCAACCGATGTATATGGATTAGTCATGCTTTGCAAGGGTATACAGGGCATTTCCTAAAATATACATCCTAAAATGTAAATTATGTTAAAACCAAGCCAGGCACGCATGTCTGTTAACCTCAGCATTTGGGATGAAAGTTCCCGATCACCTTGGGCTGCACAGAGTCTGTGCTTATAGTGCCAGCTACTCTGAGGACCAGGTGGAGGTTCACTTGAGTTTGGGAGTTCTAGACCAGCCAGGGCAGCATAGCAAGATCCCCCACCTCAGAAAAAAGTTTGGCAGACTGGTGACGTAGCAAAACAATGTTTGTTTGCTACATGTGAGGCTCCAGGTTTATGACACACATACATGTGTGCACATGTGTGCGTGTGTGCATGCGCACACACGCAAACACCCCTGGTGATCTGTCATTGAAAACTTTCCCACAATTAACACAGAAACCTACAGCTCAACACTGAGCAGAGAGTAGGAGATTTTGAAATGCTCAGTCTTAAATGGGACTGAGTCTTTATTACGCCCCCTGGGCCAAGGATCAGGGAAGAGACAAAAAGACCGTAAGAGCAGGAAGTGGTGGGCTGCAAGGAAAACAGGAAGTGGATGTGATTCCAAGGAAACAGTCTTCCAGACACAGCAAGATGGAGGCAGAAATGAATTGGAAATCTGTAAGAGCACCTGCAAGACCTGTAGCAGTTCAAGCCCACCACTGGGAAGGGGACATGGATGCAAGGTTCCATCCCTAACCAAGACTCCATCTTCAGCTGATATCTGCTAGGAACTGGAAAATCGATTTTCTCCAATGGAGTGTCATTTCACCCACACCCCATGCCCAGGATGGCCAACACAAAATGCACTCCAGGTTTTTTGCTTTTTGTTTTTCTGTGGGACTTTTGTTTCATTTCGGCATTTTTTGTCTTATTGTTATTTTATTTGCTTGCTTTGATTTTGGTTTTGAGGTTTTTTTTTTCTTTGTAGAGAGGTGGGGAGGATCTGGAAGGGTCGGGGGGGGAGAAAATGATAAAATATATTGTATGAAAAATTTACATAAAATAGCAAAAGTAAGCTTAACATTCATTAAAGATGGGGTGGGCGGGGGAAGGGCGGGTGGTGGGGAGGAAAGAACCGAAAGAAAGAAAATCTCTTCGCAGTGCAAGCCCAGGTGCAAACGCCTTTCAACGCAGTCACTGAATCACTGCTGCATTTTTAAAGAGTCGATTGAACACGCATTTGCTTTTGTCTGTGTGTTATACTGACAGAATGTTTTTAAAGCTCACACCAAATGAACAAATAGTAAATAAAGGGAATGGTGGGAGGAGATACAGAAAAATTAAAATGAACCATATTGAAGTTGGGCCGTTTGGCATGCTATGCTTACTTTTTGACCTCTTTTCTTCTTCTTCCTCTTCTTCCTCTTCTTCTTCTTCTTCTTCTTCTTCTTCTTCTTCTTCTTCTTCTTCTTCTTCTTCTTCTTCTTCTTCTTCTTCTTCTTCTTCTTCTTCTTCTTCTTCTTCTTCTTCTTCTTCTTCTTCTTCTTCTTCTTCTTCTTCTTCTTCATCAGAGCTCTAACCCAGGGCCTTATGCATAGGAGGCAAACTGTCTACCACTGAGCTGTATCTCCAGCCTTGAACTCCATTATAGTAAATGTCTGACATTTTCCATAAAGTAATTTTAAAAAAGTGAGGTCATGACATCACCGTGTAAAACCCTCCAGCAGCTCCTCATCTCTCTCTGTGTTTAGAGCATAACAGGTCAGTGGTGACTGGGTCAACTGCTCTGTCACTTGGCACGTCCTGGGGTCTCTTTTCCACTCCACTCACTCTGGTCTCCTTCCAAGGGGTCCTGGACCTCAGGGCCTTTGCCCTTGGCCTTGCACAGGCCTGAGATGCTCACTCTTCTAAGCCAGCATGGCTTGACTCGGACAGTTTTTTTCAAATGCCCTCTCCTCAAAGACTCGCTGGCCCACCCCAAACATCGACATCTGCATTTCATGGCTTCTTTGCCTACTGTCCTTTCCTTCAGCATGGAGCCGCTGAACGCTTGAACTTTTCTCTGACATTTTTTTTTTCTGTTCACTTGCTATGACAGTACCGGCTCCAACCAGGCCCAGATCAATGCTGACATCTAGCATATAGTGGGGGTTCCAGAAACTCGCTGAATGAGAAAGAAAGGTCTCCATTCTCTTCAAGAGGTGTCGTGGGGACCCTCGAGATCTTCCGCCCAAACCTGCCGCCTGTGGCCTGGCTATGCTGTACTTGTTTGAGTTTGGCTGCCTGCCCTGGTCATTCTGGATCCTGGGGCTATCTTCTCAGAGACAGAAGGTCCCACTGGAGGCCAGAAGACTCGGATCTTCCTCGTGGTTCTGGGAAAAATGGGAGCCATAGCATCTCTCAAGGTGACTTTGGAGCCTTGACCTGTACTCGCCAGCACTGAGATCATGCAGGTTCACTCCACTTCCCCAGTCTTCTCCAGTTTACTCATCTGCCCATAGGGAAGCCAAAGCCTACCAACCCTGCAGGGTGCCTGGGTGAAGGGAGCACTTTCACCGACAGGTACCGCTGATAAACATTTTCGCAGCTCTCCTAGAGTGACCAAATGGTTTTAATGAGGCAGCCACATCATCTTTGGGGCTGTTGGCTGCCATATCCATTTTCAGAGAAAGCCTGGCCCGCCCTCTCCTGCGGCACCTTCGCCCCGCACCCTCTGCTGCTCGCCCCGCGCCCTCCCGCTCGCTCCCCGCGCTCTCGCGCCGCCCGCTCCCCGCGCTCGTGCTCCTGGGCGCCGGCTGCGGAGGGAGCTGCTCTGCCCGCAGCTGGCGCAGCGCGGGGGCGGCCGCGGGTGGGCGGGAGCCGCGGGCCGGGGCGCCGAGCATGAGCCGCCGGCGCCGGCCGCGCGCTGCTCGGGGCCGGGCTGCGGCACGAGGGCGACGCGGGAGCGACGCTGGCACGGACCGAGGTACGCAGCGGCAGCCCCGCGCCCCTCGGGTCCTCCGGCGGGCCGTCCCCTCGGGTCGTTGGCGCGGGCACGGGCGTAGGTCAGGGGACCGGCACCGGGTAGGGCGACGTGGAACCCCGCGTGGAGTTCCGGGAACTCCGCCCCGGGCTGGACGGCGGGGACCCCTGTGCCTCCTGCACCTGCCGCGCACGGGGCAGCCGCGATGAGCATGGAGGGAGCGCACCGGGTGGCAGGCGTGGGCACCACTGGCAAGTCCCCTGCCCAGGGCCTGGCGTGGGGGAGGGGGTCAGGGATCCTAGGAGCTCAGGGCTGCGCAGTTGGAAGTTTCCATTTGCTCTTGTGCATTCTGGGTCCGGGGTGGCATCTCACGCACTTGCTGTTTGGCAAGGAATTGGGGCATAAGCTCTGCATTTGAGGGGCATGGTGGGGTGCGTCCCTCTGTCCCATGGGCCGGGGTCATTTGAAGGACCGTTTGGGAGCGCAGACTTCGACAGGTACAGCTGGTTGGTTCTAGTCGGAATAAGTGTGTGTGTGTGTGTGTGTGTGTGTGTGTGTGTGTGTGTCCATCCTTCTGCCTAATGGTGAGGAGGCACTGTGTTGATGAGTCTCTGCTCTCTGCATCTCAGGCTCCCTCTGAGAGATGCAGGTAGTAGATATTGGCAAGAGGTTGCCTTTGGGAGCTGCATGGGGCCTGAGACTTGGAGGTGGCCAGGCTCCCTCTTTTCCTATTCAGTACAGTGAAGCCCTTTTCTGTTCACTTCCCCTGCTTTTATTAGTCTTATCCTACTGTGGGACAAGGGGGGAAGACTCAGATGGCCTCCTGCCCTAGGGTCAGGTTGGCCTACAAGAGCCTTCATCTCCTGGGGCTCTTCCACTTTCTTGTTCACCCAAGCCCCTGTGGACACAGAAGCTACTCTGCTAGGCCTTGGGTTCTCCAAAGCAAAATGGTATCTCTTATCCTAGTAGGGAATTGGGAGGCCACGTATTTTGACTTGTGAGCCATGAGCAGGCTGCAGGCCCCTCTGAGACATGGTTTCAACAGAATGACACCATGGTCCTGATGACTCTTGGGGACATTTCCATGTTTGTCTTCAGTGACACTACTTTAGGACCACGATACCCAGCCCAGGAAAGACATCCAGAGTGGGAGGACATCCGGGACTCTTAGCTGTGTGGTCTGGGGACAGAAGAGTGGCTTCTCTGCCTGTCCAACCTCGTTTCTGCTTTTTGTCTCTAGGGCTGTGGATTGTAGTGGCCCAGCAACCCTTTGGGTGGTTTTCAGCTTGAAGTGTGTGTGTGTGTGTGTGTGTGTGTGTGTGTGTGTGTGTGTGTGTTTTCCTGGGCTCACAGGCTCTGCTTCTGAGAAGAGTGTGACCAGACTCCATGATAAAGTATGGGAGCGGTGTGCTCTTGAACATGTCCCCTGGGGTTTGGGAGCTCAAGCAGATGTTCCCAGGCAGGGGTGCCAGTGACCTAGCCCCTCCCCCAAAAAACCATGCAGGAGTTTGTTTGTTTTCTGAGATGCATCTTCCTGCTGCCAGTGGATGGCTGCCTTTTACCTGGCAAATTGTGGCAATGGAAGCGTTCACAGAGAACAGAGCGGGTTTGGTGTAACTTAGCAACTGCAGTCAGAGGAAGGAGGGGTGAAGGAGAGGGAGGAAGAGAAAGAAAAAGAGAAGGGGAAATGCTGGGCAACGCATAGACCATGCTGAGGGGGTAAGCTGCATCTGTGTAAGGTCCCTCCTCCCAGGGCACGGGTGAGGAGCAGGCTGCCAGCCTGGTGACTGGGTCCTGGAGAGGCAATTAAAGGGAAGTTGGAATATGCTGGAATGGTCTGTCTCCTCCCTGGCAGAACCACAGCAAAGGGCCTGCAATGAGTGTCTTAGGTTGGTGGAATTTATGACCTTAAAACTGTTGTCTTGTAGAAGCCACATGGCAAAATAGGTCGAGAGAAGATGCCCTGGCAAGGCAGGGGGCACTGAGCTCCTGACTCTGGTGGGGAGGGCCTCAGTGGACTGTGATGCCCATGTCTGCATGGCCCTATGCCATAGGAGAGGCCCTGTTGGAGAAGACCTGGCCAGGGCATCTATGGGCTCTGCCAGGTCCCTACCTTCTGCTCTCTGATGGGACTCCCCCCTCCCTCCTTCCCGCTTTTCCTCCTGAGGCCATCTGCTCCAGCCATGGTCTGCTCTGGCTGTTTTTCTCTCAGAGCTTCCAGAATCTGCCTTGTGTGATTTCCACCCACTCCACGCTGCCTCCCAGGTTCCTTTGCTCTAGTTGCCCGCCTCCCTCCTGCCTGTGAGTGTACACTTAGCAAGAAAGTGACGTGCAGAGGAAGAGAGTGAGGGGACAGGGGTACTGTGTGGCGTCTTGGAGGTGATGACTGTGGGGGGAAGGGCCCTGGTGACCTCTGGTCGCTTGCAGGGTCCCTGACCCTTTGGGTAGACATGTA
This sequence comes from Ondatra zibethicus, assembly GCA_004026605.1. Lineage (NCBI taxonomy): Eukaryota > Metazoa > Chordata > Mammalia > Rodentia > Cricetidae > Ondatra > Ondatra zibethicus. Next base: position 145,389 of record PVIU01001397.1, read on the forward strand.
GCCCTCTTTTTGGCCTTATGCCTTTCTCACATATTTCTGGGACTGGAGACTGGGGCTACTGATATGTGTAAAAGTGAGACACAGGGATGTCCTGGCCCAGTTCAGAGTGGGTAGGCTGCTATGAGTGTTGTTGGGTTGGGGGTCACCAGGAGGTTTCCATACTGCAATCCTGGGGTATAATTTGGAAAAGTCAGCTGGCATCAGCAGCTTCTGATGTAAGTAGAACATGGGAGGCAGAGTCCAAAGGACCAGGATGCTCAGCTCAGAGCTGGGAAGGGGCTTGGACCTCAGGGACTTTTGTTCTGGGAGAGCTGGCCAGTGGCTGCCTTAGGCATCCTACAGTGATAGCTGTCACATGAGGGAGCTGGGGAGTAAATGTTACCCATGACTGTCCCTGAGTAAGGATGACAAGGAGGGATACTGTACAGGGAGACACAGATGACCATGAATATCCCTGAAAAAACACCTTGTCTACAGGGATGCTGTGGAACATGACTTAGGATTATCCTTCCAGTGACCCTGTCCTGAGAAGCCTCTCCCTCATCATTTGATTGACACAGAACTTCCTCAGGGAATCCTTGGTTGGTGCTGGGATGTGAAATAAATTAATGCATAGTCACCTCCCCACTCAAGGACCGCTCTGGCTTGGGGCCAGTCTTTGGCCAGCGTTGTCCAAGACAGCTGACAGCCTTGAAAGCCTCTCTAGCCCTCCTGAGTGGGCCGTGAATTCAGGGAGCAGAGCACTAGCTAACTTCTGGAAGGGAGGCCTGAAATTGGGCCTCTGGGATGTCCACTGACTCTAGGTAGAAAAGCCTGGGGCCAATGCCACACACACACGCACACACTCATACACGCACACACTCATACACACACACACACACTCATACATACACACACACACACACACGCTCATACACACACCCACACACTCATACATACACACACACACACACACGCACACACTCATACACACACACACACACACACACACACACACACACGCTCATACACACAGCGGTGGGAGCGTCTGCCCAACACTATGGCACAGCATTGGAAACATGAGCCTTTTTTCAGGTCCCTGGTTGACAAGCCGGAGGTGAAGGGCTTTGCACAGGGCTTCCCTCCTCTCCTGTTCTCCAGCTCCTGCCCACCCTCATCCCAGGCAGGCTGACTTGAGATGTGTTCTCTGCTTGCTTACTCCGCATTGCCACTTCCCACTCACTGCCAGCCCACTCCCATCTGGCACGCACCCCTCCCCGCAGGGAGCCCCACTGCAAAGGCTGTGGGCCTCACTGTCCCTGCTTCCAGATGCTCTGCATCCAGGTCGGGCTGCCTGGCTCTTGGTCCTCCTTTTCCTCTGACCTCTCTGTAGGCCTCTCCAGAGAGCTTTAGCGCCTGTCTCAGGACACTCAGTGTTTCTATCTTTCAGGATCCGGGTCCTCCCTGCCACTACAACTTCCGTTCTTCATGCTGAGCTGACCCCAACTCCTGTCAGCCCCAGAACCTGGGGCTCTTTTAGCTCATGTGCTGTGCTTGCTGGCTTCTTCTGGGTGACCGTGGGTGTCCTATCCACTGCCATCCTATCCCCAAGCCTCGCTCGCCTCAACATCACCATCTGAACAGCCAGCTGCTGCCCCCTCTTGCACTGAGATAACATCCAGTCTGGCCTAGTGCACCCCAGGCCTCTCACGACCCCCCTTCCACTTACTGAACCCTCTATTCTCCAGCCTGAACATTTCAATGGCTTCCTTACTGTGATACTTTTTCCCTACAGACCTGGCCTCTGCTAGGTCTCCTTTTGGCCCTTAGCGTTATGGGGCGTGAGTCTTCCTATACAGTCATGGTGTGCTGGTGCCCAAGCTTCTACAGTGAGGGTCCCCAAGTGTCTTGTCAGTGATTCCCTAGAGCTCAGTCTTCCTCAGTCCTTTTGGACTCCCGTATCCAGGACACTGGCCATTATGATGAGATGTGGATTGAATTCTCTGAGCCGCTGGGCATAGTGGGGAAGGGGTGAAGATCTGAGTCTCAGAACATTGTGTACAGAGATGAGGCATGTTGCTCTCTACCTTCAAGGAGAGGAGAGAGTAATGGACTTAAAACTCTGGGACAGGTAGAGGGTGTGGGGAGAAGGCCTGCCCAGGAGGGATTAGTGTGGACAGAGCAAGGGGGCCAGTGCCCTGCTTGTCAACAACACTTCAGTTTCTCCAAGTATCACCCTCAGACTCTACCTTAAAGAGAGAGTTCTCCCTGGATGCAGTTTCCATGACAACACTGTTAACAAAGACTAGCTTCTGTGGAGGAGGCTGGCTCACCCAGAAGCCGAGGGTGTTGGGAAAGGGTGTGCATTCTGATGAGTGTATCTGCAGAACCGTATTTTCCCTCCCCCACCGAGGTCACCCAGATCTTGAGGACCCTCCCCGACCCCTTCTGCTTTACAGGCCTCTGGTACCCAGACCCAGACAGTGTGAATGTGAAGTTATTCCAGCCATAGCTGGGGCAGAGGGCCAGGCTCAGGAAGGCCTCCTCCCTGGGGTGTGGAACACGTCCAGTCCTCACTCCAGACACTTTCTAAGACGAGGCACTGCAGTTGTAGAAGCCCAGATTCATAGGCCATGCTTCCCCTGCAGAGAGTCTGTGGTCCAGCTCCTCTGGGCTCTGAATGTTCACTGGCTCTGCTCCCCCTCTCTGATCATGGTTTGGATTAAACGATGGCTCCCAGCAGGTCACAGAGTGGGATCCCTGAGCTTGTAAGGGAGCCTCGATGGGAAGATCCAATTCCCTGTCCTGAGAGTTGCCCAAGGTTGGCTGGGTATAGCTAGGATATTAGGGAAACCGGGTTGGAGGCTTACAAAGTAACTTGGGCAGGTCCTAGGGTACTGAGATGCAGAGCAGGCAAGGGGAATATTTCAAGTATTTATTTTGTTATTGCTCACAGTGGTGGGTTTCATCCCACCGTGGCAGGCTGGATGAAGAGTAGAGTCCCTGGGAGAGCAGCCCAAGGGCAAGTGAGCAGTTAGCTTTTTAGGAGAGCCTAGGTCTTCCCTACACTGTCCAGGAAGTCCAGGGTCCCTCCAGATAGCTGCACTTTGGGAAAGGGCATCTTATGTTCTTAGCCTATTCTGTCTCTGGCCCTGGTGTCCCTGGGAGCCTGCTAACCAACCAAAGTGTGGAACCTTATGATCTGCTGTGAAACCTCTGCCGTGAAGGCTCCTGAGCCACATGTAAGGGGGGAGGGGGTATGGATCCCCAAAGACTTCCAAGGAGGTGTCGACAGGGGTCCACCTGGCAGGGCCCGGGCTGAGCGTGAACGGGGCGACGTGGGGTGGGGGAGAGCTTCTGCATAGATGTGGTCTAAAGGGAAGACGCTAGCAAGCCCGAGTCATCACCCGAACCACACCCTGAGTGATGGAGCGCTTGCAGGTGTGGAAGTGTCTGACGAACAAGCAGTAGGCGTCTAGTGAAAGCCGCCGCAGACTGGATGTGAAGACAACTCAGTGGGTAGCAGACAAAGACGCTTCTTCAGACCTATCCAACACCACCAGGGAAGCCATGAGAGCCAGAAAACCAGAACAGACAATTCTACAACAGTTGAGTATTGGTTAAGATTTGGGGTCATATAGGCAACGGGTCTAGGAAGAATAATGAAAACGGAGGGCCTTAGAAATAATAGATAAAAATACAGTGAAGGGTGTCTTGGGAATGTGGCCATCATGACCGTAGATAGGTCACCTCCTGACCCCTGTTCTCTGAGAAGAAATCCATATTCAGGGGCCTCCTCCCAGCCCCTGCAGTGGAGGGGCCAAGACTTGACATGAGGTCTGGACAGGTGTGCTTGAGAGAGTATGGGATGCCCTGGCCTCTCCCTGGCACCAGGCTAGAACTGTCTGGAGAGCCTCCTGCCTCATGACATTAGGACACTAGTGACCTGAAAGCTGCTTTGTGGTCTGCAGCAGTCATTGCAGCCCCAGGTCCCAGACGTGTCTCGAGAGGAGGCTGGGATAGGAAGCTGTAAGGACTGTTGTGGCGGAAGAGCCATGAGGAGGTTCCTGCAGTGAGGCCTGTGTCTGGGTGAGCCCTAGTCAGGCTGGAGAGGAGAGACAGGAAGGAGCTGTGGTGTCTCTGGCCAGAGTGTGGCCAGAGTGGGCGGACCCTGTTCCTGCTGAGGCTTTGGTGGAATGGCATGGGCAAGGGGCTGTATGTGGGTATTCAGCCTGGGAGAGTGTCTGTTCTGTCATTGTGTGTGCTTAGCAGCTCACCTCATACCCACCACTTCCCCGCAAACCTCCCTGCCACATGCACCACGCACCCCTTCCCCTAAACCAAAATGACCAAGAGAACCGACTCCAGGGTCTGTTACGGCATAACTGGTGTCCCTGAGGGAAATGGCATGCCAGGTCGGTCATGAAAGATGAGGGAGTTCAGGAGGTGTCTTCTATTGGCCTGCTGTTTATTTCAGGCCCCTGTTCAGGATGGGATCACCTTGGCCCAGCTAGAAGTGGGTGTTTTACCTCAGGATTAGACACCCCTATACCTGCCTACTCAGACGATGTGAGCTGTTAGGTTGAATTCGACCGAGTCATGCCTCAGTTTCCCCATCTATTAGGCAAGGTTAAGTGCAAAGGTTTTGAGTACCAAGTGTCTATGAGACACAGTTTCATTTCCACAGCTCTCAGATCACTTAGGACAGATACGGGACTTTATGGGTCACGAGGAGAGAGTGCTTCATACATGCCCATGAAATCTCTCCGGCCTGGCTGGTGGCTTCACTAGATAGGCTTCAGCCTTGTGCTTGTCCGCAGGTGCTGACCAACCTACCAGGCAGTGGACAGCGGGTAGAGGGTTGGGCTAAGGCCCTTGAGTCTGTCAGTTCCAATGGCCACACTCTTCCCAGGCCAGCAGGGGAAGACGTAATGAGGTTTCCATGGGGAAACCTAGGCAGAATAACCCCTGGCCACACCCAGACGCTGTTCTGTAGAAATGATGAACAGTCTGACGTGGCATGAAGGCTGGCACAGCAATAGGAGAATGTGTGTCCTAGACCTGCCTCTGAACAGACAGGACCCCAGGCTGTCCTGCCTTATCTCAGCGCAGAGCTGTGCTGGGAGCAGCCGTCCAGAATGGCCGCCCTCCTGTCAGAGGGAATTGAGTGGTGCTGGAGGGCACCCTTCATCATCCACCCTTTGACCTCTGGACTTCTCCTACCCTGCTTATTCTATTTATTTATTTATCCATTCCTCCATCTCTCCCTCCCTCCCCCTTCCTTCTTCTTTCCTTCCTTTTCCACCTTAGCCATCTTGGAGGCTCTGTCCTCCTGTTCTTTCTACCTGCCCCATTCCCACCTCAGCTCCTGGCATTTTCTCTACTCACAGTTGGCCTTGTGATTTCAGGAGCCAGGTCTAGACCAAGAGCCAAGTTCCCTGTGTGTGGCCTGCAGCCAGGTTGTTATACGTTCTTGGGGGACTCCAACCTCCAGCAACTCTGTTGCCTTGCTCCCTGTGTCCCACGCCACCGTCACCTTCCCTGGCCATCCTGTCCCGTGGCTCTCGAAGAGGCTACGGTCAACTTCCAGGAAGCTGTGTCCTTCATCCTGCTTATCTCCACCCCTGCGCTGCCCCTCTTCCTCTCAGAGTTTTCTCCACACCAAGCCCAGGGCGGCCTGGCCATCCTCTATGAGAACCCTGCTTGCCGGACCCCCTTGTCCTTTCTGCTGGTGTCCACAGTGAATGTTTCGGTTTCTCCTTGGGGGAGGAGCACACCACCTTTCTTTATGCACACCACCACTCCCTGCCTCACCTGTCACCGACTCTGCTCAGCCGTCCTCACTGTCCCTGCCCCAGGTCTTCAAGGCTAGTGGTTCTGGCTGGGGTTGGGGCGGGGCTGAGAGCTTTGCCGTTCCTCCAGGACTCTGGAGTGCTGGTGGCTGCCATCACCTCTCCCCACGCTTCAGGTGTCTGATCTTGCTTCCTTTTTGTGTCTTTTGGCCTCTGTCCTCTCAACCTTGGCTTACTGGTGACATTTTGTTGCCACATATCAACTGTCTTCTACCTTACCACAGTATGGAGGTGGCCTGGAGGGGCAGGAACAGAAACATTATTATTATTATTTTGGTTTTTCAAGACAGGGTTTCTCTGTAGCTTTGGAGCCTGTCCTGGAACTAGCTCTTGTAGACCAGGCTGGCCTCAAACTCACAGAGATCCGTCTGCCTCTGCCTCCCGAGTGCTGGTATTAAAGGCGTGCGCCACCACCGCCCGGCCCTAGAAACTTTCTTATAGTGGGTCCCTGGCAGCCCTCATGATCTGTCCTCTCCTGTGTGGTAGTGGTAGCAGAGGGTATTAAGTTTGGAGGTTAGCAGTCTTCAAACAGGGTTAGCAATGCAAAAGCCAGAAGTGGGCAAGGCTGCAGGGCTGCTGGGCCACACAGGTGGCCTAAGAAAGTCCTTTGATGAGAGTGTATGTCTCCGGGGTTGAATGCTAACAGCAGCACTTTAGCTAGAGCCCCTGGCATGTTTCTAGAATGTGACAGGCATGGTGCATTTGAAGTTGTGATGGCAGCTGCAGAAGGGGTGATGGAAGTGTTGGTGATGGTGGTATTGATAATGGAGGCAGTGATAAGAGACAGTGATGGTTATGTCATGCATGTTGGTGATGGTGGGCAGCAGGGGCGGAGTAGGAGAGACCTGTGGTGGTGATGGTGTTGGTGATAGAAGCGGTGGCAGAGGAGACAATGATGGTTGTGATGAAGTTGTTGAGAATGGTGCTGTTGGTGGTGATGACAGGGATGATGGTGGAAGTGTTGGTGATGGTGGTGATGATGGTTGAAGGAGACAGTGGTGGTGGTGGTGGTGGACGTGTTGGTGAGGGTGGTGGTGGACATGTTGGTGATGGTGGTGGTGTTGATAAGTGCAGGTGTAGTGGTGGTGGATGTGTTGGTGATGGTGGTGGTGGACATGTTGGTGAGGGTAGTGGTGGTGGTGATGGTGGACGTGTTGGTGAGGGTGGTGGTGGTGATGGTGGATGTGTTGGTGGGGGTGGAGATAGCAGAGAGGTGGTGCTGGTGTGGAGGAGACAGTGGTGTGGGTGAGTAGGGAGTGTGAGAGGCAAACTGCTATTTAGATTCTGGCAACAGAGTCATAAAAGCATTCTAATACCTTCTTGGTTTGAGGAGGGCCTCGCTAAGCAGCAGTCAGCCTGCATTTGTGGCATGTGGGTGTGTCTGTGGGTGGCTGCACATTTGGTTGGCTCTGTTCCCTTGTCTTTAGCCCCCCTCTGCCCTGGACAGCTGCCCCCACATACCTGTGGGGGTCTAGGGAATAGAGCAGGTACAAAGCTGCAACCCTGGAAAACACAGTGGGGAACAGGCTGGCACCCCTGCGTCTCCTGGAGGCCAAGTTAGGATGGAAGAGCAGGAAAGGGCAGGAAAGGGAAACTTAGCCATGATTGGAGAGTGAACCACTTATTCCCAGTCCCAACTCTGCCGCTAAAAATGTGTAAGGTGTTTGGGTGAGTTTCTCTGTGCTTCTTGACCTCAATTTTTACATCTGTGAAACGAGCCCAGGCCTTCTTGGGATTGTTCGGGGGGTGGGGGAGGGGAATGAAATAACATCTGGAGATGAACGTCCTGGTGTATCTGAGTGTCCAGTGAGTTAGTGATGCTGGAGCAGAGACTGCCTACCAGTGTAGTCTTCAAAGAGCTGAGTGCTGGGAGAGGATCTGACAGTTGCCATGGACTTGCGTTGGCTGGGCCCAGGATACCAGGCTGGCCTTCGGTTCAGGGCTCAGGGTTTAGGTTGACTTCTCCGAAGCCTCAGGATCCCTATTAATCTACAGTGGGAGTCCTTACAGTCCATCCATGGGGTGGGGAACCAAAGGACTGGTGAAGCTTTGGGTCTTCCTGCACTCTGATTCCAAAGGGGAAATAGCTCAGCATTCAGGGAGGATGTAGCAGAGCTGGCTTGGTCTGAGTTTCTTGCCTCTTGTTCCTTCTGTTGCCATGGAAACAGACCAGTGAAGCTTCCTTCCCTATGCCTCACCCTTCGAAGCTGATGGGAGAGGCAATCTGGAAGGAATAGGGGAGCAGAGGAAGAGAAGCCCTGGACCAGCTGATCCTTGATCTTCGGATGGGAGGGTGGGAGGGTGGGAGGGGAACAACTTTCCCAGGGTCTGAGTACACAATGGTGCAAAGCCAGCATGAACGTGCAGCCCCGTCTCTCCTCAGTGTACAGATCCTAGCGCTGCGTATATGTTAATAGCATTCAGAAAGTAACACGGGTCCCCATGGAAGTAGGTTCTCTGTCTCCAGGCTGGCTCCAGACACCCTCATTGTGTTTTGGAAGTCCCCTCTGGACATTCCTGGTCTCTACACACAGCAATGTGCCACTTCATTTTATGTGGCAGAGGCTCTGTTAGGGGTTTTGTGCCTTGAGTTCACATTGGCACATCTTGGAGTGGCCCTTTTGTTGTGGCAGAGTGACATGAAGGTGCAGTTGTCATGTTGCTGAATTTTGGCAAACCGTCCACCATACCAGTCCTAAGTTGTTAGACTCCATTTTCAGTGCGCACGGGGCCTGTTTCTCTACTCCTTCTCCTTGCTGCTCTGATGGATGAGATACACCTTATCCCAATTTAGTTACCATTTCTCATGTAATGGATTGGATTGGGCATCTTTTCCTACATATATGATCCTTCTGGGACTAGGACAGAGCTCAGTGGTAAAATACTTTCTTAGCACATGGGAAGTTCTGGGTTCAGTCACCAGCACTGAAAAAACATCTACCTGTGTTTTTATTATTAATCTGGTGTTTTATTATGCACAAAGATTTTGGCTGGACACAGCATCCATCTTACTCTGTTGTGTGGGTTGGTCTGGGATACGGAATCTCCTTCCTGCCCAGCCTCCTGAGGGCTGACTGAGATTAAAAGTGTGCTCCACCATGGCTGGCTGGTCCTTCTCTTATAAGACAGGGTTTCTCTGTGTAGCCCCGGCTGTCCTGGAACTCGCTCTGTAGACCAGGCTGTCCTTAAATTCAGAAATTTGCCTGCCTCTGCCTTCCAAGTGCTGGGATTAAACGTGTGCACTGCCACACCCAGATATAAGATCTTTTAATATTAGGAACAGGTACCCTTGAGGTTGAGTTACAAATGCTTCCCTCAGTGTATTGTTTTCATTTTGTGTGTCTGGACTTTTGAAGACATCTTAAAATACAGGTAGCAAAACTGATGATTTCAAGTTGACTTGGAATTTTAAAACCATTCATCTTGGGTATGAGCTCAGTGAAATAAGTTTCTGTGGGTCATAGACAGCTGCCTGCCTCTAATTCCAGAGCTCTCAAACCAGCAAGAAGGTCTTACTTGCAACTATGAAGAAATCGCCTGTGCTCCTTCATAGGCTGATGGTTTTCTTTCTCAAATTGACTGTTGGATCCATTGGTAGGGCTCTGGCTTGTGTTTCCAGATGTTCCCATGTGACCAACGCCCCTTGCTAACTTCCTTCTTTTACTGACCTGCAGTATCACCTTCACCCCATACTCAGCTGCATGTTTGGGGTACTCCTAGACTTTCCTGTTTGCCTCCTTGCTTTGTCTGTATATTAATGTACTGATGCCATGTTTTAAATTCAAACTTATTCTGAGACAGGAGTCTTATTGTATAGCCCAGAATAGTCTTGAATATTCAACTTCTGGCTTAGCCTCCTGAATTATAGGAGTCAGTATGCCCAGCCAACATGGGTAATATATAACATTTATATGGATAATAAATAATATATGGGCAATATATAGGTAATATATAGGACACACATATACATTTACACATACATATGTACATACACACACACATATGATTTGTTGGTTTGACTAGCATAGTAGGAGCTGGATAGTCCAGTCTTCACTCTGGAGAGGCAGAAAACCTGGCAGTTGCTCGGTCATATACTAGAAGTCTCATCAGTCTTATGGAGCCAAAGGCCTGGAAGCCCCCTGCAGAGTTGCTGGTATTTAGTTATCCTAGAAGTCTGAAGATTCCAAGACCATGGCAGAGGCGCTTCCTGAGGGAGAGGAAGTGGAGGCAGGCAGGTGACCAGAGTCACCTGTTGGAAAGTAACACCCACTTTGAGGGTGAGCCTTCCTCCCTCAGCTAATCCTTTCTGGAAATGCCCTCATAGACGTGCCCAGAGGTGTGTCTCTCAGGTTGACACAAATTCCATCAAGATGGCAGACCAACCATCATGGTCCGCCCTTGTCAGCTTGACTCCCAGTCACATTGCCTTATGTTATATTTAAGGTCCAAATGAAGACAGCATTATAATTCCATTTAATATAATATAACTATCCCATGTACAGTGGAAAATGCATTAATTATCCCTCCAGAATAGATGACAGTCTCTTGAGGAATGCTTTCTCTTTTAATATTCCATAGCTTACAAATTATATAGATTTAATAATACTTAAGCATGGATCTCAACTCAATTGATGTGATGTACATGGCAATGGAACAGGAGGGGAAGAAAACACAGACATCTATCTCCTTACTATATGTGAATATGTGCATACAATACTCCTTTTTTAGTCTTTAAATTCCTAATGAGATATCTCACTGACCTTTACTTATGAAGTCCATGATGTTTTTAAAAGTTGATTTATTTATTCATTTTATGTGTATGAGTGTTTTGCCTACATGTATGTCTGTGTAGCATGTGCATTCTTGGTACCCATGGAGGCCAGAAGAGGGTATAAGATCCCCTGGAGTTGGAGTTGGCAGTTGTGAGCCACCAGGTGGATGCTAAGAACTGAACCCCAGGTTCCCTGGAAGAGCAGTGAGTGCTCCTAACCACTGAGCCATCTCTCCAGCCCCTATAAACATATTTTAAATTAAACAGGACAGAAATACTCATGACCATTACAGTTCTCATTTCTGTAACTGGAGCCCAGACTTCAGACAAGCAGAGGAGAAAGGTGCAGAAACAGGAAGCAAAAGCCTTGCTAGTGACCTCCAAGGTAGGCAGAGCGTCAGTCCTGTTTCCGCTCCTAGTTACTGGAGAAGCAGTACCATACAGTGGATGCTGGCTGAGCACACGTATGGCCTTCTGGAGAACCTTGTTCCAGCCCTCCAGGCTGTTGCCACCCAGTTGGCACAGTGACTGCATCTTCATTCGGTCCAGGACGCCAGCCCGTTGGTTGGTGTCCACACACTCGAGGTTTGCCTTCTTTTCTCAGCTAAGCCTTTAAAACAATCGTTTCAGTTACTCAGTAGTGTGTTAATACAAAATGGCTCCATGTTAGTGTGATATTTTAAATTTATTCTTCTGAGAATTTTGTACATTTATGCAATGCATTTTGATCATATTCAACCCCATTCCTCCATCTTACTCTACCCAGATTCTGTCCCCGGATCTCCCTCCCAACTTCATGGCTTCCTTTTAATAATGGAATAACCCACTGAGTCTCAGTAGCGCTTCCCGTAGCCATGCGAGTGTGAGGCCATGCGCTGGATCCCAGCAGCCATCAGCTGCCAGTAGCTCTTCAGCTGGGAGTAGGGGCTCCTGTGACCTTTCTGCATCCTTGCTAGAATGTCGGGTCTATTGATCTTGTGCAGGTTGTGTAAGCAGGCAGTCACAGTTGCTGTGAACTCCTGACCACAGTGGCCCTGACGTCTTAGAAGACACTGCTTTTTTTTTTTTTAATTTTTTCTCTGAGACAGGGTTTCTCTGTGACTTTGGAACCTGTCCTGGAACTAGCTCTTGTAGACCAGGCTGGCCTCGAACTCACAGAGATCCGCCTGCCTCTGCCTCCCGAGTGCTGCCCTGGCTAGAAGACACTGTTTGAGCTCTTGTCCGGAATTCTTTGATAATGAACAGCAATATAGAAGTGTAAGCCAAATAAACACTTTTCTTCTCAACTTGGTTTTTTTTTTATATTTTTATGGTTTATTTAACTTTATTTTATGTGCATTGGTGTGAAGGTGTCAGATCCCCTGCAACTGGATCTTCAGACAGTTGTGAGCTGCCATGTGGGTGCTGGGAATTGAACCCGGGGCCTCTGGAAGAGCAGTCAGTGCTCTTAACCACTGAGCCATCTCTCCAGCCCTCAACTTGTTTTTTTAGTCATGGTGTTTTGTCACAGCAAATAGAAACCCTAACTAAGACAAATTGGTACCAAAGGTGAAGTGTTGCTGTAACAAACCTGACCATGTTGTTGGGAGGACTGTGGAAGGACTTTGGAACTTTTGGTTAGAAAAGTCATTGAGTGTTAAGATCCCAGTGGGATGTTCTTTAGGTGCTTGGAAGGTGAAACTGTGGAGAGCAGTGCAGAAGATGGAGGCCTGGCTTGTGGCGTCTCAGAGGCAATATTAAAGACTCTACCAGGGCCATTTGCTCTTTAGAATTAACATTCTGGTCAGCTGGGGCTGAAGTGTCAGCCATGATTAGCAAGAGACCAGCGCCATTGAAGTGAAACCTTTACATTCCTGGGAAAATTGATGTTGATCGGCTGGAGCTAAGAAATTAGCAGTGATTAAGACGAGACCAGCATCACCGTGGTGAAATCTTCTGGGAAGTGTTTCCTGAAAGCACAGAGAAGCTGTGTTCCAGCAGTTGCCAAGGTTGTACCACGTGCTGGAAGCTGGACATGGTAGTTGTAAGAGTCACCCAAGTGGGGCTCTTTTTGAAGGCATGAGGGGGTCATGGAAAGCATCTGAGGCTTGGCACTGTGAGAGGCCAAGGGAGGCCATTGGTAAAGGTTCAGTTTCAGTAGCAGCTGAAGTAGCACCAAAGACTGAAGGTGCCATGCAAAGAAGTTGAGGCTTGGCGCCATGAAGAAAACCCGTGAGAGGCTATTAGTGAAAGAGCAGCCCAGTTGCAACAGAAGACCCTAGCAGTTTTAAAGATGCCAGTACCATGGATGACCACCAAGAACAGCAGCCATGGATGGAGCAGCTGGAGTCTAGAAGACGAGCTGTGTGTGCTGCAGAGGGCGGAGCCAGAGACGCGACCCAGGCCCTTCCGAGGGGTCCAGAAAATCGTGAGTGGATCCCCAGACCTGGATGGTTGGAATTTGGTTTTGCTTTGCTTTGATTTTGACTGTGCCCTGATTTTTCCTTCTTGAAGTAAGAAAGTATTTGGTTTATTTTTTATTTTACTGGAGCCCACAACTGAGAGACTTTGAATTTTAAAAGACTTCGGATTTTAAAAGAAATTGGCTATTTTAAGGGGACTAAAAAATCTAATGTGTTTGAATTTGTAAAGACCGTGGGACTTTTAAAGTTTTTTATATTTTTAACGTGAGAACTTGGGGATGGTTGTGACTCGATAGCGATGTGTTTGTGTGTCGAGTTGACAAGGCTGTACTGGATGGTTTTTTGTCAACTTGACACAAACCAGAGTCATCAGAGAGGAAGGAGCCTCAGTTGAGAAAAGCCTTCATGAGATTCAGCTGTAAGGCATTTTCTCAGTTAGTGATCAATGTGGGAGGGTTCAGCCAATTGTGGGTGGTACCATCCCTGGGCTGGTGGTCCTGGGTTCTATAAGAAAGCAGGCTGAGCATGCCATGATGAGCAAGCCAGTAAGCAGCACTCCTCCATGGCCTCTGCATCAGTTCCTGCCTCCAGGGTCCTGCCATACTTGAGTTCCTATCCTGACTTCCTTTGATAATGAACCGCAATGTGGAAGTGGAAGCTAAATAAACCTTTTCCTCCCCAACTTGCTTTTTGGTCATGGTGTTTTGTTGAAACAATAAAAACTCTAACTAAGACAGGGGCTCATCCTTGGGAGAGGCTAATTCTCCATCTCTCAACAGTCATTAGTTACCTGGAGTCCTTTGTCTAGGGATGTGACCACTTCTGCATTAGCATGTCTGTTGATATTGTCATTGTTTAGGTCTTGTTTAAGCAGCTGTACTGTTGTGTTATTGTGAATGTAGTTTCTCTGTCGTATCTAGGAGATGCAATCTCACAGTACACTTCTCTTGCTCTTTAATCTTTCTGTCTCCTTTTCTGAGATGTTCTCTGAGCCTTAGATGCAGGGGTCTGTTGTAGATGTATCAGTTGGGGCTGGCCTCCCCATGGTCCATTGATCACTGCGTTATGACCCGTTGTAGGTTTCTGAAATGGTCTCCATTTGCTGTGAAGAGAAGCTTCTTTGATGAGGGGTGGAAGCCGCCCTTCATTTGCGTGTCTAAGATGAGTTATAGAATACAGTTAGGAATTACATTCAGCTAGTAGAGCGCTAGTAGTATATTCTTAGACTCATGATCATAGTAGCTAGGTTTCTAATATCAGGCATGGTTTCCTTATATTGAGTGAGCCTTAAATCCAATTAGGCAGTCATTGGTCCACCAAGATGTTAATGCCGCTATCACACCCTTAGGGATATTTTGCTCTGCTGGGGAAAGAGGTTGGCTATTGTCCACAGAAAGGGACATCTTTTCTACTTAACGTTTGAAGTCCCCCTCTGTTGAGGTCACCCTGAAGCAAGCAGCTAGTTACATGGGATACAAATATTCAGACCCTTTGCTATTTGGAGAAATCTACTCCCATGCCCCTCCCCACACATCTTTCTCACCACTTTTTTCAATCATGCATATTCCACGCTCTCAACAATTTAACCAAACCATACATCAGTGTATATATTTCACATCTAGATATTTTTCCTTCCAAGCAAAATGCCTGACAGTGTACACTTCCTGCAGTTCTTTCTGCTGTGAAGGGTTTCCTTGACCACAGTCCTTCAGGATTGTCGCAGAGCAGGTGTAATACTGTAGTACTCACTGCTCAGTGGTGCCTGCATACTGTAGAGAACCATCTGCAAACCAAGCCCTGTTCTGTTCTTTAGGCAGTCAGTCAAAGAGCTCACCTTATGATGGATGCTTGCCTTGGGAGAGAAGGCATTGTAGCAGGAGTAGTGACCTACACCTTTGGGCCATATCTTTGTATAACTTATTTGTCCCTTTGGGACCTGCTAGAGCCTGACCATGTCTATACTGTTTTCATTTGTTGATGGATTGCTATTGTGTACACCCAATCTAATGGGCTGTAGGTCAGATAAACCCAGCTCATGCAGGGTACCTCAAATCTCATGGCAATTTGGTGGCCGGTTACCAAGTGTTCAGTTTCTAGTAAGGCCCAGTGGCAAGTCAAGAACTGATTTTTCAAAGAAGAGTACTTTGCAGATGATGGCTGGACCTTGATGCAGAATCCCTAGGCTTTCTGCTATGATTCACCTATGGCAGCCTGTCAGATGTTCCGGATAGCATTCCCAGCTGTTGACACTGTGAGACTCGTTGGGTTTGCTGGATCAGATGACCAAAGTGGCAGAACTGTCTCTACAGCAGCCTGGACCGGTAAGAGCCTGTTCTAGGGATCATTTGAAACTAGCAGCTTTTGGAGTCACTTGATGTTTGGGCTGGAGTAGCACATCCAAACTAAAAAATGTGCTGCTGGCCAAACCCAGTGCTCAATAAGCATTGTGCTTCTTCCTTGGTGGTGGAAGGTCCTATGTCCAGCAACTTATCCTGTATCCGCACACCATGAGACTCGTAGAAGCTTTTTTTTTAAAATTACTTTAAAAAAATACCAATCCAAAATTCCAACTTCCTCCCCTCCTCTTAAAAGTTTTACTGTGTGCAGGTTCTTGAATTTTGGTTGGATTTATTGCCTGTCCTCTGATGTGCAACTGCCTTATTAGCAACTCCAGAATGGTTGCTGCCTTCTGCTGACTTAGTCCAGTCAGCAAAATTTCATCAGTTTACTGGCCTCGTGTGATACCTTGAGGAAAAGTAGTCAGGATCTCAGTGTACTAAGTTATGATTCAGAGCTGGAAATTTTCCATGTCCTTGAGACAGAACAATGAATGTATACTGATGGCATTGCTAGCTAGAAGCGGATTGCTTCCTGTGGTCCCTCTGGATTGGTGTAGAGAAAAAAGCGTTTGCATACAAGGTACCAGGAAATCTGTTAATCAGCCCAGGTGAGGAGGTCACATCTGGTACAGCACCTGCAGTTGGGGCTGCCACTCGATTAACCTTGCTATAACCGAGTTTCATCCAGACCACCTAGGAGACAGAGATGAGGGAGAAACCACTGACCCTGCATCTTTCAAGTCCTTGATGGTGGTACAAATAAGGAGAGTTTGAATTTTTTCTTTCCTACTTATTTCTTTTTTAATTAAAATTTTAAATTATGATTATTTATGTGTATGAGTGTCTTGCCTGCATAGAAGTCTGTATACCATGGGCATGCCTGGTACCCAAGAAAGCCAGAAAAGGATGTCAAATCTGCTAGGACTGTAGCTACATGGCCATCATGGTTGTGAGGTGGGAATTAAACCAGGGTCCTCTGGAAGAGCAGTCAGTGCTCTTACTGCCGAGTCATCTCTCCAGCCCATTTCTTTTCCATCTGTATCTTTTTTCCCTTGTCTTATTTCTCTAAGACTTCAAGCACTGTGAAGAATAGGAGTGGAGAAAGTGATCCCAGTATCTTTGTTCTTATCTTAGTGGAAATCAGGAGGAGATGTTGGGTTTGTCAAAAACCTTTTCTGCGTCTTCTGAAATGATCGTGTGGTTTCTGTATTTGAGTCTGTTTGTATGGAGTTTGTTTACTGGTTTACATATGGTAAACCATCCCTACATCTCTGAAATAAAGCTGTCTTGATCATGGTGAATGATCTTTTTGATTTTTGATTTTTTTAATTTTAATTTTACTGTCTATCCTTTTCCCTCTCTATGAATGTGTGTGTGTGTGTGTGTGTGTGTGTGTGTGTGTGTGTGTGTGTGTGTGTATAGGCATATGCATGCCATAGCACATGAATCTGAGAGTTCATTTTCTCCTTTCACTGTGGGTTCTGGGGATTGAATCCTGGTTATCAGGCACGTGTGTGTAATGCCATCTGCTAGGCTATCTCGAGGGCCCTTCATATGTTCTTGAATTCAGTTTGCAAGCATTTTGTTAAGAATTTTTATATTTATGTTTATCAGAGAGCTTGGTCCAGAATTTTATATTTATTTTTTGTTGTGTCTTAATCTGGTTTTGGTGTAAGGGTGACACTGGCTTTGTTTCAAGGGTGTGAGGTATCCCTTCAATTTCTGTGTGATGGAATAGCTTGCGGAAACTTGTGCTGGTTCTTTAAGTGTCCGTAGGATTCTGCAGTGAGCCATCTGGATGGCACTGTTTTTAGCAGGGAGGTTATTTTATTACTGCTTCAGTTTAGTTGCTTGTTAGAAGTCTGTTTACATTATTTCTCTTGTCTTAGTTTAACTTTGATAGGTCATAGGCATCTAGAAGTTTACTGTTTCCTTCAATTTTTCTAATTCAGTGGACTGTAAGTTTTAAAGGAATAGCTTAATAATTTTCTGAATTTTATTGGTACCTGTTGTGCTCTTGCTCTTCATCTCTAATTTATTAATTTGCATCTTCTCTTTCTTTTATGTTTTTGGTACAGTTTTTTGTTTCTTTTCCTCTCCTCCACCCTCCCTCGCTTTCTTTCTTTTCTCTGTGCAGTCCTGGCTCACTCTATAGACCAGGCTGCCCTTGAACTCAGGGATCCACCTGCCTCTTGCCTCCCAAGTGCTGGAACTAAAGGTGTGTGCCACCACGCCCAGCTGAGACAGTGTTTCTTACTGAATACAGAACTGATTGGCTGGCCAGCAAGCCCTAGGGATCCTCCTGCCTCTGCTTTCCCAGTGGCGGGATTGCAGGTGCAGCCACCATTCCCAGCTTTACATTGGTGCTGGGGGTCTGGAATCACTTCCTCGTGCTGGCATAGCAGGCAGGCATTTACTGACTGAGCCACAGATTTTCGTATTTAGTGTTAGTGATGGGCACATCCTCACTTCCTGGAAGCGCAGATTTTGCCCCAGCCACCCTGGCACTACAGTTCCATTTCTATTCCCTTTGACCTCTAGCAAGGGGTTGCAGGCACCTCCAGTGTGTTCATAGTAGCCATCTTTTGATTCAGTCTCTAAACAACCAATAAAATGCATTTCTAATGCAGGATGTTTTGGTTCACGCCTGTAATTCCAGCATTTGGGAAGCTGAGGCAGAAGGATCACCATGAGTTCGAGGCCACCCTGAGGCTACATGGTAACTTTCAAGGTAGTGTGAGCTACAGACATTGTCTTAAAACAAAACATAAAAATTTGGTAGCGTACTTTAAAACAATCTGTGCTGCAGCATTAAGTTCAGAGTCTCCTGATCAGTAGATTTATATCCATAAATTCAGCTCAGGTTAGTTTTCACTTTCTTCCACCATTATGGCAGAGCCTTAAAACTCTCTCCCATGTATATGGTGGCCAGATCTCTGCTTGTTGAAATTAGAAAATCCAAGACGTTCTTTAGGAAAGTAGCGATCTCCTTGTGAGTCATCCCTCGAGGGACCTGCTGAGATGTGAGTCTGGTTATAGGTCTATAGACAGAGACGGTAGTGAGGCCGTGTCATGGGGGTCATCAGCATTTCCTGCTTAGCATCTTGTAGAGGAAGGGTAATTGTCAGGTCTGTAGACAATGCTGCACTGATTCACTTAGGCAACAGTGAGAGGCCAATTGCAGGTACCTGCATATCTATATCTATATATCCTCAGCAAGATGGTACCTTTATAGTGCATATTTCAGTAATGCTGGGGGTGTCCATCCCTCTTCCTTCCTGTCCCCCATTGTTTCTCTCTCCCTTTCTTTCATGGCAATGTACTCATACTGAAGCTCCAACTCACCTGGCACTCATCGGACAGCCCAGGTTGACTTCAAGCTCTCAGGGAGATTCCCGTCTCAGGCTCCTGAGTGCCATGACTATAGGTGTCTGTCCCCGGCTGCAGTCTTCATTTTGTGATGCTCACATTGCTTAGTCCAGGGTCTTCTGTGGTGCTACTCAGCCCTTCACGCGTGTTTCAGCAGGATCTAGTGTGTCAGGTGTGATGGCCGTGAGCACAAGTGTGAAGGTCATGGACTCCTGTTTCCCTGGTCTGATGGTTTAAGCCATTGGCAAGCACGGTCTAGGTAGGAGCCACATGAAGGACTGCCAGATGATGCCTTTTCTCTTCTAGACCCCTCCCAAGTGTTAGGGATGTAGCCCAGAACCTTGTGCAGTCTAGGTGAGCACCTTCCCAATGACATATATCCTCAGCAAGATGGTTCCCTTCTAATTCTGTCATTCCTCATTCCTTCCAAATGCATCTGAAAAATTCCTCTGTGAGTGATGTTTCTTCACTGGGGCTGTTTGGTTACTATATGAGGTCATTTAACCACAAAACAAAACAAAACAAGATAAGCACCCAGTGCCTTCCAAAGCACTATCCCCTGACCCCCCCACCCCCAATCTTTTCAGTTTCCATAACTCAGCAGTGCTGAGTCACCCTTGTCTCCTTCCCAGGCACACCTCCTCCGTCCTGCTAGTCTTCTTGTATGGGGGACTCAGTACGCTTGGTAGCTGTGTGTTTCCTGAGGGTGGCTCTACAGCTGACCATCTCCTGGTGCTCACATGGACTTGGAAACACCAAGGTGGCCACCTTTCTTTGTTATTCTTCTGCTCCTGTGACACAACACCATGACCAAGGGCTCATGGTTGCAGAGGGTTCGAGTCCATGACCATCATGGCAGGGAGCACGGCAGCAGGCAGCAGGCATGGCGCTGGAGCAGCGCTGAGAGCCTCCATCTTGAGGACACAGTGACTGTGACAGAGGCAGAGAGAGCTGAGTGGGAATGGAGTGGGCTTTTTGAAACTTCAGAGCTTGCCCCAGTGACACACCTCCTCCAACAAGGCTACACCTCCTAATCCTTCCAAAACCATGCCACCAATTAGAGACAGGGTGTCCAAATATATGAGTGTATGGGGCCATGGTAACCACATATGGGCCATTCTTATTCAAACCACTAGAGTACCTAACTCATTTGCCCCTCAGCCTTGGTATATTGTAACCGGACATTGGGGGAGGTTTCCCCCAGAAAGATAGGCATCACTGTGGCAGAAATGTTTGCACGTGCAGGAAGGCAAAGGAGAGGATGTGGGGTAGGAGGCCTAGTGGGGACATGGGATAAGTTCTAACCATCCTGTGCTTCAGGTCTCTCCCTGTGGGTATGAACTCTCTGTGCTCTAGGACAGATACTGCTGGCTCTCACTCAAGGGTTGATGGAGGCCCTTGATGGACATCAGAGGTGTATGGTATTGCTTAGAATACAAGGAACACTTCCTAGTCTGTGGATGGCTGCTGCTCTAAGAGTAGGGGCTGGAGAGATGGCTCAGAGGTTAAGAGCATTGATTGTTCTTCCAGAGGTCCTGAGTTCAATTCCCAGCAACCACATGGTGGCTCACAAGCATCTGTAATGAAATCTGGTGCCCTCTTCTGGCCGGCAGGCACACATGCAGACAGAACACTGTAAACAAAATAAATAAATAAATCTTTTTTTTTAAAAGTTATATCCATAGGAGACACCAGATCCAGAGCACAGAGAGGCAGGGCCTATGTGGGGCTGGGGCCAGAACTGAGGTACAGATGGGAGATGGATTCTACTCTGGAGCTTGCTCAGTACACTTTCCTGGGGCCCAGGCTGAGGCCTCCAGGGAGCGTGGAGGATCAGCTGGCATCACTGGGACTCCAGACTCCAGCATTGCATTGTCTGTGTGGGCTTGGGGATCTTGGCTGTGCCATGCCCTGCTGTAGCCCTCTGTGTCTCTGATGAGGCAGGTTGATGCTTGGGTGGGCTATGGGCGATGAGTGGGCATCTCTGGCGTTGTTGACGAGCAGGACCTTCCAGGGGCAGAATCTAGACACGTGAGAGCCACTGTTTCCCTCTTGATTGTATGGCTCTACAGACTGGTCCCGGCTGACATTGTGTTCACAAGGCTGGGTTTTTATACATTCTGGTTGGGGCCACCCCATTGGCTTCTCACAGGCTATTATCCCTACCTGATCCACCTGTTGCTTAGGATCGCCCCACCTTGCCTGGCTCTGCTGACCAGCACTTGGGAGGCAGAAGAAGGAGGATCTCTGAGCTCGAGGCCAGCTTGGTTTACATAGTGAATTTTAGGACAGCCAGCGCTACAAGGTGAGACCTTGTCTCAAAACAAAGCAAAACAAGGTAAAAAGTGTGCATCACCCATGTCACCCCACACACAGATTGCAGTGATGGTGACGATAATAATGGTGCAGAAATCTGCAAGTACCATCACTGTATTCTTGGGGTGGCTCTCTGAGCTGTGTTCAATCCTCTGTGGAATGTCAGTGACTTCTTGAGGTCATTGTGTCTACTCCTGAGGCCATTCCTGTGTGTCACTCTAACACTCTGAGCTCATGGTGTCACAGCCGAGTTCCTGAGCACATCTGTGAATTAGGTGAGACGTCTTATAAATGGCATCCAGGAGCGGGAACCTGGGTTCCTATAACCCTTAGGGACTGAGGTCAAACCTGTGTGAGGACCCAGCAGTTTCAGGAAGCGACTACGACCAGATCGGAGGTGGCATCAAGAGACTCCTGGGTCACAGCCTGTGCTCCCTTCTGATTTACCTGCAAACAGGGAGCCTCAGTGAGAAAGGTAGGCTCCGGGGTATACCTGGCTGGCTATGGCTTATCTTCCCTCCTGACATCTGGCAGAGGCCATTAGGTCTGGGGGATGGGTCATTGCGAAAGTGGTCAGTGCCTACTGCGGCTTAAGAGGGTCACTACCTAAAGAGTGAGCCTCTCTGCTAAGGGTCCGTGGCCCCGGGAAACCTCACCACATGTAATGATCAAGTGAGCCGTGGAATGTCCTCTCAGAGGCCGCCACCTGCTAGAGCCTGGAAGGTTCATCGCTAGATGAACCCCAAGCTTCCAGAGTTCTGGGTAGGTGTGGAAAATCGCAGGAGCTATGATTCTTCATAGCTTGGGGCCAAGGTATCCCAGGTGGAGCAGTGTCCGAGATCTGTCCCCTACAGCCCGGTCTAGTAGGCTCCGCTCCACTCCCACTCAGCACTGCCTCCTGGGCCTTTATTACCCATAGGAAACAGGTAATCGTTTTTGCTTCCCCACCCCAAAGGGTAATGCCCTGTGCCTGAGTCCTATGCTGAGCTCTGCCTTCCAATCCCAGTCTAAGCGGCAGCAAAGCCCATCTGGCATGGCCTCCTGGCCCAGCCTGAGCTTGACTCTTAAGAATCTGGCACGGTGAGCCTGGACTTCTCCATGCTCCAGATCTTCGATTTCCAGGGCTTGAACTGAAGTCCCACTGAGTCCCCATGACTCTGGGCCACGGCCTGTGCCTGCCTGAGCCACACATGCGACCCCTGTGCTGGTTTCATCTGTCCAGCCCGCTGCAGCTGTGCTGTGTTCTACCCGCCCTGACTGGCACCTATGCCCTCAACATCACTGCTTCTGACAGCATTTTGGAATACAAGTAAAGGAGGCACAGATCTCCACTGCCTCAATGGTTCCCCTCCAATTTTAGGGACCTCAACTCGGGACAAATCAGGATTCTTGGCTTCAACACTGTAAAGAATTTGAGGACTAACAAGCTTATGAGATTGGAGCTTTTATTAAAGTTTTTTTTCCCTGTTTTTCAAGACAGGGTGTCTCTGTGTACCCTTGGCTGTCCTGGAACTCACTCTGTAGACCAGGATGGTCTGGAACTCAGAGATCCACCTGCCTCTGCTTTTCAAGTGCGGGGGATTTAAAGGCATGCACCACCACTGCCCGGTTTACTAAAGAGTTTTTATATAGGGCTTAAGCAAGAGGATTGGAAGGAAAAGAGGTGCTCGGAGAAAGTAAGACATGCTCAAGTGTGGGTGTGGGTGCGGGCCCTTGAGGGAGAGTCACAACTCATTGTTTTCGCAAGTCATATACAGGATTCGGGTGGAGCTAAAAGCCACTGTCTTATCACTGGGTGGTTCCCGAGAGGCACCGGAGAAGCTTACACTGGGTTCACAGGGCACAGGGAAGCACAGTGGGCACAGAGCGTACAGGAAAGCAGGACACCTTCTCTACAGCTTTGCTTGAGATTCCTAGGCATTATTTGCGAAAGGAATGAAGTCCTGTACAAGGTCATATGCATTCAGGCTTAAGCCTGCTCATCAATATTTTAATACAAAAATCTACATGTGAAAGGAATATTAAGTTGGTGTCAGCAGCATTCATAGTACATGTTAATTGTATTAAAATTCTTGCTTCTCAGCTGGCGAGGGACATCAATCAAATTCTGCAATGACAGGCTCCTATTTGCCTTGTCATTCTCTCCCACCTCACTTCCTGTTACCCCTTCCCTTGCAGCTGAGCCCCTAACTCACTCCCTTCCTGTGGGAAACCCAATCAGTAGAGCCAAGGAAGCTGAATTCAGAATGGTGGTGACCTTTGGGGACTTTTCCTGGAGCCAAAGGGAGGAAATGACAGGGTGGAGTCTTCCCTTGCAATCACCTCTCTTCTCCCAGCACTTCTGTGGTCCTGGGACCTTAGCTGTCAGGCTGTATGCTCACCCCAGAGTGGCAGAGGAGTTGTGAGTGCACGCGTGGCCCATTGAGAGCCGCTCATGTCTGCCCACGGGGGTGTTTTAAGGTGGATCTCCTCAGAGGATCCTCTGATTCCAGGCCAATGGAGTAGGCATGGATTAGGTGTAGGCGAGGATGTTTATCTAATGATGCCAGCTCTGGGATATAAGGCTGCTCCGTGCCCATTTTGCACAGGAAACAGGCCAGGGGTTTTTGAGGAAGTCTTCTCTGGTTCCATGCTGTGGTCTTGACAGCGGAGAGAAGAGGGTGCTGAGGAAAGTCTCAGCTGGGAAATTCCTGGTGTCTCGGAGCCCTTGGCATCCCACCCTAATGGGCCTGTGGGGAGGCTGCTGAGGGCGCAGAGGGCTGATCTAGTTTCTTTCAAGAGCCTGATACCTGAAGTGGCCTGGGACTTGACAAGAGGGGACCACCTGGTGTGATGTGATAAGAGGCTCAGGGAGGGGGTGTGGGGCTTAGCTGGCCTCTTGCCCAGGCCATCGGGTTCTGTTCTCTTTTCCTCTGGGTTACTGAGTCCTTGCCCTGCTGTAATGCTTGTGCTGGTGGTTGGCAAGAGGATTGTTGGGTTTGTTTCCTGGAATGGACAAAGAGGTGAAAGACCAGGAAAGACAGAAGACCACAAGCCATGGAGAAAGGGAAAGCAATGGCTTTATCCCTTTGTATGGGAGAGGCCTAAGACTGGGAGTCAACTACATACTTGCTAGCTTGAATATTTTAGGGCTCCTGGGTCCTACCCTTTCTTCTACTGGTCCTGTTTAGGACTTGATCCTGTGCCTTCCCACTGTTTTTCCTCATAGTTTCTCCCAGGAACAAGGAGCCACCATCTCAGGAAACCTCTTTGCTGCCCTGCCCCTTGAAGTCTCTCTCATCACCCCCCTCCCAGAGATGGACACTAACTGCTGTCAGGGGAGGGGGCAGTGACTGTTCTAGCTACTTCATACTCAGAGGAGGGTGGAGTCTAGGGGATGTCAGCCCGAAAGAGACACGGAGAGACACAGAGACACACACAGAGACAAAGAGAGACACACACAGAGACAGAGAGACACACACAGATACAAATAGACAGAGATACAGAGAGACACACAGAGACATAGAGACACACACAGAGACACAGAGAGGGGCAGAGACAGAGATACAGAAACACACAGAGAGACAGAGACAGAGAGAGACATACAGAGACACAGAGAGAGACAGAGATACAGAGACACACAGAGAGACAGACAGACAGAGATAGAGAGAGACATACAGAGACACAGAGAGACAGAGACATACACACAGAAACAGAGAGAGAGACAGACAGAGATACAGAGAGACACAGAGTGGCAGAGAGATTATTTTCATAAGGCAAGCTCCCAAGCAAGCTCTGAGGATTTCAGTAAAATTCTGGCAGTCAGTCAGTCTAGTGTTCCATATGTAGGGCCGTATGTAGGAGCAGAGGGACTGAGGAGTGCAGAAGAGGGTGCCAACAGACACCACAGTAGCCCAGAGTAGGGCGACTGTTCTCAGAGACACCCACATAGTAGCAATCAATCCAAGGCTGTTTTTAAGAGTGATGAACCCAGGATCTGCTTCAGGCATTTGATAGCCCTTGGATAGTTGAGGTCCCTTCCAGATGCCTTCTGGGTGGGTGGGTGGGTGGGGGGGATTCAACTATCATTTTAGGTTAAAATAATAGTGGACCTGCCACTCTTGGCTGCAGGTAGGTGCTGTAGTGTTGCAGTGAGTGAAGGTCATGGTAGCCTATAGCTGGGCAGCATCTTTCTTTCTTTCTTTCTTCTTTTTTTTTTTGGTTTTTTTTTTTGTGGCTTTTCAAGGCAGAGTTTTTCTGTAGCTTTGGAACCTGTCCTGGAACTCACGCTGTAGACCATGCTGGCCTCAAACTCACAGGGATCCGCTTGCCTTTGTCTTCCAAGTGCTGGGATTAAAGGCGTATGTGCCACCACTACCTGACTCATTTTTCTTATCAAGACGAAATCAAGAGTGAGAACCAATTGTCTGAGCAGTACAGGTTTGACCAGATGAGTCTGATCGTCTCTTGGAGCATGCACTGGGAACAGGGACTAACAAGCATTTCTCTTAGAGTATTTAAACTTTATAAGGTCATAAGTGAATTGCAGGGAGCGCCCATGATCAAGAAGGATCAAGCTGGCCGGAGTATCTGCATTTACCATGATCTAATCTGAGACCTGGTGAGGCTTGGGTGACCAACTGCTGGGAAGCTTGGAATACCTTCTGCTCTCTTTAGAATGAGTGGGAGCTTCTATGAGTGTAGGTGGGTTCAGATTCTACATGTCTACAAGGAAAGCATCCCAAGGGATATCGGGGCCCTGCCTCTCAACAAAAGAAAATCAGGTTATTTTCATTAAATATCTAAGGATCTAATTATTTTTTAAAAAATACATTTTATTTTTTATAATTATTAAATTTGTATGTTTAAATTCAATTTCTTCACATAGCAGGGATAATAATGAAAAAATAATAAATTCAATTTCTATCATGTTTTTTTCCCTTGTAAAAAACTATGCCTTAAGACTCATATAATCAGACTATAATACCCGTTCACACCCTAATCCCGTGCAGAGTGACCTGGGAACTACAAGTTGTTTCTCTTATTATTTAAAGATTTTAATATATGAACTGTGATAATCGTTTCCAAATTTTTCCATTCACAGTTTCTGGTGGGCTAGGCAGCCTTATCAGATCTTCTTATTCACTTGTCTTTTTGATTTTTCTTATTGAAAACAGTTTTTCCTCCCATATAATATATCCCAATTATGGTTTCCCCTCCCTGTTCTCCTCCCAGTGCCCCCCTTTCCTCCCATCTGGATCCATTCCCTTCTGTCTCTCATTAGAAAACAAACAGGCTTCTAAGGGATAATAATTAAATAAAATACAGTAAGATAAAATGAAAAACAAACACACCAGGATATAACAGAACAAACAAACAGAAGGAAAAGAGCCCAAGAAAAGGTACAAAAATAGATATATACACAGAGACCCTTTTGTTTGCACACCTAGGAATACCATAAAAACATAAAATAGAAGCCATAATATATATACAAAAGACATAAAGCATAAAAAAGAGAAAAGAAAGAAATATTGGAAAATCTAATTTTTTTTAAAAAAAAGAAAGAAAAAGAAAAGGCCCTGATATGGCCTTATGTGATGAGGACCCTCAAAGATGCCCCTGAGTTCATTTACTGTTGTCCATTTAGCGCTGGGCATGCAGCCTGTCCTTAAGAGTGGTTTGTTTCCCCAGTGAGACTCCCTCCCTTGGAGAAATCTAAACTTTAATTTGCAAGTGGTTATCAATTGGAGATACTTCTGGGTTAGGGCTGGGGACGTGTTCACTTCTCCTTCAGCTCTAGGTCTCCATCTGGTGCAGACCATGTATGCTGCCTCCGTCTCTGTGAGTTCATATGTGGGTCGGTTGGTACTACTGTGTTTAGAAGTCTTTGCTTCTTTGGTGTTCTCTATCCTCTCTGGCTCTTACACTCTTTCTGCCTTCTTTTCTGAAGGGTTCCCTGAGTCCTGAAGGGGAGGAATCTGATGGAGACATCCCTTTTAGGGATGAGTATTCCAAGGTCTCTCACTCTCTGCGTATTGTCTGGCTGTGGAAGAAGCTTCTCTGATGATGGCTGAGCAAGGCACTGGTCTATGAGGATAGCAGAATGTCATTAGTCATTTTATTGCTACGTTCCTTTAGGTCCCTGGACTATCTAGTCTCAGGTTCTTGGTCACCCAAGCAGTGTCGGGTGTGGGTTCCATCTTATGGAGTGGCCTTAGGTCAAATCAGATGTTGGTTGGTTCAGCTCAGCTCTCTGTGTTGGCTGAGTTGTGTAGGTATCTTCAGCAATAGGGCCTTGCTGACTCTTCGGGGAGACCAACCTATAGCCTTGGCAACAGCCTGGGTTGTTTGGGGGTTCCCTTCTGAGCCCTTTGGCCAAAATATCAATTAGATATAACTCATTGCCAATGTTGGAAGCTTCATTGGTGATGAGAGAGATCCAGATGGGGTTCTGTCTCCCCTGTTCTTTGGCAATTTCATTTTTATCACCTTCATATATGTATATATTTTAGGATGCTTCTACTGTATTAGGTTTCTATACTACCCTTCTAATGGTTCTTAATTTTTAGCTGTCTCTACCTGTATTTCCTTCCCCATTCCCCTTTTCTCTCCTCTTCCCCATCTGATCTTCCCGTTCCAGGCCCCTCCCCTTGTCCATCCATAACAATTCTATTTCCCTTTCCTAGGGAGCGCTATCTATCCCTTATTTTATAAGATAGACTGTTACTTTATACCTAACCTCTGTGGTTCTACAAATTGTAGCTTGGTTATTATTGACTTAACAGCTGACATCTGCATTTAAGTGAATATATACCATATTCCTCTTTCTGGGTCTGGGTTACCTCACTCAGGATGTATTTTTTCTAGTTCCATTTATTTACCATGAAATTCATGATTTCTTTTTTTAATGTCTAAGTAATATTCCACTGCATAAATGTACCACATTTTCTTTATCCATTCTTCTAAGTTGTTTCCAATGTCTGGCTTCCATGAATAGAGCTGCAGTGAACGTGGCTGAGCAAGTGGTTCTGTGGTGTAGGATGAAGCATACTTTGGGTGTATGCCTGTGGTGGTTTGAAAGAAGATGGCCCCCAAAGGGAGTGGCGCTACTGTGGCTTTGTTGGAGTAGGTGTAGCCTTGTTGGAAGACATTTGTCATTGTACAGGGTGGGCTTTGAGGTCTTCTTTTGCTCAAGCTTCCCTCAGTGTGGCACTCAGAGAACTTCCTGTTGCCTGCAAGATGTAGGACTCTCAGCTCCTTCTCCAGCACCATGTCTGCCTGCACACTGTTGTGTCCCACCATGATGATAATGGACTGAACCTCTGAAACTGCAAGTGAGCCGCCCCAATTAAATGTTTTCCTTTATAAAAGTTGCCATGGTCATGGTGTCTCTTCCCAGCAATAGAACACTAACAAAGACAATTCCCAAGAGTGTTATAGCCAGATCTTGAGGTAGATCAGTTCCCGTCTTCCTAAGAAATTGTCACACTGGAATCCTTAGTGACCATACAAGTTTGCAGTCCATCAGCAATGGGTGAATGTTCCCCTTACCCCACATCCTCACCAGCATGAGCGGTCATTTGTTTTATTGCTCTTGGTCATTTTGATGGATATAAGAAGAAATCTCAAAGTAGTTTTGGTTTGTCTTTCCCTGTTGACTAAGGATGTTGAGCATTTCTTTAAGTGTCTTTCAGCTATTTAAGTTTTGTCTTTTGAGAATTCTCTGTTCAGATTTGTATCCCATTTTTAAATTACGTTATTTTTCTTGATATCCAGGTTTTTTTAGTTCTTTGTCTATATTGGTTATTAGTCTTCTATTGGATATGTAATTGATAAAAATTCTTTTCCCATTCTGTAGGTGGCTGCAGAAACTTCAGTTTCATGAGGTTCTGTTTATTAACTGTCGATCTTAGTTAATGGTTTTCTGTTCAGGAAGTCTTTTTCTGTGCCAGTGAGTTCAAGGATATTCTCTGTTGTCTGTTCTATTGGAATCAATGTGTCTTGTTTTTTCGTTAAGATCTTTGATGCATTTGGTGTTGAGTTTTGTGCAGGGTAATAAGGATGGGTCTATTTGCATTCTCCTGCCTGCAACCATCCAGTTTGCACAGCACCATTTGTTGAAGATGCTATCTGTTTTCCATTGTGTATCTCTGTCTTCTTTATTAAACTTTGGGTGTCCATAGGTGTGTGGATTTCTGTCTGAGTCTTCAGTTTCATCCCACTGATCAACATGTCTGTTTTTCTGCTAATACCATGCTGTTTTTATTACCATAACTCTGTACAGTTTGAGGTCAGGATGGTGACATCTCTCACAGTTCTGTTATTATTCAGGATTATATTAGTTATCCTGTTTTTTGTGTGTTTTCTTTTAAGATCTGTGATGAATTGTGTTGAAATTTTTGTTTTTTGAGACAGGGTTTCTCTGTGGAACGACAGCCCTAGCTGTCCTGGAACTAGCTCTTGTAGACCAGGCTGTCCTTGAACTCACAGAGATCTACCTGCTTCTGCTCTGCCTTCTAAGTTCTGGGATTAAAGGCATGCACCACCACTGCCTGGCTTGTGTTGAAGTTTTGATGGTGATTGCATTGAAGTGGTAGATGCTTTATGTAGGATGGCCATTTTTACTATATTAACTCTACCCCTTGGTAGCTGAGTGGCAACTTTAGAGGAATCTTAGGGCCCATTTGTCTCATTTGCAACAATATTGAGGAGAGAGAGGGGGAAGTCTTGGGTCAGGGTTGCCCATTCCCTACCCCGCATTCCCTCTTCTGCCTAGATGGGTGTGCCCAGTCTGTCAACAGGAGCAGCTAGTGTGGTCTAGTCAGGAGAGACCGGACCAGGTGGTGGGATTTCTACACCTATCTATGGCTCAGTCCCCTTCCATCTCCGTTTTCCTCCTTTAGACTTCCTTAAGGTCATATTATCATCTTGTCCCTGGCCACAGAGACTCAGGTCCAAGTCTCCTATAGCCCTGTTTGTATTCTAAGTTATTTAATGCTACCATCCTCACAATGCTTGATTTGCTGTAAGAGCCACTTTCTGTGTAAAGCTCTCCAGGAGTCCCACTTACCAGGTTCACGGAGCAGTTGCTCCAGCCTCTCGTGCCCTATGACCCAAGGTTAAGATATTCCCCAGTGATCAATAACACGCCAAGTTCACAGAACTGGAGACAGAGCCAGGTTAGAAAGGAGGCAGATAGCCTCCAGCCCCCGCTTAGTCCACTGTGGACTCCAACGGGCAGGAATTATCTGCTCCGCTCTCGGACCCATCTACCTACCAATTCAGGAATTTCCCAAATGTTAGTCATTTGTAGAAATCCTAGAGCCAAGCCTGCTAGCTCGTTGTTAGCCACGGCTGACAGGCAGCTAGGTCTTCTTTCAAATGTTTGTTCTTGGTGCTTATCACCTTCCTATCTGGTACCCCAGTGACCAGACTGGAAACCTTTGGGCAGGCAATTCCTGATTATTCAAGATCCACACCTGTGACTTGCCCCAAGTCTATTATCACCCAGCTGAAACAGGTCACAGCAGCTCATGGGTACTTTTAGCCTCTACCAGCAAGGTTTCTGGCACTTGGCTGGGCTTGCATTCAGGCCACTGCTACTTGTCAACTACTTGCCTATTTTTTCTAACAAACTGGCTGTTCACAACCCCTTTCCCTTACACTTCAGTACACAACCGTGAAGCCAAGGGTTCAAGGTTGCAACAAGCAGGACTTGTAACATGGAAAGTAGTCTCGTCAAGCTCAGCCATCCCAATGGGACAGAGGTTGCCTAATTTGGGGGGAAAGCAGTTGTAGCCCCAAAGATTGTCAGGATAGAATGGCACAACCATTGACCATTTGCAGGGACACTCTTGGCCACTGGGATACCGTATCTTCTGCCACCCTGGAGATGCCCTGGCCATAGAAACCAGGCCAGGGGTGGGCCAAGGAGGTGCCTCCCCGCCTCCCTGCACCATGGGTAGTGGGAACCTAGGAGAATCGCCCCAGGGGTTTAGAACGCGAAGCAGCAGCGTGTGACTTGAGAGCGCCACAGTGCCACCTCTTGTTCTCCTGATCCTACGGCAGCAGATGGTTTCTGCTGCGCCTTCTGCGCCCCTCTGTTGAGTCTGGGGGCTCTCCTGGAGGTGGTTTCTTTATTGGCAACCCTGGGCAGATACTGTGAAGCACATGGAAAAACAGGGGTCTGGTACAGCCTCTCACGCTTCCCCCATCCGGAAGCCGTTCCATCGAACCGTCAGCCAGCCAGGGTCTGCTCACAGTCGTGGGGCCTTGCTGCTCTGCTGGCTGGCACACACGCGGAGCGGAGCGACCCAAGGCCAATCTTTAACAACCCTCCACTCCGTATTTAGGCAAAGCAAGCATGCAGATAAATATTAGGTGATTCCTGCGCATCGCGGCGGTTCTGATGGGTAAGAGCACAATTTAGAGAGTGATTTTAGTAACATGGGCGTGGATGCCTGTATTTTCCCTTTCCTCACTAGTGACTGTGGAAGGAAGGGGGAGCCTCTTCAAAATGTCTGCCCTGTATTACTCTTCAGTACCCTGTGACCTTCATTCCTAATCCTGTCTTGCCTGTGCAAGATCCACCATTCAACAGATCCCCTGGTGTGAATGTGTCCTTTGACCCCGTCACTTTATTTATAATCTGTAAATAAGCATGATGTGCACTCAGAGTAAATACTTTTCTCCTATCTGGAGACAATGGGGTGTTCTTTCTCCTTAGCCTGTTTATGTCACAGTAACTAGAATGTGAAAACAGAAGTCGAGGATGCCCAGGGCACAATGAGGGCAGAAACAAAAGCAGGAAGCAGGGAGGAAGGAGAGAGACAAACAGGTTCAGTGAAAGAATAGGAGTTGAAACCCCCATGGAGCCTTCATCGCTGGGGGCCCCCACCCCAGGAAACTGACCCTCCATTGCTGCTCCCTCTTAGCAGCCCCTGGAAAATACTGTGATGCAGAGGTAGGGGTCCTCTCTGTCTTCTCCATGGTCTGGTTGTTGCAATGCTGAGGATGGAACCCAGGATCTCAGGTGTAGGCCAAACTATGACCACGGAGCCCCACCTCCCACCCCACAGCCGACACTCCCGCGGTAGAAGGAGCATGTGTGTGACGCAGGCCTTTGTAAGGTCAGAGGTGTTATCCAGGTAAGGGAGACCCTGTCCCTGCCACCCTAGACCCTGCCTCAGAGTTCATATATGGGTAGCTACACTTCTTCTCTTGAGAGCTCCAAGGAAAATAAGGACAAGCCTCCTGTGGCCAGGTGAGTTCTACAGAGGTGGCCAAAGCCTCTTGGTGATGCCAGCTCCCAGGGACACTTTCCTACAAAGAGACAGAACTTTGCCTTCTAGCCCACTCCCAGCCACCTCCGTCTGAACTTCAGGAAATTCCTACCTTGAATTCAAAGCAAGCAGGGTGTCACTTTCTTTCCTCTACACTGGGAAACTTCAGAACTACTTGAGGCTTGACTTGTGTGCTAGAACAGCTCAAGAGACAAGAGAGACTTGAGAAAGCCTTCCCTTCCCCCCAGACAGCCTACACTCATGCCTACACTTAGCTATTCATAGCTCAAGGGCCCAAGAGTGCAGCTGGGGGTGAGGACGTTTTGAGGCTGAGGAGAGATCCTCCCATGGGCCTTTCCCAGGTGTATCAAGTGGGGCACCCACCCTCTCCCACCCTCCTTCCCCAGGAAGATCATCAGTTCCTTGGGGATCTTTTCCGGTTTCTTGGCTTAGGAGTGGTGCCATAGCTCTGCCAGAATGCCATGGGGCAAGGCCTTTCCTCTGTCTCCATCCTCCCCTGCTCCGAGGCCCTGGGCACGCTGGTGTCTGAGTTTGCCCACAGAGTTAAGCCTCCAGGCTGCTTTGCTAAAGCTTACAGACCGACTGGGCCTAGCAAAAGCGGTGGAGTATTCCCCACCTCAGCTTTCCCATCTGCAAAGTGGGCCGTCAGATTGGGGATGCCCTCATGGTTCTCCCTTGGGTGCAGGAAGCTCTGTACACTGCTGATTAGGAGGTAGCGAGTGGCCACGTGAAGCCTGACCAGTGTCTCCCTGTCAGTCACCAGTGACTTGATCCTGCCCAGGGGCTGCCAGAGGCTGCCCAGGGGGTGTCAGTAGGGAGCTTCAGCCCTTACCTGTATCTTACCAGAGCCTTTCCAGCATGGTACACCTGCCCTTCTTTCTACTCTTTTGGACAATGTGGTGACCCCAACTCCTCTTTTGTCTAAGGCCAGAGAACCACCTGCACAGATACTCCCAGTGGGCATTTAGGAGGCACACTGGTAGCGAGGTATATACAGCCCAGCATTGCCACTTCCTGCCCTCTGCGTGGGCTGCCCCTCTGAGTCTCAGGTATGGCTTCTGTAAAATTAGTTATGCTCTAGGACAAAGCCAGGCTGCCTATGGCTGGGGGGGGGTCAGTTTGTGGTCTTCTGAGTGACTGCCGGTCCAGTGCTTCCTGGCCAGCAGGCTCTCTCAGCTCTGTCCCCCAGATTCTAGGTCCAGATACTCTACACAGACATCCCTTTCCCCAGAGGAGATGGGACACAGGTGGTCTGGGCTCTTCTCTGACCCACTCCTGCTTTCTCTCGTTACCAAGCAACATGACAAACGGCAGTGGCGTGAGGGCGGCCTTCCTCCTTTCCCTCGCCTTCCCTCTCTGTTATATTGGCTACAGGATGCTGTTCCTTGCTCAGGAAACACTGAAGGAGAAGGCTCCCGCAAGGTCAAAGGCAGGTGCCGACTCTCCTGGCCCCAAAGAACGGTGCCTGGTGTGTGATGCTGGTTCGGACTTGTCTGGGTGTGGCCAGAGCTGTGCTTTGCCTCCAAAACCTTGTCCCAGGACAGCCATGTGCCTGCGTTCTCAGGGATGGCCATATGCCGAAGGCTGAGCTTCCCCCCACCTCTTGCGTCAGGCTCTGGGTTGGTTTTAATTCCAGGCCCGTGTCCTTGGACAGTTCCTACCACATTTTTGACCTCAGTGTGTGCTTCTGTAAAGTGGACTGGTGGCCCGACTCACAGAACTCACTTGCTATGAGGGGAATGGATTGTGTTGTGTGGCTTTGGTCATTAGTGAGCCCCCTAAGGCCAAGGTGACAGCTGCCAGATTTGGGAGGGACACCAGCCATTCTCCTGCCCCATGTGTCTAAGAGATGCTGTGGCTGTCCCCAGCCTTTCCACAAAGGTTCACCTCTGAGAGTCAGCCAGGCCCGGGATCAGCTCTCCGACCTCAGCCTGCTTGGCTGCCTGAGACACTCCCACCCCCAAAGGCTGGAAGTCACACAAGAGAAGCGGCTGTGGGTTGGGCGGGAAGGAGTTATGACGGGCAGGCTGGTGAGAGGGACAAGAGGGTGTTGGCTCCTGGAAGGAGGCCATGGAGGGCAGTGACTTTGGAGAGTTTCCCAGATCCGGTGTTCTTCCCTCCAGGCATTTCCACTTCAACTCAGCTTCAGCCTGGCTGGCTGAAGTGGCCGGCTGGGGTGGGGCTCCTTTCTGCCAGGCAGTGGCATTTGGGGTTTCCCGAGAGTGCCCTGAAGAACACTGATGCTGCCCTGTTTCCTTTGAGATGCCTGGAAGTTCTTGGCCAATTGGAACGTCTCTGGGTTTCCCAGCTGTGTGAGGAGCTGTGATAGAGAGCTCACCACCCAACCCTGGGGTGCCCGGGCCCAGGCTCTTCTCTGTGGTGCAGTGCTGCCAGCTGCACAAGGGGTCCCAGTTGATCAGACCCGATGGATACATGTCTAAATGACACTCCCACGATTGCTGCCGTGCCACGAAGGGACTGCCTCTTTTGTTCTCCCTGTTTAGCCAAGGATTCCAGAGGTCTCCTTAGGAGACCCTCCCCTTAAAGCATGGTGTAGCAGTGGCTCCGTGTTTCTGAGCAAGAGCAATGTCCTGCAGACTTGCTTGTCTCTTGGACACTTAGCAACAGCTTTATCTAGTGGTGTGTGCCTAGAGTGGCTCATTTGGGTCAGCACCTCCTGCAGTAGGGGCACAAGAGGCTCAGGCGTCACGGACACAGATTTGGGTGTAGATCAAAGCTTCTCGACCTTCCTTCTGCGACCCTTTAGTACAGCTCCTCGTGTTATTTTTGTTGCTACTTCATAACTGTTGTAATTTTGCTACTGCTATGAATTGTAGTGTAAATGTCTGTGTTTTCTGAAGGTTTTGGGTGACCCCTGTGAAAGGATCATTCGATCCCAAAGGGGCCACAACCCACAGGTTGAGAACCGCTGTGTAGCGGGTCAGGCACAGGTCTCATTGGCAGCTTTAGGTGAGGACAGATGGGTGAGTGGGTGAGAAGCAGTGTGACCAGGAGCCCGGAGGCTCTGAGAGTAGTGGAGATGGGCGGGAAGAGCCGCATGAGAGAGTCTGACTCAGGCTAACAATCTTTAGGACAGAGGCTTTACCGTCAGGAGCGTGCTGGAGTCAGAGCCAGCCCCAGTGAAGCAAGGCTAACAAGCCGAGCAGCCCATAGATTCAAAGGGCCAGTAGCTAGATGCCATCAGTGGGGAGGGAGCTGTAGTGCTTTGGTGATATGTCCATGGTCCCTCATGGACAGCTGCACAGTGGTCTCAGTGCCACAGTGATGATATTGGTGCCTGATAGAGCCCTGTGCCCTGTCCTCTGCCATCCCTCCTGAGTCCCGTCCTTAGATGGCTTTGTCTAGGTAGCTTCTTTCATGGACAGTTGGGATCGTGTAAAGCCTAGGCCTGTGGTAGGCATGTTGGAGGCGCTTCTCTGGAAAGACTTCTTTCTCCGAGCAAAGCCTGACTCTGTCTCCAGAGTCCTGCTTGGTCCTCTGTGGGGCCTCTTGGGGTGGAGATGCTGAGACCTGTCCTGGGCCCAACTCCCAAATTCTGCATGGTAGCCACCACGGTGAGCATGTGCTGTGCATGGAGCCTGGGGGCATCCCAGATTTTCCTTCCTGCAACTGTGGCCATTTTCATGATGCTTGCCAGCACAGC
Organism: Ondatra zibethicus; assembly: GCA_004026605.1. Lineage (NCBI taxonomy): Eukaryota > Metazoa > Chordata > Mammalia > Rodentia > Cricetidae > Ondatra > Ondatra zibethicus. The sequence continues at coordinate 181,363 of PVIU01001397.1, forward strand.
TGGATGCTGTGGTCATGGGAAAGGCAATGAAGAGCCAGGAGAGAATGGCAGTCACCTCAGTGTGTCCCCCTGTTTAACATGAGGTTATTCCTATTGCCTATTCCGTGTGGGCTGCCATCTGGGGGCCCTCAGCCCGGAAAGCTCTCTGACGTCCCCAGTGACTCTTCACACCTCAGAGCTGGCAGCAGAGTTGGCGGCTTCCTCACACTGCTGGTTTCCTGACCCTTACCTGTCATCAGGTCCACCTGGGCAGTTAGGAGGGCACCTCCATGGTAGACCTGGTGATTGAAGTTGACTCACCCAGTTCATTGAGGATTAACTCCCTCTCAAGAGCCGACCCTCCTATCTCAAGAGTTTGCAAGACTGCTTATCCACGTTACAAAGCACCCCAAGGTTTTGGAAGTCAGAGTGGAAGCATCTTTTGGCGGGTCACACGCTCTCAGGGCATGCTTCTGAGGGTATGAACTGGTCAGACCCCGAGTCTTTATGAAGCATGATCTGCAAGCCACAGTTCCTGCAGTAAGGAAGGAGATGGTGGGAATGTGCCGGTGTGTGTCAATGAGGCATTCGTACAGGGTCTTAGGTGGCTGGAACCCAGGGCAGACCTGATTGGATCCCTTCTGTAGTCCAGGCTTGCCAAATACAGGAGCAGTCCCTCTAACTGGGGTGGCGTGTACTGCCCCTTGGTTAGGCATGGGCATGGAGGAAACCTGGCAGTCTGGCAACAAACCTGATACTTTAGGAACTCAGATATACCTAAAGGCAAAGGGCAGAGGTGCCCTGCAAGAGGGTTGAAAAGGGTCTGCCAGTTGAGTTCTATCAGAGTTCAGGGCATGGGTGGTGCAGGTGTATAGCTAGTCAGAGCTGGCCTGGCTGGGTAGGCTTGCTCCCAGCTGCTGGCAGCCAGAGGGTGCCCCAACCTTCCATGGTCTGATAGTAGAGTAGCCAGAGGGGGCTGTGAGGGGCCCATAAACTTACTCAGCCACCTTTATGGCTCTGAAAGAATGTCCCTGTCCTCTTCTGCTGCTAAAGCCACTGATCTCGGCCAGCTGAGGGGAGGATGACTTTCCAGAAAGAATACTATGGCTACCTGCCGTGTGCCTGCCTCCCAGACATGTTTTCTGCCTTTCCTGTGGGGAGTCACAGATGGGTTATGTCTTAGTCAATGTTCCATTGCTGTAAAGAGACACCATAGCCAAGGAAACTCTATAAAGGGATTAGAGTTCAGAGGTTCAGTCCACTGTCACCATGGCAGGAAGCATGGCGGCATGCAGGCAGACATGGCCAAGGCCCCCTTGTTCCCCGGTCTGGTCTCTATGCCTTCCCAGGTCTGGCCTACAGAGTTGGATCTGCCGGTTCTGTTGCTGTGATAAAACACCATCACCATGACCCCAGGACAACTTATAGCAAGAAGGGTGTAGCAGGCTTTTTCTTCAGCTCCCAAATCATGATATAGAGACTTCTTATTAGTTATGAACGCTCAGTCCAGGTTAGGCTCGTTTCTGGCCTCTCCTGTGGCATTTCTGGGTGTTGGTGCCCTCATAGTCACTCCTTCCTGGTCTGGGATCTTCAGTGTGTCACCCCCACCAACTGGGAACCAGGAAATCCTCAACTGCTCCACTGACTTCCTCCCTCCAGGGCACATCCTTGTAAGCGGGGGGGGGGGGGGGGGGGGGGGGGGGGGGGGGGGGGGGGGGGGGGTGAGGGGAGACCTGCCTGGCAGCTGTGCCGGGTGTCCTAGGGACATGCTCCAAGCTACATCTTCTAAGAGGCGAAGCCCAGTTCCTTCACCCTATCAGACCTTGCTACAGTTTTTTGCTGCCTCCCTCAGGGGCTGCCCCTGAGCACCAAGTCAGTTTGCTGTAAGAATGTACATGGAACCCACACACTTGTTCCCGGCAGCAGCATCACCTGGTGTCTTTATGCATTCCTGGGGCGGAGGCTGGTAAAGCTCCAGGAGTACCCCGTAGCAAGTCTTTCTCTGTCCTGCAGCTCCCAAATGTCATGGAGACTTCTTACTAAGTAAATAAGCTTGGCCTTAGCTTAGGCTTGTTTCTAACTAGTTCTTATAACTTAAATTAACCCATTTCTATTCATCTGTGTGCTGTCACATGGCTCGTGGCTTTTACCTCTCCTCCTGCATGTCGTTTCCTCTGCATCCAGCTGGCGGCTCCCCACTTTCTTCTTCCCAGAACTCTCTCTGTCTGGAAGTCCCACCTATACCTCTTGCCTATCTATTGGCCATTTAGCTTTTTATTAAACCAATCACAGTGACATCTTTATACAGTATAATAAAATATCTTGTAACAGTACGCTTTGTCCTGGACTCCATGGATGGCTAGTGGAGCCTAATGTCCCCAGCCAGGGGCCCCTCAGCAAGCTCTCTCTGATGGATGTAGAACTAGCTGGCCCAGCTGGCAATCCCCAGTAATCTGTACCAGCCTGAGCTGTGCGTGGACACTGACTTTCCCGTTCTGTGTTGGCTGTACAGTTGGAGGGTGTGGACAGAACGGTGCTTGCTGTGTACCTGAGGACCACAACATCCCTGGGACCAAATGCTGTATCCTTCGGAAACCTAGTGTAGAGCAAGTTGCTATTTTGGGCATTTCCAGCTGTAATGAGACAGCCTGGGCCTACTGGCTATTGCGTACGCAAGGTCACAGGTTCTGAGACGCATGGAGAGATGGATGGGCCATTTGTCCCAGGGATTCCCTCAGCTACTATGGATAGGTGACTAGCAGCACCCTGGGGGCACAGGGAGGGGCAATTTCCTGACTCTGACATGGCCACACCTAGGGTCTTTCCATCTCCAAGCCCTCCTCATCAGAGCCCCCCGCCCCAGGTGACTCACCAGTAGTCGGCCCTTTCTTGGGATGGTAGCTCGCTAGCCTTTGTCAACTTGACCCAAGCAAAGATCATCCAGAAAGAGGGAACCTCAATTGAGAAATGCCCCCTCAGGTTGGCCTGTGAGCATATCTGTGGGGTGTTCTCTTAACTAATGATTGGTGTAAGAAGGCCTAGCTCACTGTGGGTGGTGTCATCCTTGGGCAGGTGGCTCTGGGTTGGATAAAAAGCAGGCTGAGCAAGCCATGGAGACAAGCTAGTAAGCAGCACTCCTCCACGGTCTCTGCTGTAATTCCTGCCGCAGGTCCCTGCTTTGCAGTCCTGCCCTGGTTTCCCTTGAGGATATGCTGTGCTAGGGACACATACGCCAAATAGACCCCTTCTTTCCAAAATCGCTTTTGGTCATGGCGTTCATCATGGCAATAGAAAACAAACTTGGAGTGTCCAGGTAAATGAAGGACTATTCTTAGCAAATGTCTGTAACCATCCTAGGGGGGTCAGATCTACTGGGGGAAGGTCTGATGGGGAACCCTGTCCCCCACTATGATCTGTCCCACAGGTCTGTGTTCTTCCTTTTAAGAAGAGGTTCTCCTGGTTCCCTCCTCACATGCGACTATCAAGTGATTTGGGTCAGAGTCTATGGGGGTGCTGCACTTGGAGGCACAGTGGCTGTGGCCCCTCACTCCAGTGCCTTCCATTGAGGCAGTGTGATACATAGCAGATATTTCCAAACCTTCTTTGGCCATATAGGTCATCATATTGAAGAAATCCAAGATAATTAAAAATAGCCAAGGATGGACCAGCTGTTTTCGGGAGGGGTAAGGTGTACCTTGCCTGGCAGAAGCAGAGTGTCCTGGGATGATCCTGGCTACAGTGAGGCTCCATCCGGAATGTCCCTAGGAGGGAAGGCTTCTGACATGTAGGTTCTTTTGGAGCAGAGTCACCCAGCAGCAGTGGGGAGGAAACCCAGGGGTGTTGACCTTGCCCTCCGTGTCCGCAGCTATGTCTTCTTTTGGGGACACTATGAAACCATCAGGTATTTGGAGAAGCTGAGGCATGGTAGAACTTGCCTTGTGTATGTGAGGACCCAAGTCCCATCCCTAGCAATAGAAAAGTAAACCCCACTAGGCAGGTTTAAAAAAGTATCGTAGTCCAATCTGCGCTGTCCGGAGCACGTGGATGGGATCTTTGGGATGTGAACAATCACAGTGAAGTCACCCTGGGTGGAGGTGGACCCTTAAGCCATTTCATGTTCTAAAAGGAAAGAGGGGGAGAAAGAGAGGCCATGCTATAAGGTGAAGGCAGAAGAAAGATAAGCAAAGAGACAGCAGAAGATAAGCATTACCAAGGATTGCCTGATGTGAGAGACCAGGAAGAGAAATGGGCGGGGTGAGAGAGCTCTTCCCAGGGCCTCAGAAGAGCCTGCTCCCACCCACACTTGGTTTCAGACTTCCAGCTTCTAAGACTGAGAAAGGACCTGTCCTTCATAAGCAAACAGACTGTGGCCCAGGGAGCCTCCTTCATCTGTGGTTGTTTTATAGTGCTTTTCAGTTAGTCACCTGTGTCCCCAGACATTGAGTGAACAATGCCCTAAACACACAATTCCTGCTTTGCATTGCCTGGCACCCTAAGAAGGGTAGTAACATCTGGCATCGGCCCTCTCTTCTGCCTGGAGGTGGGTTAGCCCTTGTCCCGTGGGACCTTGCCTGGTCGTAGCCATCCCAGTTGCTAGACTGTCCCGCATCCCAGTGTTTGTGCTAAAATCACCATCATTGTATCTAATGGCCCAAAATCACAGGAGTGGCCCCCAATCCAGATGTGCCACAGAGGGGCTGATAGCTGTGATGCACATGGGGTTTGGCGTTGGCCATGGGATCATGTGTTCACTGGGAGTTTGGCGTTCGCCATGGTTTTGTGTGCTCACTGGGAGTTTGGGAGTGATGTGGTACCCTGGTACCACTGTAATTCAGGAAACTGATACAAACCTGTATCTTGGCCTCTAACCTCACCAGGAGCTGTTTCCACCTCTTAGCTCCCCCACTCCACTCCAGCAATAAAGTCTCCTCACGGTTCCTTTCTAGACCAACACACTCCTGCCCAAGCCTTTGCATTGATGTTTCCTTGAACCTACAAGGATGCTCCATGCCACTCTGCCTTCTGAACCCATCTGTATAAACAGAGCTCCTGACCCACCCTGCCCACTCTTGTTTTCTCCACAGTACTCCCTGCCCACTGCTGTATGAATTACTTAGTATTTGTGTCCTCCTTTCACCATGTAAGTCTCGTGACCAGGGTGTTTATGTTTACAATGTCTTGCCATTGGGTAGATATTCACCAAACGGAGAAGGACAAACAGCAGGAGCAGCAGCACCTCCGCAAGCCAGCTGAATCAAGGGGAAGCCCCCAGAGAAGCGTTTTAAGAAAAAGAATGCCTTATTAGCTGGCTCTCACTTATCCCTAAATAAATGCAAATTAAGTCTACAGAAGGCCCTTGTCAACTGTTCGGTTGTGGAGAAGACAAGGGGTCTTGGGTTCTATCCTTGGAGTGCCCTGTTAGCCATTGTCTTGTCCAGTTGTCTTAAACAACTGATACAGATACGGTATAACAAATCTTTGATGTGGCTAATACAGTGATTTTTTTTTTTTAGTGTATGTACAAGCTGTGGAACTATCACCACATTCCAGAATACTTTTATTATAGAAAAGAAACCGTGTATCCATTAGCAGCCACCGCCCCTCCTCATACCCAGCAGCCCCCACCATCTGTATACAAGTTTTTGTGTGGGCATATGTTCAAATGTCTTGGATATATATAGTCGTGGACTTGCCAAGTCTTGTAATAACCGTTTAGTGGTGTAAAGAACCAGCAGCCTGTTTGCAAAGCGATTGCCCAACCTCACATCTTCACCGGCAGTATGTGTCTCAGCTTCGCCAGTATACTTGTTATTATCTGTCTCTTGACGATACCTGTCTCAGCGGTTGTAAGCTACGGCCTCATTGTGGTTTGGGTTTGCGTTTTCCTGACATTTAATGCTACTGAGCAGTTTTCATGCATTTGTCAGGAGTGTGTGTATCTTCTTTGGAGAAATACATTTTCACCTCGATTTTCCTATTTTTAATTGTGATAGCTACCATTAAGTTATTTTTAATGTCATTAAAAGTTTCCACTGTGCATATTTACTGTACATGGTATCATGCCACACAAGGACTTTCCACATAGGTGTATGTTGTATATACTGTTCATTGAGCATATTCTCCCCGCACCTCCCATAGCCCCCTCTGTTCCCTAGGTGGTTTTTGCTTCTATCTGCATGCCATATGTATACACATGATTTTGTGTTGCTATATAATCTAGAAACAACAACAACAGAATATGTATTTGTTTCTCTAAGATTGGTTTAATTAGCATAATATGATTTCTTCAGTTGCATTCATTTTCCCGCAAACCAAGTGTCTTCATTCTTCTTCATGTCTGGAGGCAATCCGTTGCATACACACTGTGCTTAAAGAAAACTCTGCTCTTCTGTTGTTGGGTACTTGGGTTCTGTCATTGGATTCTAAGAGTTCTTTTTATATTCTGGATATTGAGCTTTATGGCATATGTAGTATGCAAATATCATCTCCCATCTTTTTCTCCAATGCTGTAGCCTGCTCCTCTCTTCTTTCCTTCTTTTCCTTTCTCTTCTCTTCCCTCTATCGCCTGCCTCCCTCCCCCATTCTTTGTCTCCCAACAGGATTTCACTCCACTTTCTTTAGACTTTTTTCTTTACAGCTGATCAAAATTACATTATGTATGTGTGTCATGTTTCCTTTATCTATCTATTGACAGATATCCAAGTTGGCCCCATTTTGTGGCTACTTTGAAGAAAGCAGCAATAAATATGGATATGGAAATGTCTCTGTGGTATGTTGATGTAGAGTATTTCAAATATTTATCCCAAAAGTGGTATAGCTGGTTCACATGGTAGTTCTGTATTTTTTTTTTTTTTGAGAAACTTCCATACTGATTTTCACAGTGGCTGTACCAGCTTACAAACCCACCAGAGACTTATTAAGGTATCTCTTTCTCCACATTCTCATGTATATTTGTTATTGTGATTTCTTTTTGAAAAAATATTGCATACGTGTGTATGAATACTTTTGCCTGCCTGTGAATGCCTGGTGCAATACAGGTCAGAAGAGGATAGCGGATCCTCCAGAACTGTGTGTGAGCCACCAGATAGGAACTGAGCCTGGAGTCTCTGCAAGAGCAGAAAGTGTTTTTAACCACTGAGCCATCTCTTCAAACTTCTTGCTTGATTTCTTTCTTGAATTTTTAAAAATTTTATTATTTTGTACATATGAGTGTTTTAACTGCACATATGTCTGTGCTCCACGCACATGCAGTGCCTTCAGAGGCCAGAAGGGGGCTTCAGATGCCTGGGGATTGGAGTTACAGATAGTGGTGAGCTGCCATGTGGGTGCTGGGAATTGAACCCGCTCTTTTGGGAAGAGCAGCTCTGAGACATTTGTCCAACCCCTTGTGGGATTTCTTGGTACTTGCTATTCTGACTGCATTTCCCTTAGGGTTTGTTGTTGTCCTAATTCTGCTCTAATTTTTTTTTGTGCGTTGTCTGTTGTATGTGGTGATATGGTGTACATGTGTTTTATGAACTGCTAGTGTGTGTTTGTGCACATGTATATGTATGTGTGGACAGAGGTCAGCATCAGGTGTCTTCTTCAGTTGCTGTCCACCTTATTCTCTGAGGTAGGGTCTCTCACTGAGTCTGAAGCTCACTGACTTGTCTAGGCTGGCTGGTCAGTGCACCTCAGGGGCCCACTTGTCTTGCCCTTCGCAGTATTAAAGTGCGTGCTGCCGTAACCTGGCTCTTATATGGGTACTGGGATCCAAACTCAGGACCTCACGCTGGCAGGCAGGCGGTTTACCAGCTGTGCCATCTCCCGAGTCCCTGTGTCCTGTTTTTGAGAGGTGTCCATTCACTTCACTAGTCCATTTATTGATTGGATGATTTGGGATTTTGCCTGGAGTTGAATTTTTACAATTCTGTATATATTCTCAATATTAGCCAGCTTTCTGATGTGTAGTTGAGAAATATTTCCCCCTTTCTGTAATCTGTTTTCCTCTGGTAATTGTTCCCTTTCCTCCCAAAAGCTTTGTCATTTCATGATATTTCATTTGTTGATTCCTGAGGTTATCTTCTCTATTATTGGAGTCTTTATTTAAAAAACTATTTGACTACATGTCGAAATGCTGCGCCTGTGTTTTCCTTTCTCAGGTCCAATGTTTCAGGTCTTACGTTATGATTTTGTGCAGGCCAAGAGGTGTAGACTCAAGTTTCGCTCTTCTACATGTGAACGCTCCCTTCTCCCAGCGGCATCTGCCCAGGGGGCGATCTTTCCTCCGGTGTGAAATACCTTTGTCAAAAATAGAGTGGCTGTTGCTGTGTCTTTATTTCTGGGTCTTATGTTCTATTCCATTGGTTTATCCATGTCTGGTTTGGGGCCAGCACGGCATTGTTTTTGTTACTGTGCCTGTCTGGTATAGTATGAGACCAGGCATTGTGATTCCTACAGTGTCCCTCTTTCTGCTAAGGATTAATTTGGCTATTTGGGGGTCTTTTGTGTGGAAATAAGAATGTTGGGATATTTTTTAACACTGTGAAAAGTATCACTGGGATCTTGATGGGGATAGGCTAGATGTGTAGATATCTTTGGGTAATATGGCCGTTTTCATAGTATTAATTTTCCAATCCAAGAGTATGGGAGCTCTCTCCGTCTGTTAATGTCCTCCAGTTTCTTTCTTGAGTGTTGTAGGTTTCATTGTAGATGTCCTTCACCTTCTGGGTTAGACTTATTCCCAGCTGCCTTTTGTCTGCTTGTGTTTGTTTTTACTTTGGAACTATTGTGAATGGGGTTTCCCCTGATTTCTTTCTCCGCAAGTTTTTGGCATGTGGCAAGGCTGCTGGCTTTTGTGGGTTGCTCTTGTGTCTTGCCACTTTGCTTTTATAGTTCCAGGAGTTTTCTGCCGGAGTCTGTAGAGTCCTTTGAATGCAGGATCAAGGTGTCTACAGATAGGGATAATTTGAATTCTTCCTTTCCTACTTATGTCCCTTTTATTTTTCTTTTGTTTTATTGCTTTAGCTAAGATTTTGATATTGTATTGTATTTAACAAGTATGGAAAGAGCAGGCACCCTGACTCATCCCAGATTCTAGGAGGAATGCTCTTAGTTTCCTATTTATCATGTCACGTGTAGCCTTTAGTATGTTGAGGTATGTTCCTTTTATTTCAGATTTCTTTGGGGAATTTTATCATAAAGGGATGTTGAGCTTCATTGAAGACCTTCTCTGCATCGAGGCGATCTCGCTATTTCTGTCCTCACATGTATTTTTGTGTGACATCGCACTTACTGATTCATGTATGTCAAATGCTAGCATTGCATCTTTGGAACGAAGCTGACTTGGTCTTACTAATGTGTTCCTGGATTCAGTCCGCAAGAATTTGTTGAAGAATGCTTGTACCTGTGTTCATCGCCATGGTTTTCTTTTTTGTTAAGTACTTAGCTGGTTTTGGTCTTAGGGTAAAGCTGGCTTCGTAGCCTGAGTTTGATAGCATTTCTTCCCTTTCTGCTCTGTGGTGCAGTCTGAGAAACACTGGTGCTGATCCTCTCTCTCTCCCGTGGAATTTAGCCGTGAATTCTTCCAGCCCTGGGCATTGCTTTCCTGGGAATACTTATTACTGCTCCAGTGTTGTTGCTTAGTATGGGTGTGTTTAAATTATCTTTCCCACTTTATTTAGGAAATAGTGTGAGAATTTATCATTCTCTTCTAGATTTTCAGTTAAAAATATTTTTTCTAAGTATTCCCTAATTATCCTTTGAGTTTCCTTGGGATCTGTTGGAGTCTTCACTTTTTTTTTTTACTGCTAATTTTGTTAGTTTTGCCTCCCTTTCTTTCTTTTTGTATTTATGTGCATGCATGTGTTCATGTGGGGACACCTCTCTAGAGATGAGATGTCCACCCGTGGCTTGTGAAATCGGGAGCCTCGTTTGGAGTCTGTAGAGTTACAATTGTTACACTTTCTTGATGAGTTATTCCATTTATTGGCAGTAGGAGCTTTCTTTATCTCCTCTGACCAAATTTGATTTGAAGTCTTCTTTACCAGCTGTCAACAGCTGCACAGTGGTTTGTTTTCAGCTTCTATTTTCTTGACAAATCATTTTACATCCTGTGACTGACTGTGGTGTCTTTGCCAGTGAGGTGTGTTTCTTGGAAAGGAAAGATAATTGGATTGCTTCCACCCCAACTCTTTAATTCAGCACCTGCTTTACATCTCTGTAATTTTGGTGAGTTAGGACCATTTATATCTAAGGGTATTATTAAGATTTGTCCAGTAATAAAGTGTGTTGTGTGTTTGTGGTGTGGTGTGGGGTGTGTGTGTGTGTGTGGTGTGGTATGTGTGTGGGGTGTCTGGGCATATGTGTGTGCACGGATGTCCTCATATGTGGATGCACATATAGAGGTCAGATGTCAGTCTTGGGTGTCTCTGTCCACAAGCACTGCTACTCCACCTTTTACATGGGTGCTCGGGATTTGAACTCAAGTTCTCATGCTTTCACAAGAAGTGCTTTATTCACTGAGCCATTTCCCAGACCGAATCCCTGTAATTTTCCTGGTTATTATCTCCTTGATTGGATACTTGTTTATTATTTTCTTTCTCCCCAGTTATTTGGTAGTTTACCGTGTTTGACAGGATGGATCCTGGTCTAGCTTTCCTTCGTTCATTCCTCTTGTGCGTGTTGTCTTTCCTATGCCCCTGTGATTGAGACTGTCTTCCTTCCTTTGTGTATAGTTTCCCTTAGGAATCTTGAGATGCCGACTAGATGTTAATGAACCACGTTGGTTTGTGCCTGTCTTGAAATGTCCTTATTTCTCTGCCAACTTTAAGTAATAACTCCTCTGGTTGACAAGTATTTATTTTTTGGGCTTGAAATGCATAATTTCTAGTTTTTAGGGTTGCTGGTGAAAAATGTGATGTTATTCTTCTATGTTCTCCTTTGTAGGTAAGTTGACATTTCTACCTTATAACATTCTAATATATGTATGTATGTATGTAGATAGGTAGGTAGTTTTAGGCAGGGTCTCACTATGTAGATCAGCCTGTCCTCAAAACTCAGAGCTCTGCCTGCCTCTGCTGGGATTAAAGGCCTTCCTTATAGTCTGATCTTTTTGCTTTGTGTCTTGGACATCTTGACAGTCGTGTTATGGAGAGGTTCTGGTCATGTGTTTAGATGTGAAATTTGTTCTCTAGATTTGGGGTAATTTTCTGCTATAGTCATTGAATAAATTTTCTTTAATGTCTGTGTCAGTTTCTCCTTTAATCCCATAGATTCTTGGGCTTGGTCTTTTGGTCATCGTTCAGATTTCTTTGACATTGGAGTTATGGTCACCCCCCAGCTTCCTCTTGATGTTTGGATGTACAATTCCTCATCCTTTCCTGCCATCCCCGATATTAGTTCCTTTCTTTGAGCTAATTGGTCATATTTTCTGCTGGCCTTGTTTGTTTGATTCATGGAGCTTTTAATCTTCAACACTTATATATCCCCCCCCCACTTCAATTTTCTTGCTGATTTTTTTTTCTGCCTAAGTTGTTGACTTTTTCACCCATAATGCTTATTTCCTCATCTACTTTGCTGAACTTTTCCCCAGTCCTGCCTGCTCTCTTCTCCAGGGCCAGGATTGAATTCATCCACTTGTTTTCGGCATCCTTCAGGTCATTTGTTCCACTGAGCCTTTGAAGCCCCCACCTAGCATTTTTATGCTTGAGTTCTGTCGCCGAGTTGCAATCTCTTGGAGGAGTCGTGCTGTCTTGCTTATTTATATTTCTTGCGTTCCCCTGTGTGTTGACTTGGATATGACTTCCTGTTTTATTTGAAGATCTTCTTTTTTGTACAAACTGTTCTTGAAGGCTCAGTCTCCAGTATAATTCAGAGCAGAGCAAACAAACAACTTCAGTGATACCGTCAAGCCGTGCAGGATATGGAAATACAGTTAAAACCTACTGCTGCCGCTAATCCATCAACAATGAGTGTAAAACTAAAAACGGCGAAGCTACTACTGTGAAGCTGGAAAATGTATAGGGCAAGTGTGCAAATAGTGAGTGGGATAAGGAAGGGGGTGAGAAAAGTGAACAAATGGAGAAAAGAAAGGTCTTCTTCCTTAGCTTGTTGGGGACCAAAGCCAGGGTTTCAGTGTCCGACATGATCCTGCCTTCTAGTTACCTTCTTGGCTGAGATGTGATCCAGAGCAGCCTGGAAGGGCCTTGGGGCTCAGGCGGTTCTAGCCGCCCTGCAGTGGCACCCTTTCCAGCTCTACTTACCGTAGCTTACAACATAGAGTGGACCGTGTAAGTCATGTCTGAGTCAGGGAATGCGGCGTGTCGACTTCCTGTGAGGTAAACACATCGGTGATGGGTCCTTGCTCGGGCAGCCCATTCCTTCCCAGCGCCTGCCCCTCCAGGGACCTTTGCCGGGTTTGTGCTCTGCATGCCTGGGATCCTAACTCAGAATGAACGTGCTTGGTTTCTTTTGCTCCGTATCGCAGGGCTGAGACCCCCTGACTGTGGTTGTCGTCTGTTCTCGGTGTCATGCTGAGTTCTGTTGGGTGGACACACCACATCAAGGCAGGTGCAAATCCAGGCCTCTGTGGAGAATGCCTGGCCTGTTTTCAGTTGGAAGCTATTGCAGACGGTGCTCACGTGCCTCTAGGTGTGGGTCTTTGAGCATTTCTGCCAAGTCTCTGTTCTGTTCTCAGGGTGGAGCTTCAGACCCGCATGTGCTCAGCTCCCAGAACACTTGCCTTCTCGTGGCTGCCCTAGCCACGCTGCCAGTACCCACTGAGAGTCATGGTTTCTCTACCTCCTTGCCAGCATTTGGCATTTTTCTGCCTTTTCATTTTTACCAGTCTGGTGGGTGTGTAGGATTCTCACAGTATGCTTTTAGTTTCTTTCTGACTGATGACTAATAAACCCCAACAACTTACACTTACTGCCCCCTCATGAAGTACCTCTCCATGATTTCGTTCATTTACACAAACAGGGTCTTCTCACTCTTTTGATGTAAGTTCTTATATGGTATGAATCCTAGTCCTGTGTTGGCTATCTATACCTGCATCCACATCTGTATCCTGTAGCTCTCTCTATATAGATATATATTTATATACCCATGTCTATTTCTTACTTATACCTCTATCTACATGCTGATCTATATCTTTATCCACATTCCATATCCATAGTACTATCTATATCTCTATGTTCAAATCCATGTCTGTTTGTATCCATATGTCAGGATCCATATCCAACTCCACATCCACATCTATACCCACAGACATACAAGTATCTACATATATATGTTCCACAGCTGGATTCCCCTGCTCGCCTCTGTGCAGACATGTGACTTACTGGTTGAGCAGTGAGCAGATAAAGGTCGTACTCTCGTAGCACCCATATTCTTTTTAAAAACAGACCAATAAGTAAATGGAAAGATAATGTTGGATTGAATAACTCAAGGAGGAAATTCAATGATGAGGGAAAAGTGCCAGGGTGGAAGGTGACCTTTTAAATATGTCACTGAGAAGATGACATATTGACTCTTGGAGGAGTGGCCCCACACCTGGGGAAGCATTCCATGCCAAGCCCGGTTGGAGGAGCTGAGGTCCTAGGCGGAGACAGATCATTGGACCCCTCAGGTCCCGAGACTCAGGATCTCATTATGATCATCACTGAGACGTTGCAAGTTATGGTCGGAGTACCAGACTGCCCTGGGTTCCAACGGGAGGGGTCCCTCCACCTTCAAGGGAAGACAAAATGCTATGACTTAGCAGCTTCTCTTGTGCATAGAAGGATGGCCCAGGTCACTGTCATCGTAGAAGTAGGCTTCCTTGTCTTTTGTTTCGTCACCCGAAGGGCAGTCTCTGATAGACAAGGACTGCTCCGAGCCTCATGTGCAGCCTCCGTTGTCTGGAGAAAGGAGAAAGCCTTTTTTGTGCCTTGCCTTCCCAACACCCCCAGCAGATGTCTGCGGACCGCATCACACCTCCACTTCCCAGAGCTAAACTTAGCAACGGCAATGGTGTCCTGGGTCAGGCCCCACAAACCCTTGCTGCAGGATAGCCTCACATACAGCTTTAAAAGCAGGACATCTGACCGGAGCCAGTCCCTGCACCCCAGCTTCCCTAGCTCCTTGGACACTGGGAGCATATGTGAATGCTGAGGTCAGACTTGCAGCAAAGACAGCCCCATCCGTGTCAGCCAGAGATGGCACTAGATGGGCTCTCTCCTCCTGGGGCGGGGGAGGAACTAACCGACTGCCTTGACAATGCTGATGACATTTGTGAGTGAGCACTATAGGAAGTGACTCTGGGACAGTCCTGGGAGACATCAAGGGGCTCCACAGTCACCAGTTGCCTCCTCTAGCCTGAGGACTGTCATGTTCAGAGGGACAGAGGGGAAAGCTTGCTTTGAAGCTGGTGGCAACAGGATTGTTAACTGTGCATGTGAACTTCTTGAGGAATGCCATCACTTCTTAGGACCCAGATGTGCTGTAGGGTCAAGGGAAAGGGTTAACAAAGGCAGGGACAGGTACCCACCCAGAGCCAGGACTCCAGTTTCGCCCCATTGGCATTGAAGCAATCTGAAGGGATGGAGTGTCTCTAAGGACCTAGGTAGGTCTTGACACCAGGAATCACCAGCAGAGGCCACTGTGAGCTTTTCATCCTCTGGAAGGAGACGCAGGGATGGAAGAGAGGGGGCAGTATGACAGCTGGAACCCACCCCTCCATGCCCATCTGTGGCGCTGTTCCAGGAGGTAATGAACCCTGTGGGCTCCCTCTGAGGCCCGGAGAAGGGAAGTGAGGCCCAGCTCCAGTGCAAGCTGGTAGAGAAGTAGGGGAGGCAGAATCCAGAAGGACACGAATCTCCGGGCAGTTGTGCTCTCTTAGGAGGGGCCAGTGAATGGGCCCAGCATTCGGAACTCCCCTAGACGGAACTCACTACCCAAGTGGCAGCCTGCTGACTGATGTTTGTGCTGGTGAGAGCGCTGATGAAGACAGAGGGGAGGGAGATGGCAGGAGAGAAGGGCGATTCTCCAGGCTGCTGGGCAGAGAGCAGGCAGGGTGGGGTGTTGACAACAGGCATCTTGACTAGGCTGGTTAAGGTCTGGATCATCAGTATCCATCAGGCATGGTGCGTGCTGTGTGCTCTTCTGGGGTTGTCTCAGCCCCTTGGGGATCCTCTGCTTCTGTCTTATAGGTTCCAGCTCCAAGCATCCCTCTCAGTGTCTCCCCAGCGTGGCATAAGTGACCAGCTTTGATTCCCAGAACCTAGTCCAGTTCTCCATGACCTCCCAGCCTCAGGCTCATCAGTACTCGCTCCCCACAGGGCATTCTTGGTTCCAGTCTATCTTTGCCATCTAAGCTCTCAGAGCTGGGGCTGCAGTGCGAGGCCATGCGAGGCCATTGCAAGAGCAAGACCACCCTACAGATTCCTTCCTAGTGTTGGACCCAGAGTGAAAGTCACTGCGCCTCCGGCCATGCGCGCCCCTCCTGCTGGCTCAGATTAGCCCCTCCACAACAGCAGCTGCCGCATCCCTGTGTTTGCTGGCAGAGATGGAAGGACAGAGAATTCAAGACCAGAGCTGTGTTGAGTGAGTGCCTGTTAGGAAAGGCACCTGCTGGAGCTCTGTAGTGTCCAGTTTCCGGGGCAGAGAAGAGGGAAAGGCCAGCAGGAGGAGAGTGGGGCCCTCCCTGGACATCACCAACAGTACCCACCCCACACAGAGCCTCAACCCTTAAGACCCTAATGCCACTCCCAAACCCAGGTCTGTGCTTCCTGCCAGTGGGCATACCTCACTGCGCCTCGCCCTTGTCCTTTGCTGGCTGCCCCGCGGTTCGCCAGCCCCGCCCCGGCCGGGAGGTGGCTGGACCCACGGGAGGGAAGTCCCTGGGCAGGGGCGGCGCTGGCTCAGTCCGGGAGGGGAGTCCGCTTCCGTACAGCCTGCGGGTCGGGTCGGTAGCAGGAGCAGCAGCCAGGATGTTTCTGGAGCCCCAGGTAGGGCTTTGGCAGTGTGGGACAGCTGGCCAGGCGTGCTCCAGGGCAGTGTCTTGACCACAGCAGGATCGCAAAGCTAAGGTTTCTGCGCTCCCCAGCTTGGAAAGCCGGGAGCAGATCAGGAGGGGGCTGACCCAGGACAGTCAGGCAACTCTCCTGTCCCTCCCAGGCCACCTGCTGCTACTTGGGCCTCGCCCAGTGTGCAGCTGCTACCCTCCTAGCCTATGCTGACTCCAGAGACTCCGGTGCAAAGCGTCACCTGAAAACCTCAGGAGTCTGGGTGGATGAGGGTCAGGGGAAAGCGAAGGCTGCCCGGGACGGGACAAACTGGTAAAGAGCAGTGGCGACCCTGGAATTTTCCCCATCCTTGGGCTCAGAACCATTGTTTACTCCATAAGTGTTTGGAGAGGGGACTGTCGGTGATGGAGTGGTTGGTCGTGTGGGAGGTGTGTGCTTGTATGTGCGATGTGTGGGCGGGAGAGAGGACGTGTTTATATATGAGAGGTTTAAGTGAGAGCGGTTAAGAGGCAAGTGTGGGGGCAAGGCTTTGCCTGTGCCTTCTCGAATGCCATGTGTTTAAAGAGAAGGGTGTCCACAGTAGGGAAGGCAAGAAAATTACCCTAAAATTAGCTCTGAGCCTGAGCCGCTGTTGCACCTTCACAATGGCTTCGTAGAAGCCTCTTTGGAGCCATGGGCGGTCAGATTCAGGGGCAGTGTTTTATGGTGTGCCAGGGCTCCTTAACCTGGACAGACCTGGCCCAGTGCAGATCGGTGACGTGGAAGAGGAGCTGAGGAGACAGCACTAATGGGTGAAAGATACAGACATCTATCGCACATTTATTAAGCACCTGCTGTGTGCTGGCACTTTGGTTTTCAAGGAACTAAGAAGGCCACAGTCCTTATCCTCATGGGATGCCTCTGGGTTTCAGTAAGCCTGTAGTTCTCAACCTGTGGGTCACGATTGCCTAGGGGCGAATGACCCTTTTACAGGGGTCACATATCAGAAATCTTGCATATCAGATATTTACATTACGATTCATAACAGTACCAAAATCACAGTTATGAAGTAGCAACAAAATAATTTTATGGTTGGGGGTCCTCACACCATGAGGAACTGTATTAAAGGGTCGCAGCATCAGGAAGGTTGGGAACCACTGCTGTAAGTAAAATGCAGGACATGTTACACGACAATAAGGACCAAAGGTGAACACGGAGAACCAGCACACACCAGAAAAGCACCAGGAGGGAAGGCTCTGGTTATTTTGCAGGGGCAAAACAATGCTCAGCGTCAGTGGCTCGTAGCACAGGTTGCTGTCTCCTCCGCTGGCATCCACCTGGGTGGCTTCTGCTCTCCCCCACACTCCTTGCTAAGGAAACAGGCTGATAGGGTCATATGACAGCGAGCAGACAGGGCCTTGTGTTTGCATCTCAGTGCTCCAGCTCAGTGACACACATAATTCTGCTAACTACTAGGGGGTTACATGGCCCCACCCAGTCTCCCCAGGTGATGACAGCCTGCTTATCCAGGAATACTTGTGCCCAGAGAGCTGACTACCAGTGTGGGATGGTGTTTGTGCCTTTGGCAGGGTGGCAGGCCACAGAGATGTTCTGTGTCTGTAAGGACCCTACTGGAGAAGAGCAGGAAAGAGCTCAGTGGAAGGGAAGGGAACACCCAAGAAAGTCAGGGCAGGCCTGGGTGAGGAAGCCACTTGTGTGTGAGGTTAGGCTTTTGGGAGCGCCACAGACCAGCATGCCAGGTTATAGCCCCGTAGTCTTGGAGGGATACCTATGTCTGGGGCCATTATTGGATGCTTCATGGGGGCCAAGGACAGAGCTGGCTGTGACAGGGCCATCCAGGAAATAAATCAGGGAGCTTAGACTGTAGTAACAGAGACAGCAGAAGATAAGAGAGGGGTGATTCAGTGTTTTGATGCTACAGCGAAGAGGACTGGCAGCTGATAGGACTGTGGCATTAGGGCCAGGCTGGGGTATAGGGATCGTTAGCCTCAGCAGAGACCGTAAACTCTGCAGTCCTGCAGGGATGGTGTGGCCAGCAGTCTAGAGTTCAAGGAAGTCTGCAGGGCTTGCTCCATCCCGGTGCCCTCCAGCTGTGCTTCCTGCCCCTGTTCTGCTGACCCAAGTCACTGTGACCCTGTTCAAGCCTCTTGATCGTTGATGTGTGCTTCTCCCCAGAGGTAGCTGAGGATGACAGTCTCTGGGTGTGGTGGCCCCTGGGAGCCTAGGGCTGGGAGAAGGTGAGCACAGCACTCCTTTCAGCTGCCCCTTGTGAGTGCTGGGGCTCAAGATTGGAAAGCCCAGGAGCAGAGGTCACAAGTCCAAGGCCTGTGAAGGCAAGACGTGGGTATGCGAGGGGCAGTCAGGGAGCAGCTTAGGAGGGAGTGGTGCTCAAGGGCAAGGCAGCTGCTCTGCCTGTGGAAGCTGTCTACACTGTGGGGGTCACTCTTTCCAGGAGCTCTTGAGGGTAATCAGGGCAGCCTGGGTTTGTCTGAACTTCAGGGCTGCCTGGGTTTGTCTGAACTGCAGAGTCAATAAGGAGAACCAACTGTTTTTCTCCCTACCTATCCTCTCCTTCAGTTCCTAGAAACCCCTGCTCATCCTTGGAAACTCATCTCAAAACCCATCTTCAGGAAACCCCGGTCTCTCCCTGTGGTTTGCTCCTGACCCCTGTGCCTCCCTGGCACCTAGCACTGACCCTTGTTTTGAGGAGATTTTGCGGCTTACAGTATAAAGTCTGCTACTGTAATGGGACACTGAGGTCTCTCCCATTCAGTTATCGGCAGCATAGATTTAGAAGCAACTGATACTTGTTGGCTGAGTGGGGGAAGAAACAATACAAGACTAGAATGGTCTAGTCCTGTACCCTGCTTTTGTCTTCAGAGAAACTGAGGCCCAGAGGACCCACACTTGCCTATGGTTAACCAGAGCATCAAGAGTCAGAGCTGGCTCCTGTTCCAGGGTTCTTCTGCTGTATCAGGGGCTGTCTGCATCCCCAAGACCTGCTTGAGGTCTCAAATCAAGGGGAATCCAGAGCCAGACATGTTTAAGGACCCTAAAAAAACTCCAAGTGACCCTGGAGTGATGGGGAAAGCATGGGAACGTAGGGCTCAGGAGAGGACAGAAGTTGGGGCTTCTGTAGGCTCTTGGCCCAGTGGCCTCTTGGCTCTTGGTTAATGGGCTTCCAAAAAGAGCCCTGCCCCCATACAGCATGCCTTCGAGCTGGGACCGGATCCCGGCATTTCCCAAATGTCAGTGTAACTGCCTGGAATACTGCTCCTGCCTGTGTGGGCCTGAGAGTGAGTCAGAGGAGCTCTATGGTTGAGAAACTCCAAGGAGTAGGGCTGCTGTGAGGGGTCTCATGAAGCCCGCTCAGCTTCCCTCTCCAAGGACAGTTACTGACTGATGAAATCAAGGCTGCTGAGATGCAAACTGCACCAGCAGCCTTGGCAGCAAAGGAGCCCTGTGCCCTCCCTGGCTGCCCACTATATGCCAGAGGATAAGCCATCCTCATTCAGAGGAGGCTGAAATCCAGCCAGGTGGGCTAGGGTGGTCATTCTCTCTCTCTCTCTCTCTCTCTCTCTCTCTCTCTCTCTCTCTCTCTCCTTCCCTCCTTCCCTCCCTCCCTCTCTCGCTCTGTGTGTGTGGCCCCGTGTCCAGGGGTAGGTGAATTGGTTAGCAGTGCAGGCCTCCTGGAGACAGTGGGTCTCTGAGCCATGTCTGTGGAGCCTGCAGAAACTGGAAGGTCTGGGGGCAGATGCACACAGTTAAAGAGACGCACGCACTGATGTGTACACAGACACACAGATATAGTGATTACACACAGATACACAAGATTCACAAGATGAACACACCCATACACACACACACATGAGCAGAGATACACAGATGCATGGGTACACATACAAAGACACACAGATATAGAGATACACACAGACACACAAACACAGTGATGCATGCACACACGGATACATAGACACACAGACACACAAAGGGAGAAACACACATATAGACACACAAAGACACATACACAGATAGAGATACATAGGCACAGATACACAGACAAAGAGAGACACAGATACACACACACAGTTATGCAGAGAGAGACACAAATACACGGACAAAGATACATATGGAGAGAGACACACAGAAGTATGCAGACAGATACCTATAGACATTCAATACATAGACAGGGATCACAGACTGAGAGGAAAATACACATACATAGATAATACATAGATAAATATAGAGATACACAGAAATATACAAACGGGAACATACAGACGTGGAGATTTATGAACAGACACACAGAGATACACAGACGTGGAGATAAACACAGACTCACAGATAAGGATATGCAGACACAGTGAAATACACACATCCACAGATATACAAAGAGGTGCACACAGATACAGACAGGGACACATGGATAGACATGCAGACTCAGACAAGGACACATGGACACAGATACATATACACAGATACGCAGAGAGGTACACTAGTGGTATGCAGACAGATACAGAGAGACATACAACCACAGAGACAAATATACAGACACAGGTGCACACAGGGATAAACACAGATGCATATACGAACATGGTTACACGAAGACAAACCACAGCATAGAATCCTGCCATACCTCCCTTGTCCCCCTGCTGCTAGAAGGGTGTCCAGAACCTGTCCTACTGTGTGTGTCGGAAGTCTGCACTCAGGGGAACTGGAAGTGGGCAAACCCTTGATTTTTAATGAATATATGATAAGATAACTGATCACCGAACTTGTTACATTTTTATTTTGTTTTTGTTTTTTCAAGATAGGGTTTCTCTGTGTAGCCCTGGCTGTCCTGGAACTTGTTCTGTAGACCAGGCTGGCCCCAAGCTCAGAGATCCAGCTGCCTCTGCCTCCCAAGTGCTGGAATTAGAGGCGTGCACCACCACCACCGGACTTTATTTTGAATAAATTCTTCACTTGGCTTCCTAAAACAAGGAAATGAATATTATGTATTCATAAGAAAAGAACTACTTCTCCATTTCTAATGTACCTTCTAATTTTTGATTGTGTTTCTCAAAAGCCATGAAACAACATTTCCTTGTGGCAGTGGGTCATCCTTGATCTGCCTTCTCCGTGCTGAGGACTGCGGCATTGTCCTACGTCTGCCATTGGCCCTGTATTGTATGCAGCTGCTGTTGTCCCCAGTCCTGCACTCACTGGCGGTGGCCTCCCTGAGAGCAGATGTTCAGCTTCATCATGGCTTTCCTATAGCTAGCAGAGCCATCTCATCATGCTTTCCTATAGCTAGCAGAGCCATCTCATCATGGCTTTCCTATAGCTAGCAGAGCCATCTCATCATGGCTTTCCTATAGCTAGCAGAGCCATCGATTGTCTTTCCTCCTGAGCAAATTAAGGCGTTGACCTACGTTCCTGGAATAAATCCTGCCGGGCCAGGCTCAACTGTCTTTTAAGATGTTACTGAGTTCATTTTTATCAATTCTCGTTGTTTCTTGGTGTATTTTCCATCATATTTATAGGTGGTCCACACTTCCATTCTACAGATGTTAATCACATCTGGAGGTCTTGGCTTATGTTAGCTTCATAGGCTGAACAGGAAAACTTTTCTGTGTGATTGTGTAGCTGAAGTAGTTAATTTCTTATTTAGCCTCCCTCCCTCCCTCCCTCCCTCCCTTCCTCCCTTCCTTTCTTCCTTCCCTCCCAAAGATCTATCTATTTAGTTCTAGATGTTCTAGACTTAGAATGTAGACCAGGCTGGCCTTGAACTCACAGAGATCTGCCTGCCTCTGCCTCCAGAGTGCTGCATGGCTTGCATCACCATGTCTGGTGTAATTTAACTATCATACATCTTCTCAAAGGCCTGAAATAATTCACTTAGAAACTCCCAGCCAGGACCTGGCTTTGTTTCCTCCCAAGGTTCAGCTGACTGTCAACATACTAATGTGTACTGCGGCTATTGGTCTGTCCAAGTTCTAAACAAGGTTAATCTCTTTTGTTTATTTGTATTTTCTAGAAAGGTTCAAAGGCTTTTGGGTTATTTACGGTGGCTTGGTGGAGTTTGTAGAAAGTGTCTTCCCCCTTCTTTTGCTTCCTCCATATTCCTTTCCTTTTATTGGTTAGCATTTTCAGGGTGTAGATGGCCTCTCTCTCCCTGTCCAGAGGCTTGGACATGTTAGGCAAGTACTGGCCACCGAGCTGAATTTCCTCCCCTGTCCCAGGAAAGTTTGTTTGTTGTTTTTGTGACTTGAGTCTCTCTGGGTGGCCCAGGATGACCTGGAACTCATGACCCTTCTGCTTCAGCTCCCCCGTAAGTGTTGGAATTATAGGTATGGAGCACCGTGCCCCATTGCAAGATTTACCTTTTTGGCTGTATTCCAAAGAGTTAGCTCTTGGATTTAAGAAGTTCTACTCCCTTCAATTAAATCTATTTATTTACCTTCCCTCGGTTTCCTTTGCTGTAACTGTGTTTTATTTAGAATTTCTGTGAGGGCTGTCCAACCTGCTTTGGTCTCCCAGGATCTGACCACCCCGTTTGGCTTTCACCTCAGGCTGCCCCACATCCCATGAGTTCCTTCCTGCTGGTCAGGTGAGGGGTCCCTGATGATGGTGGTCACACTCACAGGTCTTAGACACCTATGAGCTGTGAGTTCTGGGTTGATGGCTTATCCCTTTGGACTTTTGTGCTTTTTCCTGGAAAACAGGATGTAGTGATATAAGATGCCCTAGGGAAGGACGGAGGTGGCTGTGCCGTTGGCCCCAGACGAGCCCTCAGGGCCTGGACATACAGGAATGCTGCCTCCCTTGCACACAGTTTGGCTTCCAGGTCTTGGACTTCTAGAGCCAGACTGGACGAGGAGACTAGGATATGTGTTCTGGACATGTTTCAGAGTCTGCAGCCACCGGACAAAAAGCTCAGCAGAGAGGTGGGTGCCCCTCCAGCAACCATCCCGCTCATGGGCACACAGAACGCTCCCTGTTCCCAAGCCATATGGGTCTCAGGGATGTGTCTCTGGACATCTGCCAAGATGAAAATGCAAGGGAGTGAAATGATTTGTTTTTAAACACAAAGGAAAAAAAAAATCTCTCCTCGGTCGAATTATGTGTCACTTAGAGTTTAAAGGACCCCCTGTTCCTTTTCTATATCCAGCATTCACAGGCAGCCATGGAGGGTGGCTGACAGCTCCCAGAAGCACCGGCGCTACCCATTCCACCATCCATCCTTCTTTTACCACCCCCGCCATGATCCCTGTGCAGGGCTGTGGCCTGGACTAAGCTGTCTGTAGTGTGCATGGGCATTTCCTGTTGGATCCGGGCAAGTGTCCTGGGACCACACTAGGTTCTGACCAGCAACAGGGCAAACTATTCCAGCATTCTCCAGGGGATGTTTAAGAAGGAGGACCTCATGAGGACGGCTTTCCCATCATTTTGTCCTCCCTCTTCCATAGCCCTCTGGGAAAACTCCTAGAGAGCGAGCACCCAGTACCCTGTTTGCCTGTTGTCTGGGTCTGTGGCCAGTTTGGCTCTAGAAGTCCAAGATCTGGAAGCCAAACTGCATGCACGGGAGGCAGTTAAGTCCCACAGATTCAGCTGAAGAGGAGATGAGGTCACAGGCCAAGAGCTGTGACCACTCAAGCCCTGGGTCAGTGGGAGGCAGGCTAGCAGCACTCGCCTGCTGGGAAAGGCCAGGGATTCTCTGAAATCCCACCTGCTCCCACCCCACGCCTCTCAAACCTCAATAATAGGGTAGTTATTTGTGGACAATGACATTCTGTCCCTTGAGCAGCCACCAGCAGAAGCTGATGGACAAAGAGAGCAAGCGGAGGAGTGGAAAGGGAGGCGAAGTCTCCGACGCAGCAGAATCTGTGGTTAGGACTGTGGAGATGGCAAGATTCCTCTAGTTAATTCATAGTAAATACGGTAATAGAGAGAATTTCAGAAGGAAAAACGGACCGTGTGCCCGTAACAAAGCTTTAATTATCAGTGTTGTGCTCAGGCCCTGCCTTTGTGGAAAAGGCACCAGAGGAGGTGCCGCGGCTGGCACTCTGGTTCCCATGGCAGCCGCCTCCTTGTGGGAGCCAAGCCTGCTACCCTATGCCAGGCCCTGGCCTGTTCTAAGAGCGCATGAACGCAAATGTGGCCCTTCTTTATAAAAAAAACTAAACAACATTTATTTACTTCTGTGTTCATGTGTGAGGCACACGTGTCATGGCACACACGCAGAGGTCACACACCAGCAAGAGTCAGTTCTCTGTTACTGCTGTGTGGGCCCCGGGAATCAAAGCCAGATCTTTGGGCTTGACACAGTGCCTTTACCTGCCGAGCCCTCTCGCCAGCCCCAGATGCCACTTTTCTTTATGGCATTGTGAATGTGACTTCTTGAAGCTTGGCTTACGTAGAAATTCTGCCCATTGCCCTCCAGTTCGCTCATGTCCACTGGACTTGGGACTCCCACAGCCCAGTCACTAGACTGAGGGCCAGCTTTGTTCCCCCCAAAACTTCCTTGTTGTGGAGCTCGTAAGGGGTCAGAGCGAGGCGGTGACAACCTGAGGGGCCTATAAGCAGAGAAGGAAGTGTGTATTTCTACATTCCCTCATACGGACAGGAGCCGAGTGCTCACGGTAGGCCACAGCCATCCTGAGCCTCCATGCCCGGGACACAGTGCGTAAAAGATCAAGGGGTCCACCTGTCCGGAATTGGACGCATCCTCTGTTTTCTCCTTCTGCACCATAGACCAACTGGCTGCCTTACACGCAGGGTTTTAAGAGGGGCCCAGGGGTGTGGCCGGGAGAGGTGAGTGCCAGCTCTCAGTCTGTGTAGTGTGGCAGCCATGTCTGTGCCCTGCTCTGGTCAAAGCAGCCAGGTGCAACCCTAGCCTCACAGAGTCACTCCGCTGTCACGTGTCACAGGGGGAGGGGCTGTCTCTCGGCAGAATGACGTGTTTGCTCTCTCCTAACCAGCTCAGGCCCAGACTGTACTTGTAGCTTGCCCATCTGCTGTGTGTGACTTCAGCAGATAGGATCAATATGAGCTCAAGGGAGGGGCTGGGGAGAGGGCTCTGCTCAGCCATTAAGGACTCCCAATGGCTCTTGCAGAGGATCCTGGCTCGACCGGCATGATGGTTCACAACTACCTGTAGCTCCAGTTCCAGAGGCTCCAGTATCTCCTTCTGACCTCCATGAGTACACAGGTGGTGCACAAGCATACATGCAGGCAAAACATGCACACGCGTAAACAGTCAAGGAAGAAATCAATCAGGAAACGAGAGCTTAAGGGAGGCATTTCAGCTCAAAGTTCTGGACCCTGACCTGAGACTGGAGCTTGAAGGAGGGAAGACAGTCTCCAGGGGAAACTGAGGCAGGGAGTCTGTTGGGCTCGGTGGAGCCTGAGGTGAAGACTCTCAGGCAGCTGTGTCTTACCTGTAGCTTGTGTAATACCCCGGGAGATGGAGTCAGGCAGCTGTGTCTTACCTGTAGCTTGTGTAATACCCCGGGAGATGGAGTCAGGCAGCTGTGTCTTACCTGTAGCTTGTGTAATACCCCGGGAGATGGAGTCTTGTGTTCTTCTCTCAGGACTGGGGCTAGGCTCCCAAGTGCCACCTACCTCAAGTGGAGACGGGAACTTCAGCCAGTGAGAAATGAGGACCTGCATATCAGAGGGCAGGGAAACTGATGAGAAAGTTGTTGTTAGCATAGGCTAGCAGGGGTAGCCTGTGCCCTCCATGGATGCCTCGCTTTCCCTCAGCAGATTCTCCAAGTCCTTCCTTGCACACATGGGGCTCCCATTGCCAGTCAGATTCCCACTGCCTCTCAGTGCAAATGGTACCTCAACTTGTGATGGAGCCACCTATCTGTGACCAGTGCCTCCTTTTCCTAAATCTTCTGGTCTGTGAACCCAGTCAGGGAATGGTAGATGGCAAAGAGGGGCAGGTGAGGTGAGGGGGAGGTCCCTGCCTCTGCACTGGCCTGAGGGAACTCTGGCTGGAGAGGAGGTATGAGGCTCTGGCTTTTTCCTTTTTCTTTTTCTTTTTTGTTTTTTTGAGACAGAGCCCCACAGTGTGAGGCTAATTTATACCTCCTGTTGGCAGGAAGGAACTGACCCTAAAGATAGGTAGAAAGTGGGGAAGGGTGTGTACATTTTGGGGGCTTGCTGTCCTTAGTGAGTGCCTGGTAGTTTCCCAACCAGGAGATGATTGACTCTTGAGCCCCTCCCCTCAAGGCTGAGTGGCAGAGCCTGTAGGGAGGTGTGCCCCTTGTCTCACCCGACACACCAAGCCTTTTACTCCTTGTGCTTTCCCAGCCCCCGGCTCAGTTTCCTAGTTATAATTTAGAACCACTGTATTCTAGAGAGTGGTGGCCCTGCCAGCAACCTGATGGCAACCTTCTGGGAGATGTGACAGCGACCCAAAGCCTCTGATGCAAATTCTCTGGCCCACTGAAGGCTTACAGAAAGGTTTGTACTGGCAGCAGGAAGCTGGCTTTGTATGCGGTGAGCATCCAAACAAGCATCTCATTAATGAGCAAGGGGTAAAGGCTCTGGCACCTCACTCCCTGCCCCAGCTCAGTGCAAATGATTTCTGGGAAGAGCAATTGGGAACCATCTTGTGGGGTCATTGGCAGAGCTGGGCTCATGTGCCCTTCCTCCCTCTACCTTAGTCCATGCAGCCAGCAAAACCTGACTGTGGTCTCTGAATCTGCCCTTTTGGCTTTGTGCCCTTGAGGGTAGGAGTACGGGGCTGGGCCCAGCTCCATCCTGGAGCACCCCTGCCCAGCCGGCAGAGGAGAGACAGGCAGGATGTGTAATTTTCAGTTGCTAATTGTGATGTCCTGCAGCTTGCTGAGCTAAAAATAGTCTCCGTTTTTGTTGAGTAGGTTAAAAAAATAGAAGCCTGGTTCTGCTCAGAAAGCAGACCCCGTCCCCAAACTGGCAAAGACAGGGAGCCGGCTGGTACCTCCCCTACACCTTCTGACAGAACCCTGGGTACTTATGCAAAATGTACCCTCAGGGCCATTTTTGTCCTGGTTTCTTGGAAGTCCTGGTCTCTTTGCTCAGGGCCCATGGACAACCCTCTGGGAGCCCCCCCCCCCGGCCCCTAAAAGCATGTGCAGAGTGCTGTGGGATTGGACCTTTGCCCACTTGTTCATCTGGGCAGGGGTCAGCCTTAATCTTGGCCTTCATGCTCTTGAGGGAGGCTTGTTCCTGCTAGGACACTCAGAGGGGATGCTGGAGAACTGGGGGGGGGGCTGGGCTCACCTGCACATCACTGCCAACCGGAGCGATTGAATGCAGGTCGTGGGGACCAGGACCTGGTGCCCTCATCCAAGAAAGCAACATTCTGTATTATAGGAGAGCCACGCTTATGTGAGTCAAGTTACATTGATGCCTAGCTCATGGCTTCCTCTAATTTCTAATTACAGACACTTAAAGCTTAACAAGGTTAGTTGAAAGCTACTTTTATATTTCTTAGAATTTTCTAGAGCCACGGACTCTAGAATCCAGAAGGGTCCTGGAATTCTGTACTTGGCAGTCCTGCTCCAGACAGTTCTTTCCTTCAGGGTTGTAAAGAGAACGCCTGACTCTTGCTTCCCGGCTGTGCAAGAGACTGTCCCCTCCTCAGGCTGTTGTTTTGTTCTCTGATGGGAAGGGTCACTGACTGTGTCTAAGGTCAGCCTGCTAGCCTGTTGGCCCTCTGGGGCTACCGTCCAAAGTTCTCCTCTTAGAGTCTCTGGGATGGAGAGTCATGCTGTCTAGTCACTTTGGGTCAAGTGTGCTGGGAAGACAAATGCTGCTGACTCCGGCCTCTTCTTTGGGTAGGAGCCCTCCAGAGAGAACTGGTGCTCGGAGCAGGTAGCTGGGCCTCAGCGGTCTGAGGATCCAGATCTGGCCATTGAAATAGGCTGCACTGTCCCCCTTGGGCTCCTGACGGATAAGACTGTTACCCCAGCTGATCATTTGGAGCCTCGCTCTGCCCTTCCCTCCTCCCCACCTTGCTGTCTGGCACCTCTGAGGCATCACGTTAGAGGTTGACAGGATGAAGGTGTATTTCCTGAGAATATGCCCAAAACATGGGACCAGTCGCAGGGTGGGGTGCAGGCTCCAGAACAGGGAGGCAAGCAGCCTGCTTATGGGTAGTGCAGTGACTTGACCCTGCTCTGCAGTCAGCATCTGTCCGGTACCTGGATCCCACTAGGCTGATTGTTGGCAGCAAGGGGCTGAGTCTTTAATGAGACCCCTGGGAGACCAAACCACACCCCAGCTTCCTCACTTCACCTAGTTCTTGTCCTCCCTGGGCACCCTCAGTACAGGAAGCAGGAAAAGCACATACGAGTGGGAAAGGACAGAGCAATGGTCCAGGCCTAAGAAAGCACAGGAGCGGATGTGAAGATGCCACATGGCACGCAGAGTGCGATAAGGCAGCACGGCTTGTCTGGATGACCTCTCCATTGCAGCAGCTCTCTCAGTCCCAGGACTCCTGCGTGGGGGCAGAGTCTCTTAGCCCACCTAGAGTTCATAAGTGGAGGGCAGTATCCTCCAAGCACTGCCTCTCTGCTGTGGATGTCATGTGACCTGTTGCTTCAGGCTCCTGCTGCCATGCCTTCCCTGCCATGAGGGTTTGTGCGCGCCCTCTGTGAGTCAAACCCTTTCTCAC
The DNA here is from genome assembly GCA_004026605.1 of Ondatra zibethicus. Lineage (NCBI taxonomy): Eukaryota > Metazoa > Chordata > Mammalia > Rodentia > Cricetidae > Ondatra > Ondatra zibethicus. The sequence continues at coordinate 209,980 of PVIU01001397.1, forward strand.
TTCAGTCACATTTATCAGAGCGACAGGAAAGGCGGCCAGGACACCGCAGTGACTAGAGCCAGCTGTCTGTGCTACCTGTCACCGCTGTTGTGCTGTGCTGGGGCTGAACTCCAGCACGTGCCTGCTGGAGGCATCTCCGCATCCAGGACCATTATCATCTTCTATACTGCAGCCCGCCTGGCTCACATCTCCACATGTTCGCTCTGAGCATGAAGCCATCCTCCCTGCATCCCCCTACGACGTTTCCTACAGTCGGGTCCATGGTGCAGTCCGCGGTTGTGGTCCTGGGGCTTACGAAGATGGAATGACTGCTCCTATCAGCTGGAGGGGAGCTGGCTCTTGGCTAGGTGTGGGGCTCCGCGCCCCTCCCTCCTGACACTTTGGAGCTGTCACGGCGAGCATGTTCTGGGTGTTGGAGGGGTCACAGAAGCGAAACAATGACTGCTCTCCTCTGGGCCCCGGGTCCTCGGAGTGGAAGTCTGTGTGTGAGCACTTTGTTGTGTGGTCCCAGGGGAACAGCAGACAGAGTGCATGGGGGGTGGGTGTTTGCACACCACATGGTGTCTTCGGCGGAGCTGTGAGTGTTTGACTAGCTAGAGTGAGGGCTGGAATTTCCTTACTGGTCTGTGTCCTTGAAATGTGCACACAAGGTGTAAAGTTGCGAGGTGTTACCGGACTCTGCTGTGTGCGTCGCCAGAATGGGTCTGCTTGTGTCGCGCCTCAGCAAGCGCTTTGGTGTGTGTTATGGCTCTGCAGCCTGGGGTCAGAGGCCATGCTCTGAATCGGGGACCACCACTGTACCGTTTGGCTTAGAGAAGCCTAGAAGCTTTACCCCAGATGTGGAATCAGGTACTATTCTTGAATCGCCATCCCAAGCTGTCTCCCATGTCCTGGGCCTTGGACTTGCAGTCATGGGAGAGGACTTAGGAAACGGGGCGCGGATGGTCATAGGTGGGGTGTAGACACATCACGGGAACACCCCAAGGAAGTGCGTGCTGTCTGTGCTGGTCCCGGGAGGGACAGCAAGTGTGAGTCTGGCAGTAGGGACCCACGAACCACTTCATAATCAGAAAAAGAAGGGTGCTCAGTGGACACCGTGGCTGAGCCTCGAGGGAAGGGTAGGGCTGTGGCGAGGTACAGTGGCAGGGGAGCCTGGACATGGTCTCTTTGACTGTCTCACCTCTGGCCACTTGGCCAGCCTGAAACTCACCGGTTTTGGTGGCTAGCAAAGGGCTTCTCGGGCTCCACTCTGCCAGGCAGCCCTCCGCCAGGCAGCCCTCCATGCCCGACCCCACCCTGAAGGTCTCGTGGGTATGGTCTGCTCTCCCAACCTCAGTTCCTTTCAGGCCAGGAGAACTCCTTCGTGGTGGCTCCAGAGAGCCCAGTAAACCCAGGCATGGAAAGAGTTTCTCTCCCCTCTGGGCAGGAGAGATCCTTCCAGTAGATTAGCAGCCTGGATCCCGGGACCTGCCCTCACACCACCTGGCTTGACGTGGGAGTCAAGAAGCTTTCAAGGGCTGTCTGCAGCGAGACCGTGAGTCACTCGCTCTGTCTGGCTGCGAGGCGCTGCTGAGCTGATTAGGTCTGTAATTAGGAGGCGCTTGTTTTCTTGCTTGAACAGAGGAGAAGGGATGAGGAATGGTGAAGCCAGCCTGGGCATAGCCTTCCCGGTGCATATAGGTACTGGAGTGTGACCTAAGCTAGGGGGCAGAGGCAAAGGTGGGCCTCCGCAGCCAGCCCACTACAGAGCTATCCTAGACTCCCTCTGGCTGGCCTGTGAATGGCTGCAGCCTCGCAGGGGTCTGGGTGCAGCTAGGAGCCTTGCAGGGAACTTACTGATATTCTTTTGTACCTGGAAACCCTCAGGAAATGCCCCCAGATGGTGTGAGGACTGAGCAAGATGGCTTTTAAAAAGTCCCTGTGTGCTAGTAAACAGCCACAGTGGCGGGACCCTCGTTTAGCTGACCCAGGGTACTGGAGGCTGCAGTGTGCAGGGGGTAGATTCCCTGGCCTTCTGTTTACCCACACAAGAGTCACCCTTGTGTCTCAATCAGAGACAGATTCAATCCACAGGCCAGGTCTGGAACAAGATCTTGCATTTTAACAAGACCAGGTGCTCTTGCTGCGGCAGAGGACCCCATTTGACATTATAGAGAATCCATGCAGGATGGGCTCACTGCGTCACTGGTGCATCAGTCAATGGCACCTGTGGTGCAGGCACCCTATAAGGGGCTCTTTGGCTTCCTAACAGACCCCAGAAGTCTGCTTCTCTGCCCAGAGACTCCCAGAGGCTGAGGATCCCAGCTCAGGCAGGCCTGTCTCCTCCTGCATTTACTGCTAGATGTCTCTGCATCCTGGCCTCCTTCACTTGTCTGTGACTTGGCCTCTGTGCGAGCTTTCAGGGGAGAGTGGTGTGACAATACAGAATGAATGACATGATTTGGTGCCACCACTTCCAGTCATTTACAAAGCTGAGTCTTAGCTTTTGTCGTGTGTTCCCTCCAGGCGGTTCCCACAGACTTCAGATTTCCAGGGTGGGGTATCTCATCCTTTTGGGAACTATGGCTGCCCCCAGGGAAGCCTACTGGTTCCTCAGACTTCTCTCTTTAAAGGCAGCAAATCTCACTGTCCCCTCTGTAACAGCAGAATCACAGTATATGGAGACCCAGGCAGCCCCCGCCCCTGGCTCTGGTTCTCCCAGCAGGCTGAATATAGTAGCCTTGCCCCGGGGGCTCACCAGGGTCCTTGTGGTTAGTGGGAAGGTAGAGCTTAGGCCACCCCCATCCCTACCCTCAATAAAACCTCTTGTCCAGAGTTCCTGTTGCTTTTGTAGAGGCAAAGCTCCAGTGGTGTGGGGTATGGAGGTGCTATTGGCCAAGGCTACCACCTGCTAGTCACCTTCTGATCGTGCAGAACTGTGTGAACTTGAGGTTCACCCAGACCTCTGTGAGACCCCGAGGCCTGCAGGGATGCTGCAGGTGACGAGAGCCCACTAGTGTAGGTTGTACAGATGGCACTGTGGACCATGCTGGGCCTGTAGAAGGACACAAAAGCCTGCATCCAGCCTCCCCTGGCCTCATGGGTCAGCTGGAGAAGAAGGCAGGCCTCCTGGAGACTCAGCCTGCACTTTATTTCTCGGGATTTCTTTATTTGCATGCCACCTCCGTTGGTCTCAGTTTTGTGAACTGAAAAAAATGAAGGCTTACTCTAGTCAGGGCTCCACAGGCTTGACCCAGGGATCCCTGGCAAACTTGCTGGGACACAGTATCAAACTTGCTCCTGTGCGTCTGATACAGGAGAGCCAGGCTGGGCCTGAAAATGATGTGCACCTAACAGGTGGGAGGTACCCCAGCCGTGGGGCTACTGAATACCTGAACTTTAAGGGGTGCATTCTGGGATGGGTTCCTCCCGCCTTGTCCTGGGGCTTTGTTTGAATTCCTGCACTTGTGTGAAACAAAATGGTTTTTTTTTTCTTCAAGAATTCCCAGGAAACCTTAGGTTTCCCTGTCAGGTAAGTTGGGGTCACTGACTACTTCTTACTGCCTCTTAGGAGAGGTCATTGCTGTACAGTGTGTGTGTGTGTGTGTGTGTGTGTGTGTGTGTGTGTGTGTGTGTGTAGGGGTGTGTATGATTGAGTGTAGTTGTGTGTGATTGTGTGGGTGTAGTTGTGTGTGATTGTGTGGGTATGGAGGGGTGTGTGTGTATGTGATTGTGAGTGTGTGGGAGGGCAGCCCTCTGTAAAGTCAATGACTTAATGGAAGTCCAGTAGCCATGGTTATTATCTGTTTTGCACAGTGGAGAAACTGAGGCAAGTGTGGCTCTGCCGTGTATGCGTTTACACTGCTGGCACTGAGCCCTGTGTTTGGGCTCACAGAGCCAGGGGAAATATGGGGTCTTTCTCACTGCTTTCTGAACAGGCTCCCTCTCCACATGAGGGTTCTCAGATCAAGGGAGGACTTTGGGCCTGTGAGGTGGGTGCTGTGCTGGCATGGAGCCACGCCTCCAAACCCTTCAGGTGCTGCCTGTGGTTTTCATTATGGCTGGATGGGCTGATGCCTCCATCTGCCCGCAGCTGCCAACGCCCGTGTCCACCTGCAACCCAGGGATGAGAGGCGAGACTAGCACTGTGGGTAGCGCCCTCTAGCTGACATGGGGAGGCTATGCCCTCAGGATCAAGCTTCAGAAGCACCTCCCAGGCAAATCCTGCACTGTCCTGGTCCCTAGTTGGCTGGTGTGTCTAATACTCGTCTATTGCTATGATAAGACACCATGACCAAGGAAACTTCTAGAAGAAAGTTTATTTGGGGCTTCCAGTTTCAGAGGGTGAGTCTGTGACCATCATAGTGGGCAGCATGGCAGCAGGCAGACATGCATCAGCCTCAGGAAGTTGGCATCTGCTGCCCTGAAGGATGCTCCTTGGTCATCCTCAGTAGCTGCAGAGCTAATGGCCACATCCATCGTTCACACCTCCTCACTCAGGCTGTTTGACCACAGGCTCCCTGTACTTGCTCTAGAGTTTATTCTCCTCCTGAATATAGTCCTCAGAGGTCCATGATTAGAACACAGAGAACTTACGCTGAGTCAGGGTCCCTGGAGTAAGATCTGGTGTGCATGGAGTAGGTGTTAGAGAAATTCTCATCAGATCTTCAGTGCCTGGGGGACCACCGAGCTGCCCAGCAGCCTCTCCTTCGGGCTTCTCGTCATCCTTCCGTGCACAGAGACTAGATAGATGTGTGTGTAGGCTGCAGGCCACCTAGGACAGAGCTCACACCCTTGTTCTTCTTCCCCAGGAAGCTATGCCCCAGACATCTGTGGTCTTCTCCAGCATCCTTGGGCCCAACTGTAACAGACAGGTGCAGCCCGGCATGGGGGAAAGAGGAGGTGGGGCCAGCAACGGCTCCAGGGACCTCATTTTCCAAGATGGACGCCTCACTTCTGGATCCTTGGAGGCCCTGATGGAGCACCTGGTCCCAACGGTGGACTATTACCCTGATGTGAGTGCCTTGGCTCTGGGGAGCTGGAGTGGCACGTAACAGGGAGGGGTGCCCTGGGCTTCAAGGAAGGCTGCTTCTGGGAGGAGAGGGAGGCCCAGGTGGGGCTGTAGAGTTGGGCAGAGCAGCAGGGAGTGGATGGGCAGCAGGGCCAGTGCTGCCTCCTGGGCCTTCATCACCTTCTGCTCTGCAGTGAAAGTCTTGTCTAGCGGAAGCCTCGGTGACTCCCTTGCTGCCCCCAGGCAGGGGAAAATAAGGGAGGACATGTAGGAAACAGAGACATACAAAGGGCCTGCCCCTGGAGGAAGAGAGTTTGAAGGGTAAGGCCAGCATGGGAGTCCCGTGACCTGGTGGCCCAGACTACTTCCTGGAGCCCACCCTGAGCCGAAGCACGAGTTCTGTCGGAAGAAGAGCCACCTTTCTCTGAGGTGTGTGAATGCCAGAGCCCTTTCCCTGCTCATCAATAGTTCAAAACCTTCTTCCTCACCATTTTGAGGTGACATCGGGCTTTCTGGGAACAGAGGAGATAGTATCTCACCATGTTTGGCTTTCTGTCCTCCTCTGATGGATGACATCTCTTAGCAAGGATGGCTCTGCAGGCTTGTCCCATCTGAGCAGGCCCTGTCCGTCTGAGCATTCCCTGTCTGTTCGAGTGGCCCCTGTCCGTCTGAGCATCCACTGTCCGTCTGAGCATCCCCTATCCGTCTGAGCATTCCCTGTCCGTCTGAGCATTCCCTGTCTGTTCGAGTGGCCCCTATCCGTCTGAGCATCCCCTGTCCATCTGTCTCAGGGCAGATACTCAGGCTCCTGGTGGTCAGACTCAGGGTAGGAGGAATAGCTACTCTCTTGCTGCCTCTTTTTTTTTTTTTTTTTTTTTTCTGTTTTTGGTCTTTTGAGACAAGGTCTCATTATGTGGGTCTGGCTGTCCTGAAACTCACTCTGTAAACCAGACTGGCCTCAAACTCACAGAGAGCCAACTGTCTCTGCCTCTCAAGTGCTGGGATTGAAGGCGTGTGCCACCATGCCCAGCTATCTTTTTTAAAAAATTTATGTATATAGGTATTTTACCTGTGTTTATGTCTGTAACTCCTGGTACTGGAGTTAGAGATAGTTACAAACTTCCAGGTGGGTGCTGGGAATTGAATTTGGGTCCTCTGGAAGAGTAGCCGGTGCTCCTAACTGCTGAGCCATCACTCCAGTCCCTCTAG
>PVIU01001398.1:0-215000 GCA_004026605.1 Ondatra zibethicus
ACAGAGTTGGAATTATGTTTCCTCAGAACAGGCTTTCTTACAGTGAGACACAGAGTTGTGACCATGTTTCCTCAGAACAGACTTTCTTACAGTGAGACACAGAGTTGGAATTATGTTTCCTCAGAACAGACTTTCTTACAGTGAGACACAGAGTTGTGACCATGTTTCCTCAGAACAGACTTTCTTACAGTGAGACACAGAGTTGGAATTGTGTTTCCTCAGAACAGACTTTCTTACAGTGAGACACAGAGTTGGAACTGTGTTTCCTCAGAATAGACTTTCTTACAGTGAGACACAGAGTTGTGACCATGTTTCCTCAGAACAGGCTTTCTTACAGTGAGATGCAGAGTTGGAACTATGTGACTGCTGTGAAGAGCAGCTGAAAAGTCCCATCCTTAGACACCATCTGGGTGCAGCCTCTCAGCCATCATTTTCCTGTCAGTGAAGAAATAAAATGGCTCCAGTGTAGATCAGCATGATGTTTAAGTGACTTCTCACGTGTAAGGCTTTAGGCATACAGGTGCTCAAAATCTGTTAGTTCCACACAGTTAATTATCTTAAAGAAACACTGCACTGTATGGTTGAGTCCCTTTCACAGAGGCGGGGGTGGGGTGGGCATGTTGGTTTGCTCTCATTAGCAGATTCAGTAGCATTCTGTAAGAGCGCTTCCTTTGCAGGGAAGAAAAAGAATCTTCGAGAAAGCCCAAGTGTTTCTCCAAACCACTTGCAATGAAAATGCCCTTCACACACAGGCATTTTGACTGATAACTGTGAAATGCTCTTTTCTGTGGCCTGGATGCTTTCACATCCAGCTAATGTACAGCCAGTGTGAAGGTCGGGATCTACCTCTTAGGGTCCTACTGGACTAAATGAATTAACAGGTCTCCAGATTCCCAATCAAGAAACATGATTATGCAAGGCAAGGCAAGGCGTATTCCTGAGGCAGGATGCTATAGGAGTTACTTGGCCACAGGCATGGGCATGATGGTATGCAGCAGATGTCTGCTGTCATCCATGTTTTCCAGAGATTTAAGTACACATTTGGGGATGATTGTTGTGAGTTTTACAGGACAGGTTGTGGTTCTTTATATTTGTTACAAAGGATGACATAGCCCCTGTATCTTTGGGCAACCACATTTTTGTCCTAGAGTAAATATGGCTTTAAGCATCCTTAGGGATGTCACCTCATGTGCCCCAACCCTGGTACAGAACGCTCAGGAGTGTCCTTCAGAACAAAAGCATTTTCATATCAAGGTCAAACTTTCTGATTCCACTTGGGTGTGAACCAGTTCTTTGAGGTTTCCTGCCATGTTCGGTATTTCTGTTTGTGTGCAGTTCCGCGCGAACAGCACAGTCCTTTCTCAGAAGTGCAGTCATGGCATTTTGTACCTGGCAAATGCATGACTTTTTTGGTCTGCTCATGGCAGCTACACAAAAAAGTTAGTCATACTCTTAGCTGCCAGGAACTCTTAACATCTTTGGAGGAATACCAAAGTGAAGGATACAGAGCTACATTCCCGGAATCCTGATCATATTCATCCCTGCCTCGGAGCACCCGGTTTCAGTCTAGCACAAAGCATCTTCAGGCAGCATCACCCCACTTAATGTACATGAAAAGCACGGGAGTTAAAGTCTAAATACAGGCAAACAACACAAAGCAGTGGCCTTCGGACAGTAAGAAAACCATCTGGGATGGGCTTTTTCAATGGCCATCGTGCCTTTGGGAAATACAGTTGAGTTTGTGCTTGGCTTGACCACTGTTTGGAGTCATTTCTGATGTCAAACAGCAGGGCACAGAAGCTTAGTTCAGTTGCCTTCCCTTCCTGTTCTAGCTTGACCTAGGCAGTTCTGGAAACTTAGATACTATGCTGGGAATTTTCATCCTGCATTTTTGTTTGCCAGAAGATGTCATTGCCTGTGTTTGCCCCAGCATAAAACCAGTACTTAAGGACTTGAAGAGATCATTTGTCCAATCTTCATGCTTTCAAAAAAAAAGCCACGGCTGAGCTTTTGCTGAAAATACCTTCATCTTCCTGATCCAGTGGTTCTCAAATTCAGTTGTGTCAGAATCCCGTGAAGGCATATGAGAAGCAGGTTGCTGGGCCTCACCTTCAGAGTTTCTAAATCAGAAGTGTGGAGTACCTGAGAAATTACATGTTGAAACTGTGAAAATGAATCGCCCCTCCCAAAAAGAGGCAAGGATTGAAGGGAAACAGCCTTCTCAATTGATACTCCAATCCTCTACTATTTTAATTGATTTATTTAGCAAATGGGCAATGCCTTCTTTTGGTGACCAAAATTAGGATAACATATTTCCAAGTCTTCTTCACTGGGGGAATGGTTTGGTGGCAGAACCCTGGCCTAGTAGGTGAGAGGCCCTGGGCTTGCACTGAAACAAACAAACAAGTAAGCATTGCTCTAAAAGCCCTGCAGCCTCCCAGGCTGAGTGTTCACTGTACAGCAGGAAGTCAGTGTGTATCTGTATAGGCATTAGCTAATCTCTGCTCATTGCTATATTTTCTGCTTCTAGGATATTCAGCTACAATCTGGACTAAAGGCTAATATGGAGATCCAGGGTGGTCTGGCTATTGATATTTCAGGTTCAATGGAATTCAGTCTGTGGTATCGTGAGTCCAAAACCCGGGTGAAAAATCGGTAAGCACAATGCAGAGAAATGCAGGGCTCTGCTGGGGTGCTGCCTAGCCGTTTCCCAATCTGTGCTTTTTGTTTGTGGTTGTAAGCGTGGGGTTGGAAACGATTGTGGGAATTCATTACATCGATAGCATCTTCGAAACAGGTCTATAGAAGCATCTGCTTCTGAAGACCTCCACAGACAATGCACATCTGGATGAAGCTAATTCATATTTCTTTAGTAGCTGGCAGCTGTCTTCCTCTATCGCTGTAATAAAACACTATGACCAGAAACAAATGGGGGAGGAAAGGGTTTACTGCGTCTTGTAGTCCATCCTCAAGGGAAGTTGAGGAAGGAGCTCACAGCAGGAACGGAGGGCAAAGGGCAAAAGGAATGCTGCTTACTGATTTGCTCAGCCTGCTTTTTAAAATAGCACCCAGGGCGTCACCCTCTGGGTGGCAACACCTACAAGGGGATGGGCCATCCCACATAAGTTACTAATCAAGAAAACGCCCTATAGGCATGCCTGCATTGAGAGTCCCTCTTCCCAGATGACTCTAACTTGTGTTAAGCTGACATCAAGCTGGGCAACACGGTTGATTCCTTCTCAGCTTGGTGAACAAACACATTACTGCTAAACCATACCCTTCCCTTTCTTGTTCATCCCCAAGATCTAATATTAATATTGCAGTATAAAACATAAATTTGAAGCTTATCTCTGTTGCTGGCATTAGAATCTCTCTTCATTTACTAATTCCCCTGGGTTAAATAAAATGATTATGTCATTTGTAACCAAATTTAAACCTTTTGTGAATGAAAATAAGGAATACAGGGAAGGACAGGACTGCTCTTAAGTGTGGTGGAAGAGAGAGTTTATTGTAGATAGAAGGGAGAGCATAGCCAGAGGCAGGGACATTAAGGAGAATATAGAAAGCAGTGACCCTGAGTCTGGCCCAGTGAGGAGAGCTGGGGGGGGAGGGAGAGCCAGGAGAGTAAAGCGTAGATGAAAGGGACCCAGTAACTAAAATGTCCAGACTATATAAGGAAGGCCAGCTCGGGGAGGGCAGCCCAGCCTCTGGGCTGGATAAGTTTAGGGTAGGGGGCAGTGTATCCCAGCCTTACCCTGTAATAGGGAGGGACTGAAGGATGCTGGGAGAACCTGGTGGCCAGATTTTGATATGTTAAATAGGCACCTCAGTTGGCCATTTGTCCCAGGTTTGAGGCCTAACGCTTTTGTTGTATGTATTCATTGTACATAAGCACACTTTCAAATAGGTATACATTGTTTATTGAGGCCCCCCATTCTTCCAGTGTCCTTATTGTCACTGTCTTTCAATTGCTTATTCATTCACGTAAATAATACCCCTTAAACATTTGCTTGAGTATAAGGCAGGAGAAGATTCTGATTAACGACTAAAGGTTAGAACAACCCTTTGGCCTGTTTTATACTGAGAACAACAGCACAGAAATTCTCTTAGAATTTGGCAGACAAAAATTAGTATCTCTCTCTTTTTTTAACTCTGTGGACATGTAAATTTGATTTCATTGTGAGCATAATTTCTCACCATTTAGTTGAAGCTTACAGTTGCTTAAAGAAGTCCAAACTTGTGCTAGTTTTGGTTTTTGGATTTGGGGTTTGGTTTATTTATTTATTTTTAAACTTCTTCATTGTCATTCAAGCCATATGCCCCAGTCGTCAGCCTGTCTGTCTGGCTCTCAGTGACCACTGCTAAACCCATCCTATTTGCCCATACATATCCCAATTCAAGAATGGCTGTCACACAGCACTGTCAGGTATCCTGGCAACCATAAACGTGCCTCTAGGGAACCTCTGAGAAGAAATGAAATGGAACGGAAATAGCTAACGTGAAGCAACAGAGATAGTTAACAAGAAAATTATCATAAATTCAGTTGTCTTCTTGATGTGTTCATGCTTCTCTTTCAGAAAATGTGGGTGTTTCTGGGACTGAGAGAGGTCTAGGTCTCATGTGTGCTTCATCTTGGTCCTTGGTGCAAACTTCTCAAACAGCATTATATGTGATGTGCGCTTAGTTCCAACATCCAGAATTTGAGGCAAGGGATGCCCAGGGAAAGAGCAAACTTCTGTGGCCAATATCTGGCACCACCGTGTCCTGGTTCCAACAAAGCTTTATACATATTGAGGTCACCTCTCCATTGTTAAATGTCTCCTCCCAGTCTACTGGTGCCGTGAGTGGAGACTTGGGGGGGGGGGAAGTTCTGTTAGTCCTGCTCCGTGAATGTGACAATAAGAGATGTTTTTCAAAACTTCCAGGGTGGCAGTGGTCATAACCAGCGATGTCACAGTGGACTCTTCTTTTGTGAAAGCTGGCCTGGAGAGCAGGGCAGAGACAGAGGCAGGCCTGGAGTTCATCTCCACAGTGCAGTTCTCACAGTATCCGTTCCTGGTCTGCATGCAGATGGACAGGGCTGAAGCTCCGTTCAGGTAAAGGAAAACGCGCAGAATTCCCCAGCCATTCCTAGCCCACAAGAGCTTGCATTCAATCCTTCACATTCAGTTTGAGAATTCAAAGACTGCAGAAGAAACCAAGTAAGCAGCAAGGTAGCTTTAAAGAAGAGAACGACGGATAAAACAAACAAACAAAAAAAAACTAATGGAATTAAGTCCTATTTAATCTAAAAATAACTTTTTAAGGAAACAGAGCGACTCTGTTTACTGTAGGAGTTACCACATAGTTTCAGAAAAAAAAATACCACATGTGCAGTTTCTGTCTTCACAATTGCTTCCTGGACGAAGTACATCTGGCCATCCAGGTCTCATGACCCAAGAGAATCCACAATTATCTGTACAATGGCCACCTGACTTGTTTAAGTTTGGACCCAGTCTTGAGAATTTGGCCTTCTGAATTTAGAAAACATGTGTTCCAAAGCTTAGGTCCTTAAAATCCTGTTGTACAATTCCCCGTGTGTCTTCACCACTCCTCTTCCATCCTGGGCCCAACTTCCCTTAACACCGTGTCCTTGGGTCTAGTTGCCAGTCTTTGTAGCAGAGCTATCCTGTGGAGCTAAGATGATTTGAGTCTAGGTAACACCCAACTCCTCCATAGTAGTTTATAAATGTTTCCTAGGACTTATATCATAAGGAATCATTTGTACATTTAAAAAAGCAAGTCACAATTTATATCATCTTTTATGATAACCAGGTCTATGTTAAATACCTTATTTTACTGGTATTTCATGATCCACATTAAAAAATGCATCAATAATTCAAGAACAAGTACCAGTAAGTCACATTTTCCTAGAACAAGCAATAGTGGCTTACACTCAGAACATTAAATGTTCGCTAACATTAACTTATGTTTTTGTCTGGAATAATTCCCCACAAATACATGCAGTGACCATGAGCCCAGACATGTGACTAGCTTACCTTGGTTCACTGTTTTGCTTGGGCCATATTTCTAGGAATAGTTCCCTCTCAACATTCTACTCTTACATCCTGTTGGATGCTCCGAAGGGGAGTGCTCTTGGGGTGGGGCTTCTGGAATGAGTGGCAAGAGGCAGCAAGGCTGTGAGGTTCAACAGCATCCCAGGAATTCAGTGCTTTATTCCAGAACATAGTGTGACAGGACTTCCAGCTTCCAGCCTGTTGAAGTGTGCTTATTGGTACCAGAAGAGAGGAGAAGAAAACAATGGGATTGTGCTGCGGGGCAGCACCTACAGCTCCTCTGCAGAGTTTCCAGAGCAGGCCAGAAGCACCCTGGGACCAGTGAGAGTGGCTTGACTGTTTATAACTCTGCCCTTCCTCTTCTTGTTACACAGGAAATTTGAGACAAAGTATGAAAGGCTGTCCACAGGCAGAGGCTATGTCTCTCGAAGAAGAAAAGAAAGCCTGGTGGCTGGATGTGAACTCCCGCTCCATCAAGAGAACTCTGAGATGTGCAACATGGTGTTCCCCCCCCAGCCAGAGAGTGCTAGCTCGGGCGGATGGTTTTGAAACCGATGAGTGGTGTTTCCCTTAGAACCATTTCTTTGAGAGCTATGTGCTTTGATGTGCCTAATCTTGGCTCTCTGAGAGCACAGTGTTTACATGTTTACCTATATTTAAGATGTTTGTGAAGAGCGATGGAGAACCTCAATGAATTAAATTTGAGCCTATTCAGGAGATGTCCCAGTGTCACTCTGAGTCACCATATGACATTTGCAACAATACGCCTACTTTTTGTACTTTGCAAAAGTCCTAACGAGTACAGTGAATCTAGTTTTAAGAAGAAGCTAGTGTCTGTATAAACAAAGAAAACAAAAACAAAACCCCCAAACCATAAAGGCTTAGGCAAATGTGAATTTGATTCAACAGCTTTCAGACAGAGTGAGCTCTTGACAGAACCTTAAGCTTGCTTTCTAAGAAGCACATTGCCTAAGAAGGGCAGAAGTGGAGAGAACCCAAGCAAGCCAGTTTCCTCCCTTTTTTCTTTTTCTTCTTCCTCTCTTTTTTTCCTTGCTGTATTTTTTTCCAAAAGGTTCAGAGAGAGGGTGGAGATAAGACTTAAAATTTTTGTTAGTCAATCTCAAGAATTACTATTTATGTTTTATGTTAGTTTTATAAGCCTAAAAGTAACAGGATTAAAGCATATTGTGACATGTCTCTGCTAGCCCTGCAGTGAGACCACTTGGAAATCACTCTCCCTAATTTTGGAATTATCACACAGGAATAAAAACAACTAAGTCCCAGAGCATCCATTGATTTTTCTCAGGATGTGTCTTTTTGATGGCTATAGCGTGGTACACAGGTCTTTGTAGAGCATGCCCTGTAGGTACTACTTTCTACCTCAAATGTTTGGTGGTAGAAGCTCCATCTCTTTGGCTACAGTTTGTGCAGGAGCCAATAGAGATTAGAAGGATTGTTGCTTCAAGAAAATGATGTATTTGTAGTTTGAAACTATAACACTGAATAGACTTTATTTGTATGAGTTAAAAGGCCACACCAAACATTTAAACATATTTATTAATAAGGAAGATATGTTTATTGTAATAACACCCCAAAAAGTCAGGTGCTCATTTGTCCACCAAAGACAGGCATAAAATGGAAGTTTAGCTGAAGTAGAAAATGAAGTGTGATGATGAAATAAATGTATGTAATTTACTGAACTCCTTTTGTCCCGTGTTGCTTGAATCCATGGTTCTTTGATCTAGCTATTTATGAGCCCAGGGACGGATGAATTGAGCTAAGCCTCTGCAGCAAGCCACACATCCCGAGTCTCTATAGATGGGTAGTCAGCGCTCTGAAGGAAACAGCACCACTTTGTCAGGACCTGGCAGCTTGCAAACAACATGCAACTCAAGCTTCAGCAAAGCAAGATAGATCGGCACTTTTGTGGTTGTGGGACTGAAGTGTGAGGGAGCTCTCAGAAACTGAAGTTGGGGGGGAGGTGGTGATTGGTAGGAAGCATGGTCCTGGCGCTAAGGGATAGGCAGGTTGATCTGGGACACAAACTGAAGGGTCACAGACTGAGGAATTTTACTTCTAAGCCTGTTGAATATGCCACTGCTGCCCCCTGGGAAATGTAATCATTTCTCTCGAAGGGATGACCTCAGTACCCTGAGCATGAGTGTGTGGCTGTGTCCCCTTCACCTAGCTGACTGAACCCCATCCTTAAAGAATGGGTAGTACTTAGCATGCTCCAATGTGCTCCAAAGAGACAAGAACCATAAACCCAAGGCAAGCAATAACTCCTTTTTTGGAGAAACAAGTTGGGAACTTAAGAGAACTGGTCTGTATGCCAGGATGGGAAATGAGGTGTTTGAGTCAGAAACTTAACTTTGGGCTCACTGGGAGCCCTCTAGTTCTGGCCACTTTACTGCCGTGAGTGTGATGAAGCCTTTGTATTGTGAAGAGTTTGGAAGCTATGGGATCCTCTTAAGGTGGGTTTCCAGTGTCTGCTCAGCCAGCCCCTGCTTACAAGCCTCGAGGACTCAGCCTGGCTTCTCTTCCATGTATTGCGATGGCCATCCCTTGTCCTTGGTTGCAGGATGGCCCACGACAAGGTGTTCCCTGCTTCTCATGTTAACATTTCAAGTGCTTGGTAGGCTTGCAGGGTTAGTGGCTACTAGACAGAACAGTTAATTCATTGGTGGGGAAACAGGCACAGAGGGTGCTTTCTGATCTAGAGAATGATAGAATTACGACTCATTTCTGAACAATGTCACCTGCTATCGGGCCCCACTGCACACTAGGTTTGTCTTTTGGTCTCAAATGTTTCCTACTAAGAGGATCCAGGTGATAGGCTATGTAAAGAAGCAACAGCAGCTACAAATGTTTGAGGAAGAATCCAAAGTCCCGAGAGTTCTTGTGTTCCTCTGTAGATCCCAGTCTATGACTCTACAGTCCTTCCCCACTCCATCTGTTATCGGTCTCTTTCTTTTCTTTTCCCCTTCTCTTTTGCCAAAAGTCTGAAGAGTTTTGGTTCCACAGGCAAGTTTGAATTGGCAATAGCAATGTACATTGTTTGGTAAAATCTCTATAGAATTAGAATTCACGCACCATTGTGTCTTATGGAGAAGTCAATATACAGTGCTGCATAGTCATCATAATCATTTTTAGAACATTTGCAATAGTTTCAAAAAGAAATCTGTCCCCTTTAACTATTACTTCCAATCTTTACATCTCTTACTCCTAGGAAATCAATAGCCTCTTTGACTTCCTAGTATGAGATCTGAAGATCTGACGATCTTATACTAATGCAATAAGATATATGACTTGTTATTTGATGGTTGACTTCTTTCATTCAGCTTTGCGTTCTTAATGTTTGTCTACACTGTAGCATTCTCTTTTATGGTTGAATAACTAACATTCGATCACATAGATGTATCATTTGTTTACTTATTCATTAATGGAAGGATGCATGGCATGATCTGTTTTGCTCCATTCTTAAAAATGACCAGAAAAATATTACAGTGTGATAAACACTTTCAGCAAAGTAGGATGATACACCATCAACATAATGAAATCAGTAGCTTTACTATATACCAATAACAAGCTTTCTTAGAAGAAACCCAGGAATAAAGTTCTGTTTACAATACTTTCAAAAAATTCCCAGGAATAAACCTACTGAAAGAGTTAACAAATCTCAGTAATGAAAACTTAAAGACACTAAAAAGAAATTAAAGAAGATGGTAGCAGCTAAAAAGACCTCCCAGGCTCATGGTTTGGCAGAATTAATATCATGAAATGGCTACATCAAAGAGAGCAATCTACCATGTGCCTCCACCAAAATTCCTGTGCCATTCTTCACAAAAGCAGAAAAAATAACTCAAAAGTTCCTAAGGGAGCACAAAAGACCTGGAATAGCAAATGCAACCCTGTGCAGAAAGAGAAATGCTGGAGGCATAGCAGTGCCTGACCTCAAATTAACTGTGAAGCCTTTGTAACAAGAACAGCTAGGTACTAACACAAAACAACTGTGGGACAGAATAGAGGGCCCAGAAATAAACCCACATAGCTATAGCCACCTAACTTTTGACAAAGGTATTAGGCGCATAGATTAGAAAAAAAGACAGCTTGTTGAACACATGGTGCTGACAGAGAATGAAACTGGATCCTTATTTTTCACTTTGCTCGTGTGCCCCCCCCTCTCTGCCTGTCTCTCTCCAAAATGGGTCAAAGACCTCAGTGTAAGACTTGGGACTCTGAAACCATTAGAGAAAAATTTGACAAAATATCTCAAGACAGGCATAGGCAGAACTTTCTGTAAAGAAACTCTGAAATAATTCTAAGAATTGATAAATAGAATTGTATAAAATTAAAGGGGTTCTGAACACCAAATGAAATAATCAGCAAAATAGGAAAAAAATCCCACAAAATAGGAGACTCTCTTTGCCATCTACACATCAGACAAGATAGTAATAACTGCAGTCTATGAAGGCTTTGCTGTGGTTTGAATACACAGTGCCTCCTAATGACTCATGTCTGAGTGCTTGGTTCCTGGCTGGTGGTGCCGATTTGGAGAGGGAGTTATGGAAGTTTTAGGAAGTTGAGCCTCACTGGAGAAAGTAGGTCACAGACAGTAGGCCTTGAGGTTTCATAGCCCAGACACATTTCCTGTCCACTGCTTCTTGATTGCAGACCCAATGTGCTTCGTATTCCTGCCGCCACGCCTTCTCCACCAGGATGGTCTGCATCCCCTCAAATTATGAGTCAAACAATTCCTCCCTGACCTGGCTTTGCCAGGGACTTGGTCATAGCAACGAAAATAGTGAGCAGTACAACCTGCAAAAATTAAGCACCCCAAACACCAAAGAATGTAATCAGAAAACAGACGGCTGAACTGACAGCTCTCAAAGAAAGAAATGAAAAAAGCCAGTAAGGACTTGGAAAAGTCTTTAGCCATCAGGGGAAATGCAAATTAAAACTACATTAAGATTCTATCTCATTCCAGTCAAACTGGCTAAGGTCCAGAAAACAATCCACAATTGCTGGCGATCATGTGCAGAAAGAACAGCACTTGTTATCCATTGCATGTGGGCATGTAAGCTGGCAGAGTCTATGGAAATCATTGTGATTATTCCTCAAAAACAACAACCAGGGCTACCAGATAGGATGCTCTTAGGTATTTCTTCAAAGGATGCTAAGTCAGGGAACCACAGAGAAACTACATGTTCCCAATAACCAAGGTCTGGAACTGGCTTGTTGCCAGCCAGCCTATGAACTGGTGCATATTGGACATATACACAGTGGAGTTTCATCCAGCTCTAGGGAAGAACACAATCCTGGTATTTCCAGGAAAATGGATAGAACTGGAGGTCATTGTGTTCAGTGATATAAGACAGACTCACAAAGACAAATACTGCATTTTCATTTACATATGATGTCTCGATTTCCAACACCCCAGTGTGTGTGTGTGTGTGTGTGTGTGTGTGTGTGTGTGTGTGTGTGTGCAAGTGTGTCTATGTGTGTGTGTATGCATATGACATTAAAGTAGAAAGGGGACAATGAAAGGAAACGGATAGGTAGAAAGAGAGGAAGACAACTGAGGGTAACCATATATGTGACATTAAAGCAGAAAGGAGAAAGGGTGGTAAAGGGACCAGCAAGGCAGGGGAATGTAGGGTAGCGGGGCTGTGGCAAGTGGATAAATAAGAACACGTGTGTGTGTGTGTCTGTGCGTGTGTTCATATGAAAATGTAACAATGAAGTCCAAGAGTTTGTGTACCAATTTTGAAAACATTGAAAGCTAATAAAAACTTATTTGAGTCTCTAACACTTTTATAAACGTGGAAATGGAGGCTCTGTGGTTAGGACCATGTGTTGCTCCTGCAGAGGACCTGGGTTCAGTTCCCAACACCTCCATGGTGATTCACAACCGTCTGTAACTCCAGTTCCAGGTCAGACTGTTGAGAATAAATGACTATTGAATACTCAGCTACGAACATGACATCTACAGGGCCTCCTTCCCCAAGACTCAGGGAATATAATGGGCAGGGGCAGAAAGGACGCGAAAGCTGAAGGACAAGGAGTGCTGGGAAATGCCCTCTCCTGGGCATGGCATGGCTGCTGCATTCGTGTGCTCACAGCAGCTGTGATCACGCCTGTCAGTCTTCCAGTGCGGATGGGAGTAGGGATGAGATACTGGCAGTTAATGGCTTCCAGGGAGGTGTGAGTCATTTTTCATTACCAGTGTGCTCCAGTAAATAAACCCTCACCCATGCTCATACAGGCAACCTTAATCAAATCCGGTAGGTTAATTAAAACAAACAAATAAAAAGCCAATCAAACAAACCAACAAGGAAGCAAGAGGGGGACCCGGTGGGAGTGGGACAGACATTAGTGAGGGTGATGGGGGATGAATGTAATGAAAATACATCGTATATCATGTATGAAACTCTCAAAGAGCCAGGTAGTGGTGGCCTTTAATCCTAGCACTCAGGAGGCAGAGGCAGGCAGATCTCTCTGAGTTTGAGGCTAGCCTGGTCTACAGAGCGAGCTCCAGGACATAAATTCTCAAAGAACAAATAAATAGTTTTCTAAGTTCTATTAGTTACATTTTCTCAGGCTATGTTGTGTTACCTCAAGACACCTTAAAGGGAACAATACAACTTACAACAATATCATGTATTACAAACGTATTCACAACCCTAAGTAAAGGGAGGAAGAAAAAACAAGCAAGAAGTGACACTTGAGCCAGGCCCCATGGTGTCTTCAGCGCTGCCCTAGTTGCTGTTCACCAAGAACTGGCCCCTGGCTTTGGCTGTTCCCCAGTTTCCCTTACTGTCTGGGTCATCTGAGATCCCAGAGCACCATCAGGTCTCTATTTTCAGCTGGAGGGTGTAAGCAACTTGTGCTCAGAGGCCCAGCTGTACCGTTGCAGACTATGTGTGATAAGATTAAAAACAGCACAAAAAAATCAGATTCCTGAAATCTCCACCGTTGTAATGGGTTTCACTAATTATTTCTCTTCCACCCTGGGGCTACAGGGGCTCTAGAACATCAGTGACCCCTCCAGTGATGAGGGTTTAATGTAGTCATAGTTGACTTGGACTATCCCACAAACCTTTGAACCCTTTCCACCCTTCGACTTTTACTAGAAAGATTCCTGCTATCATCCTTTAGGATTCCACAGTAAAGGACGGTCATTCTTAAGGATGAATGACCTGATTTCTTGGTGAGTCAATTCCATCCTGCTCTGGGGATTCATCCCCACACTTCTGTACTTGTTCCATGCACTCTGCTTGATAATCGGCTGTGTAAATATAGTCCCAGAGCTCTCGTCCAGTGTGAGAGGAGGTGCTTAAAGGCTGACATGGTCTGATACTCTTCAACTAGGAAGGTGGGCCTTAGGTCAGTGATGACATCCAAGGCGGGGGCGTGATCCACGCAGAGCGCTTGGTTGATAGACAGTTCCCAGAAGTTGAGATTCTCCAGGCTAAGCAAAGTCTCCCCTCCCCTTTACTTCATAGCACACGTGGTATAATCACATGTACATGCTGTGCACTGCTCTAGATATGTTGCATGGCCAATTGTTCCCTGCTCCCAACTGCCTTTCTGGGGAGCAGCTATCACTTTACACATTACCCGTCTAGAACGGAAGCACGGAAAAGGCTGGTGAGTTTATGCATCTCATTCCAGCCTCATGGGCATGACGCCTCATGAACAACACCTCCTTCTGCCCTTCGAGGCCCACTTTCTCCAGGTAAGCCCTACAGTTACTTGGCTGTTCCTTCCTGCTCTCTCCTATTTTCTCTAACCCCACCAATGGACCTTCCCAAGGCCACCACCGATCTCATTCCCTGCTCACAGAAGCTATCTGGAACAAAGACACCTGTTTTCCAACGGCTTTTGGATGTTCCCAGATGGGATTCCCTGCATCAACAAAACTGGCCGTTCTTCTTTGTCGTCTCCTGCCATTGTGCTTTAGGTTTTCTAAGTTTATTTTTCCTTTTTTAAAAATATTTATTTTTTATATGTTTTTATTGATTTTTATTGAGTGCTAAATTTTTCTCTGCTCCACTCCCTGCCTCTCCCCTCCCCTTCAGCCCTCTCCCAAGGTCCTCATGCTCCCAATTTACTCAGGAGATCTTGTCTTTTTCTACTTCCCACGTAGACTAGATCTATGTGTGTCTCTTTTAGGGTTCTTATTGTTGTCTAGGTTCTCTTTGTAGACTGGTTTTCTTTCCTTTATGTTTAAAAACCACTTATGAGTGAGTACATATGATAATTGTCTTTCTGGGTCTGGGTTACCTTGCTCAACATGATGTTTTCTAGCTCCATCCATTTGCCTTCAAATTTCAAGATGTCGTTATTTTTTTCTGCTGTGTAGTACTCTATTGTGTAAATTACCACATTTTTCTTATTCATTCTTTGGTTGAGGGGCATTTAGGTTGTTTCCAGGTTCTGGCTATGACAAACAATGCTGCTATGAACATAGTTGAGCACATGTCCTTGTGTCACGGTGGAGCATCCTTTGGATATATAATCAAAAGTGGTATTGCTAGATCTTGAGGAAGGTTGTTTTCTAATTTTCTGAGAAATCGCCACATTGATATCCAAAGGGGCTGTACCAGCTTGCATTCCCACCAGCAAAGCAGGAGTGTTCCCTTTACCCCACAACCTCTCCAGCATAAGTTGTCATCAGTATTTTTGATTTTGCCCATTCTTACAGATGTAAGATTGAATCTCAGAGTTGTTTTGATTTGCATTTCTCTGATGACTAAGGATATTGAACAATTTCTTAAGTGTCTTTCAGCCATTTTAGATTCCTCTGTCGAGAGTTCTCTGTTTAGGTCTGTACTCCATTTTTTTATTGGATTATTTGTTCTTTTGAAGACATATTTTTTGAGTTCTTTGTATATTTTGAAGATCAGATCTCTGTCTGATATGGGATTGGTGAAGATCTTTTATCATTCTGCAGGCTATGTTAATTCTACCTACCCAAGAGCATGGGAGATCTTTCCATTTTCTGGTGTCTTCAATTTCTTTCTTCAAAGATTTAAAGTTCTTGTCATACAAGTCTTCTACTTATTTGGTTAGAGTTACTCCGAGATATTTTATGCTATTTGTGGCTATTGTGAAGGGTGATGTTTCTCTGATTTGTTTCTCAGCCCATTTATCATCTGTGTACAGGAGTGCTATTGATTTTTTTTTTTTTTAGTTAATCTTGTATCCTGCCACATTACTGAGAGTGTTTAGAGTTGTAGAAGTTCCTTGGTAGAATTTTTGAGGTCACTTATGTAAACTATCATATCATCTGCAAATAGTGAGAGATTGTCTTCTTCTTTTCCAATTTGTATCCCCTTGATATCCTTTTGGTATCTTATTGCTCTAGCTAGGACCTCAAGAACTATATTGAATAGATATGGAGAGAGTGGACAGCCTTGTCTTGTTCCTGACTTCAGTGGGATTGCTGTGAGTTTCTCTCCATTGATGTTGGCTGTTGGATTGCTATATATTGCCTTTATTATGTTTAGGTATGTTCCTTGTATCCCTGCTCTCTCCAAGACCTTTCATGAAGGGATGTTGTATTTTGTTGAAAGCTTTTTCAGCATTTAATGAGATGATGATGTTGTTTTTATTTTTCAGTTTGTTTATATGGTGGATTATGCTGACACATTTTCATATGTTGAACTATCCCTGCATCTCTGGAATGAAGCTGACTTGATCATGGTGGATGATGGTTCTGATGTGTTCTTGGATTAGATTTGCCAGTATTTTATTTAGTATTTTTGCATCAATATTCATGAGTGAGATTGGTCTGTAATTCTCTTTCTTAGTAATGTCTTTATGTGATTTGAGTAATTGTAGCCTCATAAAAAGAGTTTGACAATGTTCCTTCTCTTTCTATCGTGTGGAACAATTTGAGGAGTACTGGTATTAGTTCTTCTTTGAAAATCTTGTCAAATTCTGAGCTGAAACCATCTGGTCCTGGGCCTTTTTTGGTTGGGAGACTTTTGATGACAGTTTCTGTTTCTTCAGCAGTTATAGGTCTGTTTAATTTGCTTATCTGGTCTTGATTTAATTTGGCAAGTGATATTTATCCAGAAAGTTGTCTATTTCCTTTAATTTTGTGGAGTACAGGTTTTAGAAATATGACTTAATGATTGTCTGGATTTCCTCCATGTCTGTTGTTATGTCCCCCTTTTTATTTCTGATTTTGTTAATTTGGATATTCTCTCTCTGTCTTTTGATTAGTTTGGATAAAGGTTTGTCTATTTTGTTGAGATTTCCTCTTGATGGATTTTTCCTGTGACTAATATGAAATGCTCTTCTTTGTCTCTTTTGATGGATTTTAGTTTGAAGTCTATTTTGTTAGATATTAGGATAGCTACACCAGCTTGTTTCTTAGGTCCATTTGATTGGAAAATTTTTTCCCAACCCTTTACACTGAGGTGATGTCTGTCTTTGAGGTTGAGGTGTGTTTCTTGTATGCAGAAGAAGGATGGATTCTGTTTTCATATCCAATCTCTTAGCCTGTGCCTTTTTGAGTCCATTTATATTAAGGGATATTAATGACCAGTGATTGCTATCTCCTGTTAATTTAGTTTTTGTTGTTGGTAATGTTAATTTGTGTGTTTTTCCCTTCTTTGGGATTTGCTGGACCATCAATTGTCTGTGTTTTTGTTGATGTAGCCAACTTCCTTGGGTTGGAGTTTTCCTTCTAGTATTTTGCGTAGGACTGGGTTTGTGAGTATTTGTGCTGCACACAGGTGACATTTCCCAAGTGATGCTCACGTTATCCATATGGGGAGCCCCTGCTTGAAGGAGCTGTGACACGGGGAACATAGAAGACCCTTCAACTCACAAGACAGTCTTACCTGATGTTTGTACCCCAGGGTGGTGGGGAGGACGGTTGTGAAAGTAAGAGTTTTTGCCTACTGCGCTAGAATGGACCTTCCCCCAAACACCAGCTGTTGTAGGTTATTTTAAGGTGTGTGACTTTTGTTTATGCTGCATTTGTTTAACTCTGCGAAGCTGTGATTCTTTGCCTGTCTAAAACACCTGATGGTCTAATAAAGAACTGAATGGTCAATAGAGAGACAGGAGCAAGGATAGGCTGGGCTGGGAGGCAGAGAGGATAATTAGAAGGAGAACCAAGGAAGAGAGGAGCAATGAGAGAGCAAGTGGAGGACAACAGGGGCCAGCCAGCCACCCGGCCACCTGGCACCCAGCCAGCCACAGAGTCAGAGTGAAAGTAAGATATACAGCAGTAAGAAAGGGAAAAAGACCAGAGGCAAAAGGCTTCCTGGATAATTTAAATTAGAAAAGCTGGCAAGAAACAAGCCAAGCTAAGGCCAGGCATTCATAACCAAGAATAAGCCTCAGATTGTAATTAATTTGGGAGCTGGGTGGTGCTCCCCCCCAAAAAAGCCAAAAGAGTAAACCATCACACAACAACCAGGGACCGCATCCTCCCACCCTCAGGGTGCTTTGAACAAGTGAGTGTTAAGATAGAGGTTTCTAACTGAGTGATTTATGGGATGGCTTGCCATTAAAGTGCAAGGTTTCTCTAAAAACTGACACCTTGCTTGTCCTGAGGATAGCCAAGAGCTGACTTAAAATCCCTTGTGATAAAAAATGTAAGACTGTGCATGCCTTTTAGTCAGTAATTCCACTTCTGGGATTTTGTGCCATGGACATTACCAGAGATGCTTGCAAAGAGTTATGCTTCAAGGCGCTCAGTGCAGCATTTACCTGCACAGCCTCAAACCGCAACATTACATTATAGACACGTTGGTGTGCCATCACTTAAACATACCCTGATGGAGTCATGTGAAGAAGTAAGATGTGGCCATTAAAAGTCACTCCAGGGACTGAGGAAATGTTCCAGTGTACGAGAGTACACACTATGCAAGCAAGACCCGAGTTTACATTCCTAGCACATGCATAAAACCGGGCATGGCCACTCTCATTTACACTCTTGGCACTGAAGGAGGAGGCTGGCAGATTTCAGAGCTCCGTGGCTAGACAGTTTTGCTGAAACGGAGTTTCATGTTCAGTGAGAGATCCTGCCTCCAAAACTAAAGTGGGACATGATAAATGACATTTAATATTGTTCTTCTTTAATAATAATTAGTTAATAACTCCTCTGACTGCCACATGTATGTACATGGGTGCATGCACTTTCACACCCAAACGCATGCAACACACATATGATTATCCACCAGGAAACTTATAAAGATGTAGGCTTTTAATATTATGAACACTGCAAATTTGCATGTAAAGTATCAAACATACCTCAGAATATTTAAAATTTTCTAAATTTCCTTCATTGAATTTGCATTACATGCTCAAATAAAAGAAGTTCTATTCTTTGATGGACTGAATATCTCTAAACAATATGTGTAGCAGTGGATTTGAATTTCCCAAAGACAGAAGTAATAAAATAGAGGCATATCATCATAGTTGTTATTTCTTTTTTTAATCATATTTATTTATAGTGAGTGTGTGTGTGTGTGTGTGTGTGAGTGTGTGCGTATGTGGACTTCAGTACTATAGTGTGCATGTGTGTCATACTCTAATTAAATTTATTTATAGTGTGTGTGTGTGGACTTCAGTGCTACAACATGCATGCATGCCGTACTCTATATTTATCTATAGTGTACGTGTGTGTGTGTGTATACTTCAGTTCTACAGCATGCATGTGTGTCATACTCTATATAGTGTGTGTGTCAGAGAGTGTGTGTGTGTGGACTTCAGTGCTACAGCATGCACGCATGCCATATTCTGATGTCCATGACTATGCTAACTTTACAGCATAACTTTACAGATGCAGACTTAGGGAATAAAAGTGATTAATAGGAAAGAAAGACATGAACTTCACACCCAGGTATTTCTGTCTTGAATACATCCACTCTTACTCACTATGCAGTAGCATTGAAAGCCTAGAAGTCTTCCAGAAACATTATCTGTGAGGGATACTCTGTGGGTTAAGTGTAGCATAAAAAAATAAAGTTACTTTTTCCACACCACTTCTGTTGGGTAATTTCTGTCTCGGAGTGTTGAGTATGTTCCTTGTCTGCACTGTTCCTCATTGCCCTGTTCTCTGAACAGCTAAACAGCCCTCTGCTCCCAGTCCCTTGCAATGCCTTTATCTTCCCAGTCCCGTCCAGGCCCAGTGCTCCCGTCCCCCGCTAGTCCTGGGCTAGGCGGCTGACATGGCTCTCTTTTTGGTGGCTGTTGGCCAGTTTCCTTTCAGTCTCCATGCCTTTGGCAAGGCTTGGACTGAACAGCTTTATAAGCATTTCAGGCATTCTCGTCATAGTTAGAGGCTTCCCGAAAACTTAACATCTCTCAAGAAGTAGAGTGCCTGGCGTAGCTGTCATAGGCGTTCATTTTTCCCCCAAAGGAAGGTGATTCTCTCCACGCTTGATGGACAACTGTAATGGACGCCCTCCCTGACTCCAAAGCATTGCCCAGTGCAAACGCTTACCCCATTATCGATTCCTCTCATTCTAGATTTGCTTTTCTAGGATGTTTGTCTGAGCCTAAACTCACCTAAGGACTGATTTTAGAGCTCCTTCCTAAAAAGCATGTTTGAAGACAGCCCTTCATGAGAATGAGGGTATTAAACACAACAGCCAGTTCTTTGGCAAACCTCTCCTAGAGGTGGTGGCTACATTCCTAGTTACCACATCTTAGTTTTAGAGTTACCTGTTGGATGGAGATGGTGAAAATGATGTCGCACCCATAACTGAGCGAGGCCTTAAGCAGCTGGCAACATCCACTTCCTGCCTCCTGGAATTCTCGGTTACGGAACATAGCCAGGACGTTTTGAAGATGTCTGAGCAGGGAGGCTTCCAAGAGGACCTGAAGTCATTCGGTCTGTGGCTCAGCAGAGCTCTCAGCTAAAGGCAGCAACTTACAAGTCTGTAAGTGAGCAGTAGGAGAGAGTGCTCTCTGGTCGCTGTCTACAGCCCTGAGAGACAGAGATGAGCCTTCCATGCCACGCCCAGCTTAACCTGCAGATGTGTGAGCGAAACACATGGTTCCTGTTTTAATCTGCTAGGTGCGGGGGTAGAACAGTGCTCAGCAAAGCTTAACTAGGAGAATGGGCATACTTTGTTCTAAAGCTATAGTGTTTATAATATTGCATGCTGCAGATCTTCAATAATTGGGACCTTGTTAGGTAAATAAATTTTCTATCAAAATGACAGGAAATTGGTTGGAAGCCAGCAAGCTGGGTTGCAGAGGAAGTCAAAGGAGGGACTGAGCACCATTATTAAGGACAATGGCTGGGTTCAAATGAACTGAAAATCAGTGAAAATTACCTCCTATCAGAAGAGGCACGGAACTGTTTTAGAGCAAGAATGCCAGTAGTTCACGGTTAAGGTGTTTGCTAACTGCAGCTGTCAGCCTGTGAAGGGCCACCTGCCGATTTGCAGGCCTTTAACCTAGACCTTCAGAGAACTCTGGTCACACACACACATAGTCCCCGAGTCTGGGAATTTTAGGATCACGTGGTTAGGCTGTAATGGAGATTAGCATGTTGGTTAGTTTTTGTTCATTTGACTCAAGCTTTGGTTGTCTGAGAAGAGGAAACCTCAACGGAGACAATGCTTCCATATGTTGGCCTGTTGGCAAGTGTTTGGGGCATTTTCTTGATTAATGGTTGATGTGGGAGGGCCCGGCCCACTGTGGGTGGTGCTGGGTAGGTGACCCTAGGTTGTATAACAAAGCAAGCTGAGCAAGCCGTGGGGAGCAAGCTAGTAAGGGGCATTTCTCCTTAATCTGTGCTTCAGCTCTGCTCGGAGTTTCCTGCTCTGCTTTCCCTCCATGATGGGCTTTACCCGGGGAGCTGAAATCAACGCTTCCTTCCCAAGTTGTTTTTGGTCAGTATTTTCTCACAACAGAAAAGCCAGGACTGCTCAAAGCAAGGTGAAATAACCCTTTTCCTCCCACGTTGCTAGGACAACTCAGGAAGCAACACAATGCAGAGAAAAACAGCGTAACCTGAAATGACAGAGAGAAATCTGAAACTCCCCAAGGAACAGGAGCCAGAAGCCAGAGGCGACTCATGGAAATATTACAGAAGCACTCACTCTCTTCCTTGTTCTGAGTAGCCCAACCCCTTCTGCTCAAATGCAAAGGACACTGGAAGTCTTTCTCGAGTGTAGATCCGGGTGTCTTGAACATTCATGTTCATGGTGGTCTCAATAGTTGCTGTGTTTAAGGACCATGACACCACTTTGAACTTAATGTGTAGAAATCTTCAGATGTTAAGAATAATAACGAGCCCTGCTTTGCTGGGCTTCTGTGTGTGGTCTCAGAAACACCTGTTAAAGCAACTATTTGATGTGGGCGAAGCAGTGCCCACTTTGTTGGGAACTCCACAAAAGCCACTTAATGTGGGAGGTGTGCTTAGGCCTCAATCAGGTTAGCCTGATGATATTTTCTGGGTACAGAGAAAAAGTCATATAGGCTTCTAAACTCCAGAGCTATGAGGTCATGAATGTGTGCTGCCCTAAGACACTGAATCTGTGTTTGTTACCATACCAATAGGAAATGAATGCACCTAGTTGTACAGTTTCTTAAATGAGGAACTTAAACTAGAAGTTAGAGGAAAATAAAAATATCCAATCCACAAATCTTGCTTTCTGAGTTAAAATAAAGACCAACCACAGATGCTTTCTTTACAGTTACTTTTACTGGAAAATAACAACAACAACAACAAACATTTTTTTTTCAAAGCTGTCAATATAGAAAACCAATCCACAAGATTGCACCGTCATTTACAAACGCTGGCAGTTACGTGTAAGTCGGCTTTGCATGCCGAGTTCCACAGCAGTGGGGTCTTCTGCATGGGCAAGAGCACTTGAAAGGCAAATCCTGGAGCTGTTGGCTAGACTCAAGGTTCCCTTAGCCATGCTCCCAGCCCTGTACCATCGAATCACATCAAACCTCAGCTAGGAACTTCTCCACCAAGATTAGTCCATTGATGAATTTTCAATTTTTACATTCTTTTCCACATACCATCATTCATAGTCTGGGGCATAGGTCAACATTCTCCAACAATCCTTCTTTATGTATTACACAATATACACTCTTCTATCATACATGACTTCCACGGTCCTCACTTTCTCATCCAACTCCACTGTCATTGCTATGCAAGAATATAATTTATATGTAAATACATAAACACATATCCAAATAAGGTGTTGGGGTGGGAAGAAGCTATCTGCCAGAAAACAGATACAGGCTAGTAGGTAACTCAGGGAACCCAGGAAAGGACTCAAGGCCACCACACTAGCTTGAAAACAGCAATTCAGCAACTTGAAGAAACACTAAATTAGTCATGTGTATTTTATTCTGCACCATTTTGAATTAAACAGGAATAAATCCAATAACACACTTGCAACATGAAATGCTGAGTGTGTTACTAGCTCACGAGTGTCGCAGTGAATGCTCAGCTCTCTCCGGAGACACAGAGCAGAAACAGGAGTCCAGGGTTTTGAACCCTCCTTCTGGGTCTTGTGTTCACACACGTCACAAATGGAGTGTGATTCGGATCAGACTCAAGTTC
Source organism: Ondatra zibethicus (assembly GCA_004026605.1). Classification (NCBI taxonomy): domain Eukaryota; kingdom Metazoa; phylum Chordata; class Mammalia; order Rodentia; family Cricetidae; genus Ondatra; species Ondatra zibethicus. The sequence goes on from PVIU01001398.1 coordinate 22,618, forward strand.
AAGGCACTACTGAGCAAAGGCTACATGCTGCTCAGTGATTTTTATGTACCTGTGAGGCTGACCTCAGAGCCAGAAACAAAAGACTATATAAGCAGCCTCTTGACAATATATATCACTTATGTATACATCTCCTTAGAAATTATGTAAAAGCCTAACAGCTTATTGATTTGATTTTTATGAGCAGTTTTCTCAAACAAACTTACACATAGTTTTCCCCCATCAACAGTACTGATAAAACACAGGGCACCTTTTTCTTTCAAGTATCTGGGTAAAATAGCATACCCTGAGATTTTGGGGTGCAAATATTACACACCTTGTAAACCGTAGAATGAAACTCCTCAAGCACCACATAGGAAAATGTATACCATGATAGTCTTAAATATAAAGAGTATCATTGAATGTGTTTTCCGTGCACATATACACACTTATAATGAGATTAGAGTCAACTACTTAGAAACCAACACTGCACACACTTATGGTGGAAGTGTAGCCATCTACTTAGGAATCGATTTTGTCCTTCAGGCCAAGGTAGATAGAGTTCAGGGACTAAGATCATTTGGTTTGTAGCAAATACAGGCTTTTGTTTCTACAGTGGAAGAAGAGAAATAGAACACATCAAATCTTTTTAAGAAGCAAGAGTGAAAAGGTCAAATATGAGTAAAGAAAAAGGTGTTTGTGTCATGAGACATTTTCTACGCACATAAGATGGATTTGAAATGCATGCTAACTTCTGAAACATATTACAAAGTTGTTCAAGTAAAATTCATTTTTAGCTTAATTACTCAGAGATGGTCCTGTTTGCACTGATGCTTTATCCTGGGCTTCATTTACTCATGGGGGCAGTTTCAATAAGTGTTCAAAGAAATACATCCTGGTCAACTGAATTTTCCTACTGGCTACATTTGCCTTTAGTTTTCAAGAAACAGGTCAAACAAGGCCTGTGTCAACTTGACCCCATTACCAACAGGGGAAAGGGTCCAATGGGTTGAAATTCCTTCACAAAGCTCCTCATGATCATTCTGGAAACTGAACCTCACATATGACCTGGAGAAAAAATTATAAAGGCCAGGCCATGTTCTGTTTAGATTTAAGCACAAAGCTCTACCCAGGGTACTTTTTTATTAGGAGTTTTATGATATAAAACATGACAGGTAGTTCAGTAGTTAAGAGGCCTTGTTGAGAGTTACCGCTTCTTGGAGTAGAAGGCTTTCTAGATTCTTGGTTCCTCCCACATTGGTTGAAAGTAGAAGAAATAGCCACGTCATCCAAATGTTCATGCCAGCTCCAGAAATGACAGAAAAAAGGGAACAGAGATTGGGATGTAGGCCTATGAGATTTTTTCTTCTCCATCACTCAAGGTAGGAAGTGGTCCAGCAGATGATGCTGCAGCTGTGCAATGGCCAATAGCTGGTATAAAAGGCATCAACACGAGGCTATAATTGTATTTTAACCACTTGGATGCATCACATCCTTGGAAACTTGTGGGAGGGCTCAGCCTTTTAAATAGAAGAAACAAATAAAAATTTTCCTGCCTCACTTTCTCTCCTACCATGTGAGAATGGAAGGCTCAGATCTGCTGGTGATAATAAATACTGATAGTAGCCCATGGGCTTCCAGCCTCTGGACTGACACGTTTTCTTGAGGAGAAGGAGTGTCTCTTTGTAGGGAGCTGAAAAGCAAACCCATGGGGCTTTCCTGAAAGTCTCCTGGGACATAAGAATCCTTCCTGGTGTGGGTTCTATCCATGCAATATGCCCGTATATTCCATACTTTTTATTCAAATCCTTGAGATTTCACACTGCTGCTTTAGGGCCTGCAGGTTGAGATCTTTGAAAGAAATGGGTTCTAGTTTTTTGTTCCAATATTAAGTGACGTGATAGGTAGCCAGTGGGCCTGAAAAAATGCTCAAGTTCTGAGGTGAATCTCCTATGAGGAAGAAACATGGCCCAAAGGCATCATCCATTCCAGAGATCATGCTTCACACCACATGCCTCAGAGACAAAGCTTTATTTCACAGCTGTTGGCTGTGACTGAGGGGTCAAAGCCACTACTCTAGCTTCAAATCTTGCTCTTTATCTAAAAGAACTGAATTTTTAGAATTTGTTTTTTCCCTTTAAGGGTGGCCCTCGAAGTGACATTGAATCTGTTTGTTTTTGAGTCTGGATTAAAAAATAAAAATGTAATTACAAAGAAGTAAAATTGTGAAAACCTTAGAAAATTCAGTATTATAAGGCAGCATAAAATCCTTCACTTCAAGCAACACTTTTAAATAGAAACCAAATATAGGTCATCAAAGTGATAATTTAAAAACTTTATCAGAATGCTTTCTCTTTAAGCAAATGAGGAACTGAACAGAGATTCCTTACGGAAGTCTTGAGAAAATACATGGGTTTTAAAGGGTTTCTAATCTAACTGATTAGAAAGTAATCAAGAAATTGTTCAATGCATCATTTAATTGAGACACCAATTAGGACAAGCTGAATATATCTGCTCAATCAGAATTGGGTTACAACTGGTCAGTAAAACATCCCAGGAGTCTGGAATCTTAATATCTGTTAAAAATCTGAAGCAAGGAGCAAGCACTGTGACTATAGATTTCTCCTTTGGGATGGCGAGGGCTGGAGGGAAACAGAGCCACTGAAGCAAAGTTCACAGCCAAGTCTACTTCTCTAGAACTTCAGGCGGCAAATGGTGAGAGGCAGGAGGGAATCTATGAAAGAAATCACGAAAGGGGCAGGTGTGTGTGCTGCACACTTACAATGAAGGTTGGGAGTCTTGAGAGCCGCTAATATAGTCCAAGGAACTCCAAGGTCATTTGTGATCCTATTATTAATTTGCTGATTTGGTTTGCAATAGAACCAATCAGATTCTATGGCCTGCTTTGAATGAACCACTCAAATATTCAGTATACTGTTTGCCTGGTCACACATGCAGGAGGGAAGGCAAGGATAAGAAAGCATACATCCTGTATTAAAGTATAAAAAGAAGTATTTTATGGGGAGAAACACAACCATTCAGTCATCTTAGTGAAACCGAAATAAGGAAAAGCTACCTCAAAAGGGAGCTGCTCAGGACAATACACAAACTTACACACGGGTCCTAAGAAATAAAAGTTCGTAACACAACTGGTAGATTTTCAGATGAACTGGTAGTGTTACAATGCGACTTTCGGATTAAAGAACAATCCTTATTTCTGCCTGGCTCCTGCAAAAGAAACAAATGCAAAGAAAACACAGTCAAAGAAAAGATGGTTAATTCTGAAAGAACATTCCCCTGTAAAGGTGCGAGAAAATCTCAACCCCCATCTGCTATTTAATTATTTGGCTCATTTCCCTATAATATGGAACTTATATTTTTAAATGCGTTTTGAAACAATGCCTCTGAAGCTACTAGTCATTGCTGACTTTCAGAAAGGGCCGCCAAGTGGAACCTGCCTTTGGAAACTGAATCGTATTCAATCAACTGTTCCAAATGATTTTAGTGTGAAATGTTTAGTTTCTCTGAAATCATTCACAAGGACAAAACAATATATTGTATGTGTCCCTAAAATTAGCACATGGAACTGATATTTAAGTTAAATGGCATCCTTTGTAATTTACCATGCCAGTAATCTAATTAGATGAATGGAAAGCAAATGACCACTAACTAAATCATGTGGGATTTCTTTCTCACAGTGTGCTGTTATATAAATTAGATATAATGGTTATAACATGTAACTCAATCAAATCCACTTTAAGACAGCACTGACATTGTTCAAAAGCATTCGAGAAGTTATCCCTTTCTTCTACGTTTATTAATTTTTAGTATAATCTACTAGAACTTCGCTTAAGAACCCTTTTTTAATGCTTTAAAGCTGATATTCAAATGTAAGATTATAAAGACAAAAATAAAATGAACAGCAAGTGATATTTGTTGAGGAGTAAGAAGTCTCTATCATGTGAAAAGAAGAAGAATCAAATAACAGCTCTCTGTTTGCGATCAAGTAGCAAGGCAAGGGATACTTGTCCTGTGACCTAGGACAAAAAGCCTGTTTAAGCACAAGATTATTAAGACAGTAAACTAGAATAATAATGCTTTCGCAGCGCATATGAATATATTTCAACTATATCTTTTTGTTTCATATTTATATTGAAAAAATACATTGAGGATAAAGGAAATGTTGGAGCATGCAGTGCCCACAATTTAGCAGTCCCCTGGAGCTCTCTGATACACAATTTGCTAAGCTTGACTTTCTACCTTAACTCACACAGAGCAGCAAGAGTAAACTGAACATAACTGCATGCAAAGGAGGAGTGACCCTGAGACTAATAATGACTTCAACTGCATAAAAGAACTTGACAGTAGTTTGTAGTGGCATTCCCTTTGTATTTTCATAAATAAAGATTGCTTGAAGATCAGAAAAGTAAAATAGCCACACTGGCCAGTCTTACAGACCAGGTAGCAGTGACACACACCCTTAATCCCAGTAGCCACAATGACACACATCTTTAATCCCGGCCAGTAGCATCACTAGCTTGCCATAGAAACCAGGCAGTAGTGGTGCATGCCTTTAATCCCAGAATTTGAGAGGATCATAAAACAGGAGGAGACAGCTCTCAGTCTCAGTCTCATTCTGAGATTCCTGGAGGCAGGATCACCATTTCAGAATGAGGTAGAGGTAAGAGCCACTGACTGGTTGCTTTGTTTTTCTGGTCTTCAGGTTGAACCCCAGTATCTGTCTCTGTGTTCTTATTATTTGTGCTGCAGTAGCTCTGGCTTGGCACCATCATAAGGCAAAGTTCATAAGGACTCCTTGAGCAGAGTGGAAGGCACCAATGAGGGAGGGGGAAGGGAGGGAGGAAGAAGAGGAAACTCCTCTTCAAGGTGGTGGCCAACTGAGACAGTCTCCTGGGATCATATTCAAGGATCATTAATCTAGATAATACTTTGTGGATATCCATAAGGTATTTTTTTCTGCTTCTGTTAATTTTAGAGAAATTTTGTTTGAAAATTTGAAAGTATTGATCTAATTCTTATTGAGGGTGATTATAATAATAATTAGCCAATGAAACCCATGAGAGGCCTCCCAAGGGGATCCTGGGAGTAGAGATGAAGGGTTAGTTATACCGTGTTAGCGGGGGCTCTCCCCGAGTGCCTTCCCAGGAGTTTAGACCTGGAACACTGACAGCATCCAGCAGGGATTCAGTGTGGACTTCCCCTCGCTCCTCCCAGGCTGGTGCCCAGACAGAGAGGAAAATCACCACACGCCGTTGGCAAGCTGGACCCAGAGTTTTATAACATGCTGGAAGGCTCTGAGGGATACTAGAATGCCCTGGCACCCAGCCAACCTGGCTGGAGAACAGCCAGCTCTGGGGGGAGTGCAGAGTTGTGGATACTACCTCCTGACTGGGAAACTTCAGCTGTCTGTGCAGAAGTCCCTGACACCACCCTGGGGGAGGGAAACAATAGGGCTGATTTCCTACTCTGTCAAGGGCCTGAGGGAAATTCCAAGGCATTTATGGCTTCTTATTTTCAAGAAATGTTGGCACTTACTACATGCCATGCTCTTTGAGGTGAGCTGACAGTTCCATCTTTACAACTTTGCCAAGGTCATTTCCATCTTACAGATGAGAGAAATGAAGCTCAAAGTGTATATAGCAGTGGCCTGGACCAGTGAGTAAGGATCCCACAATCTGGGTCCTAGCTGTCTGACTTCATGTGTACCTCTGCTTTGATCACAGTCACATAGTTCCCCTTCAACCAAAGTGTTCCAACCCAAAGTTTTAATCCCTGGGGAGGGGGTATCCCCCGTACATCCCACACCTTCCCTCTCCCAAACTATCTCGTCACTGAGGACGTAACCTCCAGTTAGTGTCGCTGATGTGGCTCAGGTTCTCTTTACAATATAGGATGCTTCGGCTCGATTTTTTTGACATTAGAAAAACTCATATCCAAGCTTGATATATGTTGGATATATTCAGACTTCAACTTATTCCCTTCTCCATGCCTTTCTTGGCCCTTTTATCAAACTCAGAACACACACACACACACACACACACACACACACACAGACACACATGGTCTCTCTCTCTCTCTCTCTCTCTCTCTCTCTCTCCCTGCTAGTGAAATAACTAGAAGATTCAAATTTTTCTAGGATACAACTTTCATTTCCCACCTGACTGAAATGAAGTTAGAAAAACTAGCACCAGGGCCGCCAGCCTAGCCATGTTCTGCCATCCTCTCGGGGGACACAAATGTCATGTAATTAATTCTTTACTAAGCTTACTGGCCAAGAGACAAAATAAAGGTACTGAAAATTTTCAGATAAGCTAAGCCTTGCACAAAAGGTCAGAAAAGGGAAGGGGAATATTTCATAACAAAGAAAAATGGAGGTTAAAAAGAGAACCAGGTGAGTAAGGATCTTCTGTAAAAGCGCAGGCATAGGCTTCAGGTGGCCTGGACTTCATTTACTATGAATTGAGATCATTGATGTCTTCATTTGCCCAACAGGGGTTAAGAAAGTATCTACTTATGCTACGGAATAATTTTTTTGTACACTGTGAAGATGTGTTGCTCTCATTGTTTAATAAAAACCTGATTGGCTGATGGCTAGGCAGGATTTTCAGGGCAGAAAGAATGCTGGGAAGAAGAGGGGTGGAGTCTCGGGAGTCACTGAGCAAGCAGGATAGAAAGCATGCAGATGAGGTGACTGGGCTTGGAGCAGAACATAGATTATTAGAAATGGATTAATTTAAGTTACACGGGCTAGCTTAAAATATGCCTAAACTATTAGCCGAGCATTTATAATTAATACTAAGTCTCTGCAGTTATTTGGGAAGCGATTGGTGGGACACTGCTGCTCAGCAGTCTAGATGGAAGAGTCTACCTACATACTTGTTTGAGGAATCCGGTGACATGAGACCATGTTTTGGAGAGGAAGAAAATACGAAGGTAAACAGAGCAAACCTGTAATCACAGTGCTTGGGAGGCAGAGGCAGAAGAAACAGGGATTTGAGGCTAGCTTCAGATGTGTGTGAGGCCAGCCTTGGCTAATGTGTGTGTGTGTGTGTGTGTGTGTGTGTGTGTGTGTGTGTGTGTGTGCACTAGAACTTTGGAGAGAGTACGACAGTAAGCTAGAGGAGAGATTAATTCAATGGAAAGGGAGAAAAGTCAATTAAAATAAAGGACATTAAGAATATTATAGAGTTGGGTGGTGGTGGTGCACACTTTCACCTCAGCACTTGGGAAGCAGAGGCAGGTGGATTTCTATGAGTTCAAGTCCAACCTGGTCTACAGAGATAGTTCCAGGACAGCCAGGGAAACCCTGTCCCAAAAAATAAGGCAACAACAACAAAAGATAGATTGAAACTCTAGCTATATAGAATAATTGGAAGAGGGAACCACAACCATGTTAGGGGAGGGGAACAGAAATAAACTATTGGTTGTGGGATGTAACTTTGGGACTAACTGAAAGGGAAGTGTGACGTTTACAGCAGCTCAGCAATTGGACATCTCTGTCCACCAGGACATGACAGCTAGCTGCACTCCTGACCTACCAGGGATGCTCAGTGTTTTGAAGTGTGTTCTGGTGAGAGAGCTGGCAAAGCTACCCAGTCCTGCACTTTAAGCTATTTATTCTGTAAAAAGAACAAAATCCTGAAAAGAGTAAGGACATGGGCATATATGTAGATGTGTGTGGTAGGCTGTTAAAGTCAATTGAGTTGACATGGGGAAGTTGACATGATAAGGCTAACAAAGACACAATTAACAAAGGGCCCAGAATAACTTCTCAGAGAGCAAGCAAACTCCAGAGCAGACACCCAGGCAGCTTTCAAAGTGTCTTTAGAGAGAAAGAAAGGATGGGGACGGAAAAGATACTGATTTGACTGTCCAGGTTGCAAAGCAAGCCTTCCACAGAAGGGATGGTAGCTGAGCAAGTCTCATCTGACTTCTCAATTTTGATACAAACGGATCCAGGTTTGAGGGTCTCAGAACTCCTCTGGGACCACTCAGAACACACCATGAAAGTGGGTGTTGAAAACGACTCCCCCTGAATCCAGCTTTCTCTTTCCTCTTCAGTTGCTGACATATGAGGCTCTCTCTATTCATGGGGTAGAAATAACCCCAGAAATAAGGAGAAAAGAAAGGTCATGAAACTTGCTCAGAGATGAAGAAATAAGCCTTGCCGTAAAACAAGGGACGTTCAGTTAAAACAAAATCATTGCCATTCTCTAAGGTTGGACCCTAGGTGGCAGGTTTAGCGCTGATTAAAGTTTTGTTAAAGGATTCTGTGGAGAAGTGACTTGACCAAAACAAAAACACTCACACACACAACGTCTAAAGAAATAAAGCGCTGACAATTTACAGTGCTTTGAGGGCTGGCATGAAAGCCCCCAAAGCCAAAAAAAAACCACAGGAAATTAGAAGAAAAAAGAGAAAACTTGTAATGGAACACCCAGAAACAAGGCTGGTAAGTTTTACACCCAGGCTACACAAGGGCTGCTAAAAATAGATAACAAGGTTGTCTTTGAGCTGAAAGGAAGGAACCTTAAGGAATCAGTGTAGAAGGGGACCGCTGTCTCATCGTGTTAGAGTACATGCTCCTCACTTACAGGGCCATCGTACAGCACCTTGTGGGGTGACAGTCCACCCCAGAGCACACAGTGGCTGCAGGGTGCACGCATGGAATTCATACTCATTGACTGAAAAGTGGAATGGATTTCCTGAAAATCTGTATTTAATAAGCATCCCCAAAAGTAAATGGAGATATCAGTAGTTCAGGGCCAGATGTCACCAGGCAGTTAGCCACAGATGTTCTCTCCAAAAGCTCAGAGCTCTCCTCTGCCTCCTCCCTTTGAGGCAAGGGCCAGCCCCTACACTCTTACTTCTCTCTCACCCTTTGGACATTTCAGTGAAAATCTCTAAGTCTAGTTTACCTGTTGGTGGATTTACTACTATAATTGGATCAAATCCCTTATGTTTGGAACTGAAATCACGTGCCGAGACTTCACTCAGGAAAACTAATTGGGGCTTTGGACTATTTGAGCACTGTTTTTCAAAAATGTCAAAAGAATTAGCCACCGCTTTTTAAAATCTAACTTTTTATTAGAAAGCATAATGTGGAGTTCTGAAGACCTTTAATTCATATCTAAGTTTGGCCTGCTAGATTTTTGCCTGTACACATAAAAAGCTCACCCCTGGTTCCCAGCTTCTCTGCTTAGATCAAAACCAACATCCGTTTTCCTTTCTTTAGGACTCTTTGCTGACGTAAACATGGTGCTTCCAGCAAGGGTAGGAAGAAATTCAAAGCTACAGTTCGGCTCTCGAGACACAAAAGTCAGATTTCTGCCTGTGTCTGCTGGAACCAGCATCACACTAAGCCAAAGAAAGGCCAAAGGCAGCTGCTAAGAGGACCCCATGAAAGGAAGGAACCAGCTGTGCAACCTCCTGGGCTCGCTGTACCTCCGCAGCTCTGCAAACTCCTCAGTGATTAGCTGATCCAAAACAGCCCTAGGTAAACATAGCGTCTGTCCAGGGAATCAAAGTGCTGTCCCTATAAGATAGCTTATCTGCAAAGCTAATCCTTCTTGCTGAGTCTCCTCTGCAGGCTCACTAGGGTTCCCTCTGTGTTCCCTACCCTGCCCCTCCTCCATGGTGGTCATCACACAGTGCAGGGCCTGAGGCAGACTCTCAGAGAGGAACAACCCAAACACTCTTGTCTCTAGATTGCAACTAGAGCAAAGTTTGTGTTTTCGCTTGACTTCTTAGCAGAAGTCCCAATAATGTGATTCTATACAGTGTTTTCTCATCTTGGAAGACACTTTGCAGTAATACACTGTCCTAGCAACTGACATTCTGATACACATAGGATGACAGATATTTATGTCCCCAAGCTGGTAATATGGTTTGTTTACCTTAGGTGTGTGAATAAGCATTTCACACACACACGCACACACATGCACGCACACATGCACACACAGAGGCTTGGGGGAGTGACGACTATGTCCCCTCTTGAGAAAACATGGGAATCTTAGAGAGTCTGTCATCCCCTTATCTCAGTCCCCTTTTTCCTTTTCATTCAATGTGACTTTCCCAAGAAATGAAAATCCTGGGGACACAAAATCTCAACCCTGCCTGCTCTGAAAGGCAAATATTATCCCAGACAAGCCTGTGCAGCTCAGATACCCACCGTGTGACCCTGCAGGGAGGTGTCTTCACTCTGTTTTCTGTGTTTGACCTGAAGTGTCCTGGTTCCAGCCACCCACATTCATGCCACCTATCAAGTTCCACAGACTGTATTTCCAGCAGAAATCCTCGCCTGTGAGTGCAGATCTGGCGAGGCGTCAGAAACAGCTTTTCTCTGCTTCCCTTTGCAGCACGGAAGTTATTCTTTTTTAAAGGGAGCAATGTAGATCTAATGGTGCTTATAGGGTGCTTATTGGAGCAGGGTGGGTTCATTCAGATCAATACAGCATGAAATGCAACAGCCCTATCCAACGGGTAACTTTATCTCACCCTCTTGTGAAGGTCAAACTGTATGCGTGCGTGCGTGTGTGTGTGTGTGTGTGTGTGTGTGTGTGTGTGTGTACATGTTCATGTTGTATATCTACCCACACATGAGATACATTAACAACCCTAAGAAAAGAATTCTGATCATTTGAAAACTCAAAAACAAGAACTTAAAAAAATGTAGTGTGAAAGAAGGGAGAAAGGGATTTTTGATGACTTTAGAAAACATCCACTTTAAACTCTTCTTTCTTACTAGGAAGAAGGTTAAATTTGTTTCTGGTGACCTGAAGTGGGTTATCTGTCTCACCAGGAGGCCAGGAACAAAGAGACAGTCTTACTCCACCAAATCTAGAACAGGCTTTCATTTTTTTTCTCCTTCCAACATTAACTAAAACAAAGGCCAAGAGACATTTGGGAGTTCATTTTCCTGTCATTCTCTAGTGGGCCAAACATCAGGCAACTTGCAAAGATCGAAGGGAATAGGCTATCAATGGCAGACTGAGGGGTAAGGAGAGGAGGCAATGTGGAAAATAAATTCGTTCCTTCATAAATCAGATGGTGTTTAGTCTCCTTTTCCCAGAATTCCCACGTCTACAGACAGCCACTATAACTCTCCCACTCCCAACACAAGGACGCCAACGGTCCTTCCTCTTGCATCAGGACCCTTAGAGTAAGATTCATCACTCACCAGAAGCTGTTCCGCTCTGCCTCCCTGGGTTTCTTGTCATCTGTGTTCCACCACGAAGCTCATGGTGGTGCCGTCAAAGGAAGGGGGAGCGATGATCCGTGGCCCCAAGGGCTGTGAGGCGATGCTGATGACAGGCTTGCCGTGGAGCTGGGCAAAGCCCTTGGCCCCCACAAGCTGGGGTGTGGCTGCTGGGACGGAGGAGGAAGACGAGGCAGGGGACTGACCAGAGGCCATGAAGTACGGAGCTTCAGTAAACGCGGCAGCTGTCTCTTTGCTGGGGGTCTCTGCTGCCACCGAGAGTTCACTGCCTCCTGCAGTGTGAGCGATGGGTGTGGGCTGCAGGGCATTGGGGGGCAGCACTGTGGGCAGAAATCCGGGATAGATCATATAGGTGGGTCCGTAAGCCCCAGGACTCAGGGCCAGAGGAGGTACAGGAAGGGACATGGGTGCCACAGGTTGTTGCTGGGAGGTCATGGGCACATCCACATATTGACCTGTCTCGGGGTCAAACAATCTCCGGGTCATGGGTTGAACGGGCGTGTCCACCAGATAATACTGCCCGGTGGTTACATCGAGGAGCATCTTGCGCTGGGTCTGCTGAGGTTGTGGCTGCTGAAAGGGGTCTGTGGGAACTGTGGCTGGGCCTGCAGGGGCTGGGGCTGCCATCCCGGGTGGTGAGAAACAGAGGACCTGAGGCTGGGCCCCCTGCAGAGTGAAGGGCAACGCCTGCTGGTGGTAGACGGCTGTGGCCGTGGGCGTATGCTCAGGGCTCTGTGGCCCTGTCGGGGCAGCCACTGCTTCTCGGTGGTTGTCAGGTTTGGTACGCCAAGCTGGCTTACTGGCTCCGCCGACATGAGAGCCTTTGGAGTTATTGGGGACCTGACTGCGGGCACTCAGTGGAGGTAAGCTGCAAAGAGTGGCGGCTGAGGAGCTGGGAGGCCCGTCTCTGGGAGCCCCAGGCCTGCCAAGCAGCTCTCCCGAAGCAGGGCTTCCTTTAAGGGGGATGGTCAGGTAATTCTCACAGGCGCTATTGCTCTTCTCCAAACTGATCGCAGTTTTCCTGTTGGTGACCTCATCAGGAGGTGCTCGCGTGGCTGGGGAGATCTTGAGGGATCTGAGTCCCTGGGATTTGATGCCCTTGCTCTCTGGAGAAGGCCCCTGTGGGAATTTGCCGGCAACACCCCCGGTTTTTTGAGCGCTGCTAGCATTCACCGTGAACACGTTCCGATTGCTGGGGAGTGGGGGGAGGGGCTGCAAAGGTTGGGTTCTTTCCACGTCCTTGTGGACTGGGGGAATATAGAGAGACCTGGGCCTTTCTCTGGCCATGTTCTCAAAGGCAGCTGCCCGGGCAGACACGCTCTCAGTGCTGGGGTTAGAGTTTCTCCTCTGCAGACGTTCTATGGGGGCCCCTCTCAGGACCACGCCACCTCTGTGTCCTGTGTCTCGTTCTTCCACCTGCCCCAACTGCTTGGTCGGCTTGTCAGGGTCTCCTTCAGGTCCGGTGACCCCTTCCCTCTCCTCGCTGGCAATGAGGGACAGGACATGGCTGTCAGCCATCATGGGCAAAGGGTCACTTTTGCGTTTCCATTCATTCCTGTTGAAGCTATACAGCTCTTCCATGGACCTGACCGCAGCTGTTAGCTTCTCCAAGGCATTTCGAGCTGGCTTCGGTGCTTTCCCTTCCTCCTTGATGTCTTCCTCTTTGGTTTTCTCTGGGGTCCTCTGAGCAGATGCCTTGGAGACAATCTTGAGCACAGGCAGGTAAGAGCCCTGCTCAGATTTATTGGGGGCAATGGTGGCCACAGGCAGCCTGCCAGATGCCCTGTGAACCAAGACAGTCCCTTCTGGGGAGGAGTTCAAGACTCTACTGCCACTGCTCACTTTGCCCACACCTTCCCTGGCCTCTCGGTCCACACTGTCTTCTCTTGGATTTACAACCGCCTGGCATGTAATCACCATAGGGGACAGGGACCTAGATCCTCCAGTGGCAGCAGCCAGCTGCCTGGGCTTGGGCCCCGTCAACCCCTGCTCTGGGGTGACACTGCCCTTGTCACTGCTGTCCCCTGACCCTTTGATCAGTTTCCTGACATCTCTCACCTGGTGGAGAGGTCCTTGGGCCTTGGACTTGTCTCTAACATCTCTTACCTGGAACTGGGGCACTTTTTCCAGATTGTCCCCACCACGGAAGAGTTTCTGCTGGGTCCTGCTGCTGTCCTCAATGGTCTTAAAGAGGTTCGAGTTGCTACCACTAGCCAGTTTGGGCGTGAGCAACTTGGCAATGTTGAAGTCTGAGCTTGGCTGTTGTACACTCCCCAGCCGGATCTTGATTTCAGGAGCCTTGGGCCTGATCACTGCCATGGAGGTGGCCTGGGCAGCGGCAGGGTACTTGGTGGCCTGCTTCTCTGGCTGTTTGTCCTTGGGTGTCTGCTGGATGTTGGGCACAAAGAGGCGAGACATGATGGTAGACTTGCTGGCAGAGATCTCCCCAAGATCGGCCCTCCAGTCCCCACCTTTGGGGAGCTTCAGCTTCCCAATGGGGGCTTTCTCCTCCAACTTCTCTGCCTCTTTCTCCTTCCATGTCCGGAAGGCGCTGTTCTGACTCCGGAGAAAGATGCCCTTCACAGTCTCTGACGCACTCTTTTTAATTTCACACACTTCTGTGTGTCCATCAGAGACATTCCGGCCGGGGCCTGCGTTGCTCTCTCGAGGAGTACTGGCTTTGAAAACAGGGGACTTAGAGCCTACAACAGAGCCTTCTCCACCTACGTCAGACATGACCACGGTGTACTCGGAACTTGCCTCGGAGTGACGTGAGCTCTGCCTCTGCAGACCCCTCTCCCAGGGCTTCTCGGCCCCAGGAGGTCCTTCTGTCTCCTTAGAGGTGCTGGGGGCGTTGCGGCGCGATGTGTCAGTCACTTCTGTCTCCTTAGAGGTACTGGGGGCCTTACGGTGCGATGTATCGGTGACTTCTCCTCTCTCCATTTTGAACTCATGTTCTCGCTGCATCTTCTTGGAAATGACATTTTTGAGCAGACTTGAAGCAAATTTGGACTTCTTCTGGGGGCCCTCACCGCGAGAGGCAGGCTTGCTACCCTCAGATGTCTCTGATCCATCATCTGTGTACACCGACCCTGGACCTTTGTTGGCGCCTTTGCTGGTTCTGCAGGGCCCAGTGGCTGAGTTGGCTTTGCTCTCACTTCGTAGACTGAGGGGCTCCAGAAGTGTGACAACCCGGGAGCCAGTTTGGACCTGTTTCTGGAAGCACAGGGGTGTCTCCACATGTTTGATTTCTCCCTCAACTTTGCTGACCACAAACTCCAAGGCCTTAGTCTGGGACTTCTTGGCCTGGAGGTAGAGCTGGTCTGCAGTTGCTCGGGTGCCACCACCCTTCCGCAGACCCGCAGCTACAGAGGCGGCACTGCTTCTCAGCAGGCTCTGTTCCACCCTGGCTCCGACACCTCCACATTTTAAGTCCAGGAAAGTTGACCATCGTCCAAAGCCCACTTCAGAGAGCGTGGTGGAGGATTCCCGGGAGCTGATGTTCAGAGCCTCAAAGTAGGGGTAAGCAAGGCTCCGGAAGGCCCTGGAAGTTAGGTTTCTCACCTCTTTGTCAGCATCGTCCAGCTCGCTCACTGCACTGGAGGCTCCGCTGGAGTAGTCCACCAGCTCCTTGGCCCGAATGGCCCCGCACCTGGTTTGCAGTCGAGCTGGGACTGCAATGAATTTCTTTGCATGGTCCTGAGCCACGGCTGCAGCCGAATTTTGCTTCTGTGAACTTGAATTGTGTTCAGCAGTCGTAGAGACGCGGAGGCTCATGTCGCCTTCATGCTTGGCAGCATAAATAATGTTTTGCTTTGCACGCACGTTGCTAGGCTCATTTATAGCCCGGGAAGTTGGCTTGATTGATAGGAGGATCTGGCTTGCTGCACTCCTACAGCTGCTTGCTGCAGTGGCCGATGCCCCTAAGGCTGCCTCCCGGAGCTCCAGCAAAGGCTCAGGTGGAGTGGCAGTGCCAGGTCCAGTGGGTGGGGGAACAGTGTCACTGTCAGAGGGGCCACTGCCCACTTCTGTGCTGCTGGTGTCACGGCCACTGCTGCCTGCACTAGGGCGAGCCAGGTCACTGCTGATGGGGCTGGGAGTCCGAGTGGTGTTGGTGCTCGGAGTGGTGCTGGCGTAACAGCTGTTGTCATCCTCTTCTTCGGTGGTGATGTCTCCTGGGGTCTCATCACTGCCACCAAAGGAAGCATAGTCCACAAACGAGTAGATCACGTTGTTGTCCTCGAAATCCCAGCGAGAAGCCAGGCCCACATCGAAATCCATGCCCTGCTCTACCTCACTCAGCTGGATCTCATGGGTGGTGATGTAGTGAGCATCCCCATTTTTCAGGGGGTCCCTCTTGCCCTGCGACTTGGTAATAATGTCCTTGCACTCTGTTCCATCACTGACCCCTCCTTCTCTATCCTCCCTGGCTCCCACCCCTTCCCCTGCTTCTTCTCCATTGTGTTGTTGGCAGCTCATTTCCGGCTCACTCTCAAAGCCTAAAGATGAAGAGGAGGTGGCCAGGACCCCCAGTAACTTGGTGGGATCATCCGTTTTGGAAAGGCCATCATCTTCTGCTCTGTTTACCGGGGAGGAGGAGGAAGATGAGAAGTCATTCTCACCAGTCCGGGAGCTGGGGCATTGGGAAGAAGCAGAACTCTTCCTGGGGCTTGGAGCCTCCCTGGCACGGCTGTTCGGTTCATCCAGGGCTTTTGTCTTTGGGCTCCCAGAGGCCTGCTCCTTAGGGCCGTGTTCCAGTAGTAGTTTCGTGGTCTGGGGGCTCTCCCTTCGGACTTCAGCTGAAGCACACATCTCCACATACTTGGCTTCAGGCTGGGTAGAGTCTGAAGGCTCAGAAAGCAGCGGCAGCTGCTGCCTGGGCTCCGGGTTGTCTTGAGCTCGGCTCAACTGGTCCTCCGCAGGCGTCAGTCTGGTCTGAGGCTTCATGTCGGAAGTACCGCCTTCCATTCTGAGCCCTTGCCCAGGTTTCAGTGACAAGAAGAGACAGTGGTGAGCTCTGGGGCTGTCCTGGGTCCCACTCTGGTTCTGGAGGGGCCGCAGAGTGGCCTGAAACAGGTTCTCACGTGTCTGGGCTGGCCCCAAAGCTGTAGGTACCACAGCTACAGCTGCGACCACCACCCTGTGCTTCAGCCCCTGTGGTGGGGCCTCGGCAAGCCAGACTGTGGTGGGAGGGCTCCCAAGACGGGCAGCAGAAGTGGTCTGTAGCCAGGGGGCTGCGGCTCTGGCCGCGATTGCGGCCAGTGTCCTGCTGCTGAGCTGTCCTGTCCAGTTGCTTGTCTGGCACCGTCCGTGGCTGGGGGTCTGAATGCCATCAGCCAGCGAAGAAGCAGCATCTGTAGGTCGACGCCGGGTCTGCCAGAAATGAACGGAAAGCATGTGCTGTGTCTGGTGCAGCCTTGTCGCTTTCCTGGATGGGGAGGTAGAGGGTCACGTCATTCCAGAAATATTTTTAGTGTCCATTCCCTCGCCGTATCTAAACTACACTTGGGGGTAAAAGGAAGAGGCTGTGAAGAGATGAGGGAGAGGAGGTGGGGTGGGAGAGGAATGTGGCTTCTGATTCAAATCTGCCAAATGTTCATTGTAATCTGTTTTAGAGCCGTCTAGCAAGTACACAATTACCCTTCACTGGCTGCCATCTTTCTTCAGCCTCTGATTAAATGAATTTTCTCTCCTTGTTCAAAATTCAAATTTTGCACTACACTTCAAATCAATTAAGGAAACTCCAGAAATATTCTGAGTCCCCCTTGTGCATATGGTAATTTTATATTTGCCTCATTTGCATGCTCTTTCTCTGTTTGGAGAGCAACATCCCATGAGTGAGAGTAATGAAATTTTCACAGGACAATTTTTTTCAGCCGCTTTCCTTTGGCCAAACTCTGTGGAACATAACCTGCTTGTTTGGAAATGGGGGGAGCAGGAGGAACCCTTCTAGGATCCTTACTGTGCTGATTCAAAGCTGAACGGGGAAATTTTCCAAGATCTAAAACCTCCTTAAATACGCTTGGAGCTACTGGCACTCTGAAGAAACACAGGAGCAACATGGACACTGTTTCAAATCGCTAGAGTGTCTACTCAAGCTCAAAATGGTTCCTAAACTTGTAAACCCAGGACAAGACAATAAGCCCCGTTAAATATAGCCTGAGCTGCAGCTCAGTGGTTGGGTTCCTCTGGCTGTGTGCCAGGCCTGCAGGGCACAGAGTTAAAACGCAGGAAAGAATAACGAATATGCTTACCCTTCCTGAGTACAGTGCGGCTCAGAGGGAGGTTCAGAGGGGAAATGTGAGCCGCTGGCATGCCCCGTGAAATGCAGCCAAAATCCCTGTTCACCAGCTCTGAGATACAGCCATTCCAAACAAGTCAAGTGTTGTGCAGGCAGATTTGCCAAGGAAACCCAACCCAGGGGTCTGGGCTAGCAACCTATGGGGCAATTCCCTGGGCCCAGTCCATGGAGAACCACAACTTGCTTTTGGCGAGATCTGGCCCTCATCACCTGCCAGGCCCGGTTCCACCGCTATAGATAGTCTGTGTGTCAGTTATGCCGATTGGATAAAGTCCTATTTTCAACATGCACATTTGTGGAAAACGAAAATAACACCGTCAAGCATCCCCCTTGGACATGGATGCCACCCCCACACTGAAGACTGTTCCTTCCTCTGAGTAGGCTTGCGGGTAGGTGGGAGGTAGGCACCCCTAACAACTGCAGCTTCTCCCTTCTCCCCCACTGGGATGCAGGCATCCCAGCGCGTATTCTCCTTGGACAAGCTCTCCGCCCTCCTCGCTACCACTAAAACACGAACAGGAGAGCCTCAGAGCATCATTAAAATTATGGATATAAAGTCATATCTCACAGTGAGGAGAAAAAAAAGAAATGCCTTTCAAATCTTAGTATCTTAATTAATGAGTACAATAACTAGGGACATTTTTAATTTGTGCATATATATGTATATAACAGTCTGGTTTTTTGAGACAATTTCTCTGTGTAGCTCTGGTAGGCCTCAGTCTCTCTCTGTAGACCAGGCTGGCTTCAAACTCAGAGATCCACCTGCCTCTGCCTCCTGAGTGTGGGAATTAAAGGTGTGCACCACAACTGCCCAGCTTAATTTTTTAGTACCCAAAGTTCCTAAAATCTCCCTCCCAAGTTCTGCTCCCTCTTTGAGCACAACCCTGGCCAAACCTCCCTGAGACTCAGACACAGCCTAGTTCTAATGTAGGTACTCACCTTCAGGATATCCGTGTGGCTCCTTCTCGGCTTTCTAGGGAAACAATGCCAGTGTAGGAGGAGGGAAGAGGAGGGAAAAAGGGAAAATTCCTTCATATAAGTCAATTTCCAAGAAGTTTTGTTTAAGCCAGACCATAAGGATTCCTTTTAAAAATCAAGCAAGCTAAAAATCTGCAGTAGAACAGACTAGTCAAAGTAAAGAAATGTATAAGTAGAAAAATAATGACCAACTTTAGGGTAAAGATAATCATTAAGAACTCCAAACTGTTTGCCTTCGGGCATTTTTTAGAGTTCTGGGTCAGTGTATGGTACCCTGAAGGGAATGATCTCAAGTCTGCTGCATAGTCTGGAGTCATTGGTAGCCACGGTGCCTTTTATTCTTTCATATGACTACAATGAACTTTTTTACAGATGAACTCAGGGATTGCCTACCCAACCTCAAGTCCTGAGCAATCAGCAGTGACTAATCCTGCCAGTATTAACCCATGCTAAGCAGGCATGCTTAGGAAGCCAGGCAAGGTGTGCCCTGCCGATAACTTTAGATGGGAATTCAGAGAGCAGCAAAGGAAGTGACTCAGCATTGTTATTCTTACCTCTGTGGAGAAAGTGTCTCAGCTTTCCCTGAAGGTTCTCTGAGATAAATCAGTGCATGTAAAACCTTAACAAGATTTTGGAAATTAAGAATGACGGCCAGACCACTCGCCAGTTGATCAAAGGATATTCTTATATTTAGGGCCCAGCCCTAAATATAAACAAACATATATATATATATATATATATATATAAATATAAAATATACAAAACAAACAAACAAACAAACCAATTTACTGAAGGTAGGCCATAGGCTGGAAATGAGGAGATGCATTGCATTAAACTTAGCCTCGGGTTAGATGCCAAATGCTTAGCCAAACCTTCTTAGTTCCTCTGGGGTGCCTTACATTCAGTTGAAGGTCTTTCCATAAAGGTGGGTATAGCTCTGAGCACACATTTAGGTGAAGAGGGCTTTTCTGCTGGCTACTGCCGAAGAGACCCCAGTGTGGCCAGCCTCTTCCTCCCAGGCCCAGTAGGGACCCGTGAAAATTAGCGCCTGATAGAAAGCATCCTGCCATCTTTTTCACTTCCCTGAGAGTATCAAAAGTGTCTAGTTATTGAAATAACTGCTTCACAATCATAGGACTAAAAAGAAATTATTACTTCCACTTTATGGATTAAAAAAGGGGAAGCTGAATAAAACTTGTGCCTTATAAGGCTTTCATACATTTTCCCAATTAACAAATGTGGTGACCCAGGTTAGAACTGGATGCAAGGTGGTCCTAGCCTACACTAAGTGGGTAATTGAGCCCTGAGTCTATGAGGTGGGGGGGGGGCGGTCACTGTCACAGGACCATGCCCATTGCAGGCCAATTAAACGATTTCATAGCCTCAGGCCAGCTGCCTGCCCACAGGACGGGCTGGTCCAAAGATGTGGAGAGGCAGGCTTAGAAGAAGAGGACTGTCTCTGTGAAGGGAAAACCAGCATGGACGGCGGGGGATGAGGAAGAGAAGCATGTCATTGTAGCATGGAGCCACGGACACGCTAGCTGCAACCCGGACACGCTAGCTGCAACCCCTTAGCTATGCCCTTGAAACTTGGAAGGACAGGAAGGGACAGTTCACCACCAGAAATAAACCCTTACTAACCAGCCCTTGAGGCTGCACATAAGCTCAGATGCGGAGTGGCTGTTTGCTTTGTCCCTCGGGCCAGGAGGCAGATCAGGGGGTCCATCTTCTCCAGCTGCCCGCCTCCTCTCTTTGTCCCTTGAACCCCTCCTGGGCTTTCTCGGCTGTTATTCCTCTAAGCCTGGGACATGTTGCCTTAGACAATTGCCTCTGTCTGGCCTTTCTCCTCAGGGAGCTGTGGAGATATCAGGTTCCCAATAGGACTGTTTAAAGAGAGATGCTCCCGTGAAGGCCACCCTCAGGTGGAATCTCTGCAACAGTACTTAAAGCAGCCCAACTCTAAATCTTGGTCCATCTGTCCATGACCTACCTGTCCTCCCGGCTTGCACGTTGTGCATCCACAGAGGAGGAGGTGGCACAGGGTTTCCCCAGTCTGTGAGGCCAGGGCAGGGAAGAGGTCTCCCCTGCCTTTCACAAGGTAGCGGCAGTTAGAAGCAGGATATAACTAGCCAAGTCAGCCGCTTGAGTAATCACATACGTCACGTATTTCTGTAATTTGTAGGAAGCAGGGTTTTTTTCCTTTAAAATCTCGATGTTACATTTTGAGCACTAACTCTTGGTGATTCTTTGTAGCTTTGTAGCTTTATTATTTATTTGTTTGTTTATTTGTTTATCTATCTATTTATTTAGGTTCTGTCTAATTTGGAAAATGTGGGTTAACTATAATGGTACTTAGAATAATTATGCCATATCTCACCATCCTGTATATTATATTATTAGCAAATCACCTAATGTCTTAGTCACTGTTCTGTTATTATGAAGAGACACCATGGCCAAGGCAACTCTTATAAAAGAAAACATTTTATTGGGGGCTTGCTTAAATTTACAGAGCCTTGGTTCAATAGCATCATGGCAGAAAGCATGGTGGCAGGCAGGAGTGGTTCTGGAGAAGTAGCTGAGAGCTACATCCAGAGAGAGAGAGAGAGAGAGGATACTGGGTAGGCCTGGCATGGACTTTTGAAGCTTCAAAGTCCACCTTCAGTGACACACTTCCTCCAAAAAGGCTGTACCTCCTAATCCTTCCAAACAGTTCTATTCTCTAGTGAATAAGCACTCAAATATATGAGCCTATGGGGACCATTCTTGTTCAAAATACCACACCTTACAAAAAATTGGAACTGATTTACTGGTCATCTTTCTCATTAGAATTCAACCCCTCTTCAGGCAAGATTGTGTTTGATTTGTTTATTGTTATTTCATTTATTTATTTGTTTGTTTTTTGAGACAGGGTTTCTGGGATTAAAGGCATGCACAGCCGCCCACCTGTTTTTATTCTAACATCTAGGATAATGGAGCTTTTCGTTCATACATCCCTGGTGTCACCTCCCCCCTCATTCACTTCTCTCTCCCTCCCTCCCAGTGCAGGATCCCAGTGCACACTTTAGGAACAAAATAAATCTTTGTTAACCTGCAAAGGACTGAACACTAGGGAATGAACAAACACTCATTTATCCTACATCATTGAGTCAACGGTTAAAAAGTTTATTTGGGATAACTGGCGGCAAACTAGCAAAATTCTTTAGGGAGCTCCTTACTAACTGAATAGCTAAGCATGGGTTCTAAGTGAAGCATTAAGGCGCTCTGACCTGTGTGTACTATCAATGCAGTTTTAAAAGACACATTCAACATCCTTAGAAACAAGACTCAAAAGTAGCAAAAATCACCCTTTTATTTTGCCTGCCTTCTAAATTTCCTTGATGACAACAAAATGTTTAAGATAAAATAAAATTCTAAGTACATTGTTATCAATGCAAATGAAAACTCCCTTCTAAAAATTAATACAAATTAAAAATCACAAAAACCGTTTTTACAGGTGTAAGACAGAATTTCAGAGTTGTTTTGATTTGCATTTTTCTGATGGCTAAGGATGTTGAGCATTTCCTTAAGTAACATACTTAAGGAAAATGGGTGAGGTAACCCAGACGCAGAAAGACAAATATCATTTGTACTCACTCATAAGTGGCTTTTAGATATAAAGCAAATAAAACCAGCCTACAATTAACAATCCCAGAGAACCTAGACAACAATGAGGCCCTTAAGAGAGACATACATGGATCTAATCTACATGGGAAGTAGAAAAAAACAAGATCTCCTGAGTAAAGTGAGAGCATGGGGACCATGAGAGAGGGTTGAAGGGGAGGGGAGAGGAATGGAGGGGAGCAGAGAAAAATGTAGAGCTCAATTAAAAAAATTTAAATGTAAATAAATAAATATCACAATGAAAGGCAGTAGTGGTACATGCCTTTAATCCCAGCACTCAAGAGGCAGAGGCAGGTGGATCTCTGTGAGGTCAAGGCCAATGTGGTCTACAGCATGAGTTCCAGGACAGCCAGGACTACACAGAGAAACTGTCTAGGAAAAGCAAAACCAAACCAACCAAACAAACAAGCCCACTAAATCCTAAATTAAGCTCAGCAGTTGAGTCAATAGACATCTTCAGGCTGTTCTTCCCTTTCATTAAGTCAGCCTCTGCCTCCAACAAATTTCTTTGCCATCCGTTGATCAGCCTGTGTATTATGTAGTGGCCTCCAAGTCAAGCGATATCCCTGAAGACATCACCTTTGAAAGGTCAGGGGTCATTAACCAAATAAAGACTTTGCTCTGCGCTCGGAACGCTGACTGCTTTCTGCAGGCAACTGTGAGTGGGGAGGGCTGCCAGGAGGTCTGACCTTTGCTACTGAGCTCTATGGGATTACAAAGGAAAGAGAACTCAGCCAACAGACCCTTCATATATTTACAGCGTGTTTTCCTAGTAACCATTTATATGGCCGAAAACATTTTCAATAAAACCCTCCAGGGTCTCCTTTAAGAAGATGGTTTCACATTCCCGACTCAAACACCTGCCTGAATTTAATGTGCTACTATTTTAGTATGTCCTGAAATCATGTGTTCCCTTCTATAAGACTCAAACTGGCATCTGTATGTTTACCATCTACACAACCTCTTGGAAGAGAAATTGGTGCAGAAGATTCTTCTGGCCACTAATGTCGAGAAGCACAAGTGGGAAGCCATTTCATCCAGGCTAATACATCTCGATTTTCCCGTGTTATTTCCCACTCGGGAATATGCTCTCCTAGTTGGTGGTCTTCCCTGGATTTCCCTGAATGTCCTAGATGATTAAAGAAGTTCTGCCCAATCCTAAGACTTAGTGGATAGAAGAACACACTCTGGGCCCACTCAGACTCCTCTCTCGTCTCTATTCCTGGAGAAGCCCATTGGATTAACAATCAGATCTGGGTCAGTACTTGGGAACTGGAAAACATCTATATAACGGGCTTTCTCACTCCGTGGATCACAGGCTGGACACTGGTCAGGCCTGTGAAACATAGCTCAACCCATAAAGCAAGCAGAGCCAAAATCCTCTTTGAAATACCATTTGAATCACCTGTAAGTCCCATTTCAGGATATTGAGGATGTCACCCTGCAAAGGACGAATGGCCACAATTACGCACAATGCATGAGAGTACGTGGCTGTTGGAGAAACAACACATTTGCCAAATAACAGCACTCAACATGGCCTTCCCAGCGGCCTAACACAGTGCTTGGCTTTGTACCCATGCGAAGCCCAGAGGTTCAACGAGGAGCTTGGCTTCTGAGACAGGTTTATGTTTCGGATCCTGTCTTCAGTCCTGAAGCTTTGCTCCCACTCTGTTTTGGAAACGAGTCCATTTGCAATCAGCTGTGTACCTTTGGCAGTGTCTCCAAGGAGCTGCTTCAGCCTTGAACCAGAGTCCAGGCCCAGCGTCTTATCTACAAAGGCAGGTGGGGCTCTCTTTCCCACTCTGAGGCCTGATTGTTTTGATTTCCTATTTGTTATTTACCGCCCTTCTTTTATGAAATGATTTGCTCGTCTGGTTGATTTTTCGGGGTGGGGGTGGTACTTAAAGGTCTCTTTAAAGGCCAGTAAATGGATTTCCCATTCCGTATATTGTGGCGAATGATTTAGATTATATATAGGGGCTGAAATGAGCACCTTGCTTATGAACGTATTTGGGCAGGAAGCATTAGGTTTTACAGCTTCCAAGCAAAGCACTGCCCCTCTCAGGATGGCCTTCTAGGCCGCACTCTTGTCCTTTTGCTGTGACAAGTGGCATCTTAGTCCCTAGACTGTTGGGCCGCCCTGCTTTCAGCTCCCACGGCTGCTGGCATGAAGATAATGCTGGTGACTTAATTGCACTTCCTGTAGGGAGAGTAGAAATGATCTTTGCTCTAACTTGTCCCAGGCAGTGTAGAGCCTGCCTGGTGAGACCCCAGACAATGCTTTAAGATGGGTGAAGAATAACTGCTGAGGTCTGGGTGGAGAGTAAAGGAGATAACACACAGCTGCTTAGAACAGTGCCGAGCACACAACGTACCTTCCACTATTGTTCACAGCTATCGCATCTATGGCTGCTTTTGTGACAATGGGTACCTAGGAGGAATTTAGATCAAATGCACTTTTCTTAATTTCCTCACCCAAGATATTCCAAAGCGTAGAGTTTACCTCTAGTCCTGGATTTGTGTTTAGAAACAGATTCAGCCAAGCCTTTCCAGGTTTGCTGTGGTCTTCAAGGAGGGGTGAGGCAGGCTGGTGGATTTTGTTGAAAAATTAGTAGAAACACGTAGGGAAAATGACACCTTGGGTCAGTTAGCTGAATCCTTCTACCATAGGCACTGCCGTCAGAAGGACTTGTGTGTATTAGTGATAAGCTGATCTTTTCTCGTTTGTCAAACTCCTGTAGAAAAGGACAATAAAATCATGTAATCAGATCATCCTTAAGGGAGTTGAAATCTGTATAGATTCAAAAATTAGCCCTACTCTTGTGTTTTATCTAATCTGGAAAAATGTATAGATACTTGGTCAGAGATGTGGTTGAGCATTTTTTATTAAAAGGGTTCAATAACTGAATCGTTTGTGCACTTTAATTATCTCCTAAGGACTGAGTCACTTATCTGCAGATGGGGTGACCAAGAGGAATATAAAATATAAATAAAATTAAATTTATGACTAAAATTAGACTTCACTGAACTCCATTGCATGTGCTTCTTTCATAAGAATATGTACAACATCCTGTTGTATAAAAAGACCGAGGAATCCAAGAATAGTGGCCTGTTGCAAACTAAATAATCACTGCTAGAGATTCGAGTATGCATGGAGAAAGTGCAGGCGGAAATGGTGACCTCACCCTAGCACATAAATGGTTTGCCTTGGGGAGGTGGTACAGACTGGGGGAAGCAGTCTCAACCTGTGGGTTATGATCTCTTTGGATTCATCGGAAAGCACAGATATCCACATTCTGATTCATAACAGTAGCATAACTACAATTATGAAGTAGCTGTGAAAATAATTTTGTGGTTGGGGTCACCACAGCATGAGGAACTGTATTTCAGGGTAGCAGTGTTGGGAAGGTTGAGAAGCACTGGCCAAGTGGAAGTTCTGTGGATCCCTGGGGGGGTTTGGCCTTTAAAGAGTCCTGTGATACAGCCTTCCTCCTCTCTCTTTTACTTTTAGATATGAAGTGAGAGATTTCACCCTGCCATGTATCAAGATCGTTGCATGCCCCCATAGGTGCAAAAAAACCCAGCCACCTAATGACACTCTTTAAAACTAAGAGACAAAATAAGCGTTGCTTTTTTTTCTAATCTGATTATCTTAAAGTGATGGAAACCTAATTAATCTAACTTATGTTGAAAACAAGGATATATTGACCTTCTATATTACTTTTCAAAGACATTATTGTGTTTAGTTTTGGGAAGCTTCCACACATCATTTGGACTAATGTTGACAGAGCTTTCTGTCCTTCCTAGCCGTCATTCAGTCCCAAAGAAATCACACAGAGGCCTACATTAGTTATCAACTGATTGGCCCATTAGCTCAGGTTTCTTCTTAACTCTTATATCTTATATTAGCCCATAATTCTTGTCTGTGTTAGCCACATGGCTTGGTACCTTTTTTGGCAACACAGTCACATCTTGCTTCCTCTGTGTCTGGATGACAACTGCAGACTGACTTTTCCTCTTCCCAGAATTCTCGTTGCTGAGCCTCTACTTCCTGCCTGGCTACTGGGCAATCAGCATTTTATTAAAAATAATACAAGTGACAGGATAAAAGACCACTGTCGCACAGCAGACTAAAACCATAAAGAAAATAGCTTAAACTGTGTTCCTGTGTCTAGTGTATTTGACAGTCATTATTCAAACCTTCCATTCTCATCCTCTTAAGTGTCAAAGAAATTTACATATGGAGATCCACCACCATACTTCTGTTGATACCACCCCATACTGGTTGGTGTTAATGAACCTATAACAAACATAAAGGCCAGACTCTACCTGTAAAGAACACTGTGCTTGTTTTTCACATGCAAACAGATCTGACACGCTTGCCTGTATGTCTCTAGCTCTGAGCACAGTATGGCATACGGTGGCACAAGCGAGCACAGTATGGCATACGGTGGCATAAGCGAGCACAGTATGGCATACGGTGGCACAAGCGAGGACAGTATGGCATACAGTGGCATAAGCAATATTCAAGTTGTCCTTGATAACCAGAATTAAGCGATAGCTGTTATGTATGTGGAATATTTTTCTGAATTGAAATCACCAACTAACATCAAAAGGATAAAGAAGAAGACAGACTCCCGAGGGATTGGACTTTTATGGAAGTCACAAAACCACTGAGTCCCTCAAGACCAGCACACATATTACACACAGGAAGTCCCTCAAGACCAGCACATATATTTTATTGATATTTATTTTTGTAACTGTACTGAGATTATGGTCTACTCATGAACAATAGTCAGCAAATCACTGGGAATTATTTTAGATCAAATTTGATAGATTTCAATTTGAAAGTGGGATATATTTGCCAGGCTGTAGTGGCCCATGCCCATATCCCAACACTAGGAGGCAGAGGCAGGTAGATCTCTTTGAGTTGAAGGCCAACCTGATCTACAGATTGAGTTTCAGGACAGCCAGGGCTATACAGAAAAACGCTGTCTCAAAACACCAAAAAAAGGAAGAAAAAAAAAGGAGGGGTATCTTTTTGTCTTAAATAGTTTTAACTTAATCATCTGGTAACAGCAAATGCTGGAAAACTCTTCCTTGAAGAAGCTATGTAATTTTTAAGTGTATTTTTTTATACACAGGTGAGGGAATACCATTTCTGCAATTTCAAAGATTTCAAATGCATGAGAATTCAAGCATAGCAGTTTTTGCGGCTCTTTAAAAATCAGATTAACATTTAAAATTTCAGGCTCTCACTTCTATCCTGAGTTTCTAGCCTTGAAGGTTTGTTCAGGGTGTCTGGAGAAGCAGATTAAACCAGTTGTGCCGTAGGCTTGAAGCACTGGGCAGCCGGCCAGAACTCCCCAAAGATATCCTCCCTTTGTCTCTTCCAGCCTGGCTCTGGGCATGAGTCTGCTCTGCTAGAAGAAGCTACTGGAGGTGAGCCCCCTTTCACGCAAACTTCCTGATCAGCAAGGCTCTGTTTGGTCAAAGGAGCCAAACACCCCTGGTGGTGGCAGCCCTGGTGGTGATCCCCCCGTGGGGGCCTCAGAGTTCTCTCCTCTGTAGAGCCATGGAAGAGAGGATCAGGTGGCCCTTGGCAAGGCTCCATTAGACTTGCCTTTTCTAAATTTAGAGCCCTTCAGTAAACAGCACCGTGAATGTGCTGCATTCTGGCTGGGAAGCACATGACCTCTTCCACCAACATCTCACACATATTTATAGCTGCTGGGCCCTCCTTCTCACCAACCTGCCACCAGCTTCACCGTTTTACCTTAAAATTCAATCTCCCAACAGTTTGTGTTCGGTGCCGTCAATAAATTAATTTGAAGAAAAAAAAATCGCTGACTCAGAATTAGATGAATAAGTAACATTTCACTGATGATTGGGTTCTGGTCTCTAAATGTACTGGGAAATGTCAGCCAGGCTGTTGAGATCACTGTCCCCACGATCATGATGGGACAGTTTCACCCATCTAATAAAGACTGAGTCAGACAAATGAAGACGCTGTGCTACTCTGCCCAGATGATCCTGAATAGTGTTGCAGGGGCTGTGATAAAGAGGTGGACCCCGTTTTACTGTGTGAAAGGATCCCATGGTGAAGATGCAGTCTTATTTTTCATTTCATGTTCGGCTTTGGCCCAACAGAAATCTTTCTTTTCATAGCAAGTTCTCCCAGTTTCTGTTTACCCTCCCCTAAAAAGCAAACGTTAGAATCGGCAGCCCATCTTGTGTGCAAAGCACAGCCTGAGTTCAGAACGGGAAACTGTGAGAGCCACGGGGTTGCCGAGGGGGCGGCGATTGGAGGTGTCTGGAACTGGGGTCCTCCTACATCGGTCCTCCGGAGAGACGCAAGCTGAGCAGCCGCCAGTGAGCATCGCCCCCATCGCCCATGGTGTGAAACAGCGCCTCTCCACCTTTGGGGTCTACTGTTGCCCCGAAGGATGTACAGCGCTCCCACACCATCAAACCCCTCTCATCTACTATTTTCAAAATCTGTTGGGTTTTTGGAGTCTATTTGCCTACTTCTAGCCATTTCTATTTTATTACATTAACGTAACAATCAAATGAATTTATAGTAACAATTTTATAAAAAGAATCTTAGTCTACAAAAGAGTAGGAAAAATGGGCTATGGCATGTTAGTTAAATGTGAGAGAGATTAATATACAGGACAAAACAAGTGAAAATAACTAGAAATTTTGTCAGGGTTTTGTATTTTCCCATTTTGATTTTCTCTTCTGGTGACCACCAGTTATTTGTGTGGTTCTTTATTATTATTATTATTATTGTTTTATGAGCTCTACATTTTTCTCCACTCCTCTCCCTTCTTCTCCTCTCCCCTCTCCCATGGTCCCCATGCTCCCAATTTACTCAGGAAATCCTGTCTTTTTCTACTTCCCATGTATTTGTGTGTTCTTGATAAGCTCCATCAGCCCTTCTTCAAAATAGGTTAAATAATAAGATTTTGTGCATTTATAAACGGACAATCCTATTGTAGGGGGAATATTCTGTGCCATTTTCTTTAATTTTCTTTAATTAGTTTAATTTATACAAAATGTAAACTAGGGTTTCTTCTTTACAAGAAAATTATGGTAGATGTTTTAAAGTCAGAATATGCCAAACAAAGCCTTTAACAGTAGGTGACATGCCACAGGAAGAACCAAAAGATTTCAATTAATGTCTGTGCTACAGTATTGATTAGCTCTTTGACCTTGACCACTTAAGTGGTTTTGTGCTTCTGTTTCCTTTTTATAAAACAAAAATAGTAACACCTACTTCACAGGCTTCTTAGGATCAAGTGAGATCTCTTCCGTCCTGCCAGCCTACTCAGTTATCAGTCCAGCGACTGCTCATTATGTCCCAGGGAATCAGAGGGGTTTGGTGCTGAAGCTGTGAATCCCCAAAGCCTGGGGACTTTCCATGCAGTTTTCCAATGAGATGTCTACCATTTGTTAAAATGCTGCATGATACTGGATCCTATCAGACCTGTAGTAATTGGATACATTTATTTGCTAAACAACGTTGTACATTTTAAGAATATCATAATGGTGAAAACATGCTTAAAATAAAATTTGTTGGCTGGGTGGTGGAGGTTCACACCTTTAATCCTAGCACTCAGGAGGCAGAGGCAGGTGGATCTCTGTGATTTCGAGGCCAGCCTGGTTTACAGAACAGATACCAGGACAACCAAGACTGTTACACAGAGAAAGCCTGCCTTGAAAACCCCACCCGCCCACCCACACACACAAATAAATAAATAAAATTTGGTTTCACAACTTCTTAGGAAAACAGCCACTGTCTAAGGTAAAGGGCAAATTGTTAGAAATAAGTTCAGAATCACAGCGAGAGAAAGCACCACTGCCAGTGGAGCATCTGGACAAGGCACACTTTCAAGACGGTGAGCTTGCAGAAGCCAGCCCACAGACGAGACGTGTACGTGGTTGTTAGTCTACAAGACGGTAAGCTTGCAGAAGCAAGCCCACAGACAAGAGGTGTATGTGGTTGTTATTCTTGAAGCTTGGAGAAGCGAGTCTACAGACGAGAAGTGTACATGGTTGTTTTTCTTCAAGAGGGTGAGCTAGGAGAAGCAAAGACAAGACAAGAAGTGTACTCAGTGTCTTTTCTAATTCAGGTGGTGACTGTGTGTGTTCCCTATTGCCTGGGGTGCAAGCTCACAGTCTTGTTCAAATGACTAGCATTAAAAGAATTGGCGCACAGAAGGTGTGAGAAGGGACCAGCTACTTTTATCTGAGAATGCAGCAGGACTTTGGGGTAAACAAAGGTTTTACTGGGAGTTGGGAAAGGATAAAAACATTTGCATAAAAGGCCTACAAGGTGAGGGAGATAAAAAGATTTGAATTCCTTGTCATAAACAAGTTTTATAGTATTTGAAAGGAAAG
This sequence comes from Ondatra zibethicus, assembly GCA_004026605.1. Classification (NCBI taxonomy): domain Eukaryota; kingdom Metazoa; phylum Chordata; class Mammalia; order Rodentia; family Cricetidae; genus Ondatra; species Ondatra zibethicus. Next base: position 53,175 of record PVIU01001398.1, read on the forward strand.
ACTCATACTTATGTTTTTTTATTTTGTTCTTACAAAATCACCCATATTATTTCATGTCTTTCAGATATATGAGGATTGTGAACAGAGTCTAGTTTGAATAACATGCCACCCCAACTGGACAATATAAAGAAACAGTTATGCATTCTCGGGCTTTCTAAGCAAAACAGAAGCAGTATGTCTCGTGACTTGTGGGTGTGGATGCTGTCCAGGGGCTCAGCACCCTGGAGGCTCTTCCACATTCCTCTGTAGTCTATTCCGATGTCCTGTGTCCAGTGCTCTGGCAGGATATCCCTGTGTTCCCAACACTCATGTATAACAAGAACTGTCCTGGCTTTACATTAGGTCCTGGAGTCTTACATACCTCTTCTACCCAACTCAAGAAGCTACTGAGACCGTCTCATGAGGTTTTGCCTAGTCACAAGGAAAGTGGCTGTACTTGTATATAGCTCAAGGATTCTCCAAACGGAGTCTACTCTATTTTATAGCATTGTCCTAAAGTCTTACAGTACATAGCCTATCCAGCCATCCTGAGGAAAATTCTCTGCTCTCCTCAGGCCACTTTCGTCAAGCCCTGCAGACAGAGAGCATTGCAAAGCTCTGTCCAAGCCCAGCCCTGCTTAGTGCCTTGGAACACAACCCCTAGCCTCCATCCTGACTGTCACTGCCTTTGTTCAGGGTTCTTTCATCTTTCCCTGAATTATGATAACAGCCTTCTCGCTTACCTCCTTGCTTTCAGCCCCCTCCCATGCCCTGTCCATTTTTTGGTGTTGACAGGCTGACCCATGTAAATCAAACCTGATACTTTCATCCTCTTGCTTCTGGTCCTTTAGAAACTTTTCATTGCCTGAGAAAAAAGTCCAAACTCCTCAGCTTGGGTGGAAGACAATCTAGAGCTGTCCGTGACTGGCTCCTATGCTATCTTTTGCCTCCAAGCCACCATGCTTCCTCAAGTGACCGTCATTGAGCTTGGTGCTGCCTATACCTAGAACACCCCAATTTCACATCCGCTTGAGTTGACCAAGCCCAGCTTGGATATTGCTTCCCCTTAGAAGCAACTTGAAAGTAAAATGATAGACCCTGAATTTAGCAATGAGAATGCTTGCAGGACCCACGGAGCATCTAAAAGTAGCAGTCTTAAGAAAGGTCAAAGTAGTGCCTGTGGCATACACACCGGATGCATGTGGACCGATTGCTAGGGTGAAGGAGCCATCCAACTGAATTGCTGTTTTTCCTCTTAACCAATGGACCAACACCAGATACCAAACAATGGGTGTCCATGAGTAACTCTGGGCTGCGACCTGAGACGATCAAATGGCCAAGGTGCCCCAGAAGAGGCAGCCACAAGTCACACGAGAAACAAAAGATGGAAAACGGGGCAGAAAGAAGAAAGTTTAGGAATGAGGAAGGCTGAGTTCTGGTCACGGTTATCTTCAGGCCTGGTTTATTATTTCGATGTGAAAGGACTTAGATTCTCACATTGTGCTTGACATGAACACGAGAGCACCCAGCATTTTCAAAGGTCAGTGCAGGGGGATGGAGGATAAAGAGAGCTCTTGAAAAGCACCTCCACTTCTGTGGTGCTCTGGTTCTTCAGGGTGAGGGACATCAGAAGAATGAGCTACACTGCTGAACTGTGCTTGAATTCTCGAAACAGATGTAGAAATGGCAAACATCCCAGGCACCCACCCGCCCCATCATCTTCCAACAGAAGGCAGAGCTGCCTCAGCTCCTCCAGCAGGCTGGTTGGGTCCTGCTCTCACATACCCCATGCCACTCTCCCTGGAGGAGGGGGCACTTACTGTTGGACATTGTCCCAGGCAAGTCAATATCAGTGGTTCTTATCACTTGGGTTCTTTTCATTTAGTTTTGTATTATATAAGCCAGTGAAACACAGAGAAGAAGAACTCCGTTTTTTGACTTTGAGACAATGTCTCATATATTTCCTCTGGCCTTGATCTCACCATGTAGTGAGGATGAACCTGAGATCCTAATCGTGATGCCATGACTTCTCAAGTTCTGGGGTCACAGGTGTAGCGCTGCCATACTCTGTCTATGCCAGGTTGGGGCTCATGTCAGGGTTTTGTGTATACTAAGCAAGCACTTCACTGAGCCACGTTCCCACCCCAAGAACTCTTTTTTCAATGATGGAGTACTAGTTCATCAGACAGACACATGTGAAAATCTTATTAAGCCTGGTGTGCCCACAATCAATCAAGGGTTAATCTACTGCAGATATTGCAAAATAAATATTCTTTTGTCTTTTAGCAAAAATATTCCAATATATGCACATTATTTTTAGGATCTTTCAGTCCAAGTTTTCTTTTCAGTTACTGATAGTCCTCTGCCTCCCACCCCCGTGTGTGTATGTGTGTGTTTATGTGTGTTTACTTAGCAAAACTGTCTTTCTGCAAAAATCAACCAACCTACTGCAACACCTTGGGGCCGGGGTTCTTCCAGGAGAGACCATGACTTGCGTGAACCCTCCCTGGCCTTGCTTCGGGCAGCTGTCCCAGGCTCAATGGCCACTGTAGCACAGACAACAGGGTCATGTCCAACTACAACAGGTGTCCCTGAGTTTAAGTCTTTCTTAAATTTCAGCAGAGACTGCAGTATGGTCACGGAAAAAAAAACTTGGAAGAGGTGCAGGAAGATAGCTGGGGCTGTGGAGTGAGTGGCGTGCTCTGGACATCTCCAGCTGGGCAGCTCGTTTTTGGTGCCAGAGAGCTCTGCTTGGCAAGCCCAACACGACAAAGACGAACTGATTCTGTTCTCTACTGCCACCGGTCACTGGATGACTTATATTGTTTTGCTAGGTAGTGAAAGGTCACAAACCACACTAAACCATTGCTCTGAGATAGTTTGACTGTTTATAGCAAAATCAGCCTTGCCAGGGGATCAACAGAAATGTACTTCGGTCGAGCGAATGAAGTCTATTAGCTGCATGGAAGATGTACTCAATCATCTGGAGGTTCTGAGACCTGAGTAGAGATCTTGGGTGTGGAAAACAGTTTGATGAAAGATTAATAAGTGCATTTTATTAGAAGGATCTGTAGCTTGTTCAAGTACAACCTTTAGTTGACAAATGAAGTACATAATGTCTTCAATTATGGTATGAGGCATGAGTGTGCTGAGTGGCATCTTGTTCTGCCTGAGAAAGAAAGGGCTTACACTCTGAAAAGCAAATGTCTGCTATATATTAGTGCTTTCCTGACCCCCAGCACACCACTTTTCTCTGTTGTGCTAACCATTGCCTCATCGCAGATATGTTCACCTAATTTTAAAAAAGCTCTTCTGACTGAAAAGATGGCTTTGCTGACATGAATACATACTGCTCTTGCTGGGGACCAGTCTGATTCCTAGCACCCAGGCTGGGTGGCTTACAACCAGCTCTATGGAGTCTGATGCAATCTTCTGACCTCCTGGAACATCTGCACTCAATCACAGATACTCACACACAGACACACACCTAAATATGCAAATAAAAATACAACGTGCTTTTATAACCCAGTTAAAGATCAGTCTTTATGATAAGAGTATCTTCTGTAGGGTGTTGCAAGATTTCTTGTCAGACTTGGGCCATCAGCCTGCAAACAATGACCCAGGAACTTATTATTAATTATGAAATCTTGGGTTTTAGCTTAGGGTCATCTCAACTAGCTCTTATAGCTTAAATTAGCCCATATTTTTAAATCTATGTTTCTCCATATTGCATTACCTCTCTTCCATCTTGTACCTCCTGTCTCCTCTCCAGTTGTCTGCCTGACAACTCTGCCTTTCTTCTTCCCAGAGTCCTCTATGTCTCTGGAAGTCCCACCTAACCTCTTCCTGCCTAGTTATTGGCCATTCAGCTCTTTATTAAACCAATCAGAGGGTGCCTTGGCAAAGATACACCTTCACAGTGTAAATGAATATTCTGCAGCAGTGTGGTCACAGCTACAGATTAATAGATATCTGTTAAATACGCAAACATTCTTATTTCAGCAAGATGGATTTCTAACTCAGCAACTTGTTTTATGTACCTTTCTTTGAATGATCCAAATTTCCTCCAATTTACAGAAGTATAAATGACAAATAAAAATGGTATGTATTTCAGATGTACAATGTGGTATTTTATACACATTGTGACATCATTGGCTAATTGACATACACATCACCTCCTACATACATTATTTGGCTAGTAGTTGTTCAAGATCTATTCATAATTTTTAAGTATACAATTCAGTATCATTAATCACCATGCTGCATATTAGAATATATCCATTCTGGATAATTTAAATTCCTTCATACATTTTTTTTCCAGATAGTCTCATGTCATCCAGGCTATCCAGGAGCTTGCTACATAGACAAACATGACCTTTAAGCTCTGATCCTCCTGCCTCCAAATCTCAAGTACTGGAACCACAGATATGTATGCGCCAATACACTTAGTCTATGCAGTACCCAGGGTTTTGTGCGTGTTAGGCAAGCACTGTGCAAACCGAGCTATATCCCTGGCTCAGAAACTTGGTGCTTTTTGAACAACCCTTCACTCCCTAAACCCTAGCATTCATGGTTCTACTCACCAGTCACTAAAAGACTTATCTTGTTTTCGTTGTTGGTTTTTTTCTACGAGTTCAACTTTGTAAGATTCCACATGCATCTGGGGTAGATCATAGAATATTTGTGCTTATAAATCTCATTTGTTTTACTTAGCATACATGTGTTTCATATTTATCAATGCTGCACACTTGGCAGAATTTCCTTCATGTTTGGGTTGCATAATATTTCATTATACTTAAATGCCACCTTAAACTGGTGGGATATCTTGATGGTTGTAAAGAACAACATGGCACAAATATTACTTCAAGGTTCTGATTCCATGTCCTTTGAACATACAGCTGACTCAAGCAACATAGGTTGCTCAACTCTGTAGGTCTATTTACAGGCAAACATTTTTTTCTGTTTTTTAACAGTTTGGAAATCAAAAATCATGGCCTATAAAGTGTACATATTTGTGCAATCATGACATACCTAAACTTTTCTATTTTTCTATGGTTATACAAACATATATAGCTTTTAGACTACATTACAACTTGCTACCATAAGCACATATAAATCTGTTATAAAAATATTCTTTCCAAAAAATTCCAAGCATATCACAGATTGTACAGTGTCATTCACAGCTGAAAGACATGTAACAAATGTTCCAACTCAACATTAACTGATACTAGTTATCAGTTAACTATTCTATATGATAGATACTATAATAATTTCTTAGTCCATAGTTTCTTAGCCCCATAAGTTTTGTGAAATTATCATGTGACAGGGCACAGTTTCAGAAGAGCCTTTTCTTGATGTATAGGAAGAAAAAGGGGGTTCCAAGAAGATGCAAGAGCAATATATAGACCACAAAAACACGCCCCCGGTGACCTTCTTCCTCTAAGGACTTTCCACATCCTACCTTTAACTACTTCCCAATAAAGCCACCAAGGTATGAATCAATCAAAGACATAACCAATATGTTAGGTAAGAGACTTCATCATCAAAACCTCTCTAGGAGCATCATTAGATCTATGAATCTCTCAGGCATTTCTTAGTCCAGTCAAGCTGACAATGAAGAAATAGCTATCCTGACAGATACATGCCCCCACGTTTTCATTATCCCCAGCTGATATCTGTTGATTATAACATCTCAGCAAAGCTGTTAAGCAAGTAGAGGAAGCCAGCCTTTTCTGGCAGAGTGGACATGTATTCCCTTGATTGTGTTCCCTGTGGATGTATGTTCCCTTGATTAGGTTCCCCCTAACCCAGGACAATGTTTACCAACCTAAGTGGAAGCTAAGAGTGAGCTCAACAGAGTTTCTCAAATCCAAAGGGACAGCTGGGGCATAGTTCATATAGGGAGAAAAAATGCACACTTGACCCAGCTCCAAATTATAGAGAGTAAGAGAGTTGCACAGTGAGGTCATTGGCATTGGAATCAAATCATATACCTGTGTTAGATTCCAGAGTCCCCTACAGACTCACCATGTCACCTGGGCATGATTAAGCTTCCAGCCCTCTGGCTATTCTTGTGGGAGGGGAGTTATATTAATCTCTCCACTTGGGACTATGGGAAGAAGTAAATAGGATAATGCAGGCCCGTGGCCAGAGCCTATGTGTGCTGTGTCCAAACCATGCTGGATGTGCAGAATCTGAGCAGCTGGTAGACAGCCAGCAAAGACTTAGTAGTTGACATGATTTCATAAGCAGCCTTAAGAAATAAGTAATAATATTATAGTTGTCTTTCTGGGTCTTGGTTACCTCACTCAATGTGTTTTTTCTAGATCTATCATTCATTTGCATGCAAATATAAAATAATAAAATATAATATGTACTCACTCATAAGTGGCTTCTATAAATAAAGCAAAGAAAAAAGCCAACCTATAATCCACAACCCCAGACAACCTAGACAACAAAAGGGATCCTAAGAGAGACATATATGGATCTACATAGGAAGGAGAAAAAGACAAGATCTCCTGAGTAAATTGGGAGTGTGGAGGGTCATGAGAAAGGGGGAGGAAGAGATGTGAGTGGAGAAAAAATGTATAGCTCAATTTAAAAAAAGAAAGAAAAGAAATAGGTAATCAAGAGAAAGGATTTTGAAATCATCCTATAAAGTAGGAGATTATTATGCCTTGAGTGTGAAATGTCCCCCTACAGGCTTGGTCCCTAGTTAGTGGCTCTGCTTTGGGAGCTTGCAGAATTATTTGGAGGTAAGGCATAGCTAGAGTAAATGGGTCACTGGTTAGTGGGTCTTTGTAGATAAAGACTGCATTTTTTCCCAGCTGCCCAGACCTAAATAATCACACAGAAGCTATATTAATTACAACACTGCTTGGCCAATAGCTTAGGCATATTCCTGGCTAACTCATATCTTAAATTAACCCATTTCTATTAATGTGTATTGCCACAAGGTTGTGGCTTACCAGTGCCGGCATGTTACTCCTTTGGCAGTTACATAGCATCTCTCTGATACAGAAATAGACAGGTACCAGGGAGCTCCCCAGCCAGTCAGTCTAGCAGAGATGTGAGCCATAGGTTTAGTGAGAGACCCTGTTTCAAAAACAAGGTGGATCACACCAGAGGAAGACATTCAACATTGACTTCTTGGCCCTCTGACCCCTACGTGTGCATGTCTGAATGATCTGTGTCCCTCTGTCTCTCTCTGTCTTTCTGTCTCTGTTTCTCTGTCTGTCTCTGTCTCTTTCACACACACACACACACACACACACACGAGTGTAAGAATAAAAACATCAACAAGAGACTCAGCAATAGATGTTCCTATCACCCAGATTTGTCCTCTAGCTGTGATTGTTTGTGGGAAAGGCACTATGAAAAGTCCAAAAGGTCTATCTGCATGAAATTTCTTATGGATACAGAAAAATCCCACCTTCCTGGGAACTCTCCGATATGGTGAGAAAAGATACCTGCTGTCTTAGTTGGGGTTTCTATTGCTATGAAGAGACTCTATGACCACGGCAAGTCTAATAAAGGAAAACATTTAATAGGGTGACTTACAAATGCAGAGGTTCAGTGCATTGTCATCATGGTGGGACATGGCAGTGTGCTAGCAGACATGGTGCTGGAGAGGAGCTGTGAGTTTTATGTCTTGCAGGTAACAGGAAGTGGTCTGTCTCACTGAACATGGTTTGAGCCTCTATGAGACTTCAAAGCCTGCCTTCACAGTGACACACTTCCTGGGATCTTGGGATACTGCAGGCTTTCCCCGTCAGGGCAAGTTAATTCCTAGGCGAATACTTAGCCTGTGTGTGTGGCTCTCACTTGAAACCCAACCACAGCAAATCTAGATCCTGCATCTCCTTCCCTGTTGACCCTAACACTCAGGGACCGACCCTGCGTTACCCTTTCCTCCTCTGCTCCTGCTCCCCACTCCCAACCCTTATGTCCTAAAGCAATGGAAGCCAACCCTGAAAAGACAATGTCCTTCTGCCCTTCTTGTGGAACACTGATGACTTGCTGGGTCTGCTCAGTCCTCAATCCCTCTGCCTCCTTACTAGCTCTAGGGGCTCCCTTCCCATCCCCCAAGGTGTGGCCTCTTCAATAGACTCTTCCTATGTGGAACTTTCCTTCTTGCCCAGCCTCCTCCCTTTCTATCAGTTGCCCAGAGACCTAGTGACAGTACCTACACTTCAGCTCTGATCCCCATTAGGCCTCCCTCAGAGCCCCTCCCTGCCCTCATCTAGGTCAGACCCTTACATCTATCTGTCTTGATCCCACTTTGCTTCTTCAAAACTCTGACATGGTTTCTCTGAGTGAGTGGTTATTTGGTTAAAGGCTAAGAGAACCATGGCTAGGTGGATTTTTCTCCACTATCTCCAGTAAACGCATGACATTTGCTCAATTCCTGCTTATTTATTGAATTAATGAATCTCTTGGGACATCTAGAGTTGAGAGATGAGAAGTCTCAAAGGCGAGCCTGAGGTCCAGTGAAAGACAGTGGAAAAAGAATGAGACATATGAATTCTGTCAACTGGTCTCACTTTTCCCAGACATGGAGGTCAGAGCAAATAGCATAAAATTAACAGTGTAAAGTATATGGCAAATGAAAATTTAGTTTCCTCCAAATAGTGAGGGCCAAAGTTATGTTTTAAGCTTTAATTACTGTGCTTAAGAAATCCATAAAACAAAACTGCTTCTAACCTATAAGCCCCTTGTCCAAGGAAAGATGCTTTGTGAGATGCTGAAAGGTGTGTTCATGTAAGATAACACACCAAATGTTTCCACTCCCCTAAACAAGTTTGGTCGACTCAACTGCACCAGATGTTTTGATCACACCTAAGCAGGAGGTATGTGGGCAGGAAATATGTCAGGATATATGCTTGCTGCCGATTGGATGAAGGCAGGAAGTACGTAGTCTGGTGGGTTTGCCTTTATAAGCCCCTGGCCAGTGTAGCTTGTTGTGTTTCTCCGTCTTCCTCGGGATCATGGGCTGCCGGTCCACAAGGAGAGAAGGAGCAGAAACAGGAAACAGGGTTCAGAAGGCACATGTGAGCCCCCAGATACAGTTCCTACTACAGAATGGGCGTTTCTGTCCTGCCCAGTTCCACAGCCATTCAGCCACAAAGAAACACACAGAGGCTTATATTAATTATAAACTGTTTGGCCTATTAGATCAAGCTTATTATTAATCAGCTCTCACAACTTAAATTAACCCATAATTCTTATCTATGATTAGCCACATGATTTGGTATCTTTTCTCAGTAAGGCATTCTCATCTTGCTTCCACTGTATCTTGCTGGTGGCTGACTCTGCATTTCCTCTTCTCAGAATTCTCCTAGTCTGGTCACCCTTCCTGTACTTCCTGCCTGGCTACTGGCTAATCAGTGTTTTATTAAACTAATTACAAGTAACAAATCTTTACAGTGTACAAGAGCATTATCCCACAGCAGAAAAGTGTGTTTAAGAAAGAGACTTTGCTTTTTTTCTATTGCAAATTAATTTTTGTTTTAAGTTCTCATTAAAATAGTTGAAACCTTAATTGGAATGAACTTCATTCTCCTTTATTCCCAGCTGATATCTACTTCACCTCTGCCAGCATGCCATTCCCAGTCCCTGGGTTTTAATGGGACTTGAAATATCAGGGGAAATGAACGTTTGGTAGTATTTCAGAAATACATGCTCCCTCCGTGCAATGATATGGAAAGACTGATTGAAATCGGATCCCAGACCAAACTCACCTGGATTCACCCTGCGTGGTCAGCACTAGTCTTTGCTTGGTAGTATTAAGTCCTAAAAATTCCACCCTCCTCTGACTTAAAGTCATCCAGATTTGGCCTGAGGATTTATTGTCCAATGGAGACAGAATCCTCTTTACCTAGAAAGGGTGGTCACCCCAGGTCATGCTGGATGGAACTAAACAAGTACATTAAAGCCTAGGCTGGCAGCTGTCTTTGCCTATTAGATAGTCTTTCTGCCCTAGAGCAGATGGGGTGGGGAGTCACACAATCAGGCTGGAAACACACAGGCTTTGATTTTTAACACTATGTACATATGTGCACATATGCATACAAATATATATCAATCACCAACACTTCCATACCATTTATTTTCTAGGCTGGTCTGTCAAGTGTCTTTTCAGGGTTCTCTAGCTCAATGCTTGGCACACAGTGAACAGTCTCCTATTTTGTGGCATCCTTGGTTAAATAAGTAAATGATAAATAAACTAACCTTTGCATAAAAGGCAAATATCCACAGAAAATATGCCAAAGGAAAGACACAACCCATGTAAACTTTTTCCTTGTTTGCTTTTATTTTGTTTCTTTGAGACAGTTTTTCATGTAGCCCAAGCTGGTCTGGAACTCTTTTTGTACCCAAGGATGACCGTGAATTTCTGATCCTCCTGCCTCTACCTCCTGAGTGTAGATTACCGTGCCTGGTTTTATGTGGTGCAAGGGATTGAACTCGGTGCCTCATAAATACCAGGCAAGCACTTTGCCAGCTGATCTCCATCCCGAGGCCTCAAAAGTATTTTATCTGAAAAACTGGCCTGATAGGTGTGGAAAAGAGCATCACCAGGTATGTTACGCCATGATGGGCGATCGATCCCTCGCTTGTTGGGTTGTGCTACAGTGATTGTGGGGTGGAAGGAGGGTTTTCTTCTGCCTTTAAATGAATTATCTTCACAGCAGAGTAGTTCTACCCAGGAGAGCTGTACTGGAGAACCAGAGGGACAAGAGCTCAGCCTCAGTTCGTCGACTGACACAAGAGAGCCTCTGATAGAACCGCAGGGAAAGCCAGAGGCACGCTGTCAAAGAGGTGGCAACTGAGCATAGTCTCCTGAACTTTGTGCTGCAGGGAGGCAGGGATACAATCCCAAATATAGACCTCACAGTGACAGTGGGAATTTGTGTCTTGGTGCCTGGCAATCTTTGCTGTTTCCATTACAATAGTTATGGTCATTAACTTTGCAATTACCTTTATTTGAACACCAATAGACTAAGCAGGAGGTGCCCCGTGTTTTGTTTGTAATTGCTATTACCTCTCTAGAACACAACATGTTACAAAAATTGGAAAAGGCTAAATAGCTTTTGGGGGCTCATAGCTGGAGAAAGGTCTTCCTTCCTATCTCAAAAATCCATCAACCTGCCCTGCACAGGAAGCCATGCCCATAGTCCCAGCCATGCAGGAGGCTGAGGCAGGAGGATCCCTTGAACCAGGGCATCTAGGTCTGCTTTAGCAGTACAGTGAGACCTCATCTCTTTAAAAAATAAAATAAAATAAAAAAATAAAATAAAACATTACCTAGGCATGTTCCTTCTGTCTGGATTCCAAAAGACCCTAGAGGATGAGAAAAAAAAGTCCAGATCCCCAGGACTGGAGTTACAGAAAGTTGTAAGCCATCATGTGGGCGCTGAGAATCAAACCCAGGTCCTCTGGAAGAGCAACTAGTACTCTTGACTGCTGAACTATCTCTCCAACCCCCAAAATCTATTTTTTGAACTACTGAAATTAGCACATAAATGTACAAAATTTGCATACTGTAAGGCGAGTATATAAAAATCAATTATTAGGGCTAGACAGGTGGCCTAACAGCAAAGAATGCTTACTACTCTCCCGGAAGATCTGAGCTCAGTTCCAAGCACCTACCAAGTGGCTAGTAGACACCCATAACTCCAGCCCCCAAAGACCTGATGCCTTCTCTGGCCTCCACATGCACCTTCACACGCATGCCATACACACATACCCCCAAAAAAAACCCATTTTTAAAAATACCTAATTTTATTTTCATGCGGTTATGTGCATATTTGTCCGAGTATGTGCAGGTAGCTGTGGAGACCAGGGTCCTTTCTCAGGTGCCCATCGTATTTTGTTGAGAGCATCTCTCACTGGCCTGGAGCTCACTAAATAGGTTGGCCGGTTAGCCCCAGGGATCTGCCCATTTCTGCATCCCCAGCATTGGAGTGACAAGTGCCTGCTACCTTACTGTATTTTTTCTTTAAACCTAGGTTCTGAGGTCTTCACGCTGGTCTGGCAAGCACTTTAATGACTAAACTGCCACCTCGGCTCTATTTTTATGTTTACGTGCTCGCAGAAAACATTTGGAAAGTATTTTAAATAAAATGGTTCTGAATAAATTTAATAAAAGTCAAGTAATACCTCTATGCTGAAAACTGTAAAGATGGCTAAAATAAAATTGAACAGATTTAAAGAGAATCGAGAGGTGTGGGATATTAGCAGGTCAGCAAATATCAATCACCAAGTTTTCAGCTCTTTCTAAATTGACTAAATTAAGATTATGGGACATAGTCCTAAGCCAAACTCTAGGGCAGTTTTGTATAATTGGGACCATGGTTTCACAGGTTGAATGACTCGATGTATTCTATGATTTAAAGACTGAGTGTGATTGTGTCTAAATCAGACACAATAGTACTTGGTTCCAGAGCCCAAGTTATCCTGGGTACCAGATTGGACTCGCTAAGCCTTTCCTCATCTAAAATGGGAACATTAGAACCTACTGTGAGGGGCTGTTACAAAGATTAAATAAGATGTTCATCGTGCAGCACAGGATCTGGCTAGTAAATGCTGATGTTTATTATTAATCCCACATTGGGCATTTATTTAACAGTTCTTGGAAGTCTGTTAACTTTGACCTGAGATGCCTTCCTTTGCCTTCATTCTGACTTTGGAAGAAACCTTTTCCACTTCACTTCTGGGGTTATCCAGAATGTTGCACACCAATCAGCAATTTATACCGAAGCAACACATTAAATGAATTTGTTTGAGGATTTATCACCTCAAACAAGATGAAATTAATAGCTTTCAATGAGAAAATTGTTCATTTTGCAAGTACAAGTCTTTTGCATTGAAAAGAAAATATCTAAATAAAATATCAATCATCACATAAAAAAAAAATAAAGAGTGAGTGTGAAAGTATAGGGGCTAAAAGAAATGGCATTGTCATTCCTGCAGGGAAAAATGGATAGGGTGGATTAAAGTATTAGAAACTAGATCCACACATTCACAATTTGTTGACTTTCTACAATCAACAAAAAATAATCTTTTCAACACAGAAAGCTAGATTTTCTGAATAAATGTGCCAAAAATTAAACCTTATCCTCTATATCCGGCCATTCTTGAAGGAGAGGCAGCAGACAGCTAACTTCTGCATCATGTCTGAACCTCAGCAGGTGGGTTCCTTCATCTTCAGTCATCTGCTTCACACCCTGATGTTTCTCAGGAAGCAGGTTCCCAACTTCAGCCAAGAAAGAAATCAATTTTTATGGTCGAACCAAAATATCCTGGTTGTGTGACCAAGCAGCTTCAAGGTATTAAAGTAGAAATCTGAGAAGTACAGACGGACCTTATTCATCAGAAGGCACACTCGTCCTTGCCACTTGCATGGTTAACATTGAGCTTTCACAAATGCTCATGGCTGCCCTTTGACAGGAATACTTGTCACGTCTGACACTGATGAACACGGAATGATTTCTGAACGGCCAGCCTGCTGTGTTGACTCATTAGAATGAGCATTCTCTCCTCTTCCTTAATAAATAGTGCAGCAGTATAGGGCTTTCTTTGATCAAAAAAAAAAGCACAAATATAAGGAACTATAGACATATTTTCTAACCTAGTAGTGTCTAGCATACTTATGGTGGGTAAAAGTTCTGTTGTACCCAGTGACTTCTAAAGTCTAAAAACATTGATGCTGGGTGCCAGGTATCTCACCTACAGATGAGATTTGCTCTGTGATTGCCTCTTATTCTCCAAATGCTGACATGATTTAGACGGTCTCCATCCTCTGAGCTACACTTTAGACATGGTAAACAACTTTTAAACTGATGCCAGTGTGTTTTGTGGAGCAAGCATGCCACGTCTAAAATAGAGACTGTAGGGTAGTTCCAAGGTTAATCTTAAAGAGGAACTGATACTTTAGTTATGCCCATCACTGACTCTCCCCTTGGAGAGAGTCTGTTGTGTTTATAGCAGGTGTAAAAGGATTTTATTCATGTTAAATAATGTGGGGGAGGGGTAAGGGCTGCCAACGCTAACATCTCAGGCTCCGTCTGGGGGTGAACCGTCTTGTGGAACCTGAGACTATAATGGAGATGTTTCCATGAGTTTGTAAGTCATGGGGATCTTTCTCTTCTGAAAATGAACTAAGGGCCTCTTTAAGGGGTGAAACAGAATAATAGGGATCCAAAATTGGGCTTTACTCTTTCCAAAGAAAAACATGGGGATCCTGATTTTAATTATTGCAGAAAGAAATGGATAGAGATTTGAAACAGTGCTAGCTGGGGATCTTTGATTAAAGCCAAATAAATGATGATAAGACCCAGTCCTGACACTAATTCCAAATAGCAGGTAAGGAATCCACGCTTCTCCTGAGAATAAAACAAATTTAGTATCTGTTGTGGTCTTGTTATGAAACCTCTCAAAACTCATGTGTTGAAGCCTTAGTCAGAACTGGAGCTTTGGGGAAGTGGTTGGATCACAATGATTTGATCCAAGGATGACCCATTGATGATCTCATAATTTGAGGGCCTTATTGAGAGGTGGTAGTCACAAACAAAGAAACAAATAAGGAAAAAACTCCAGCATCTATCTGTAATTTAATAAATAAAAAGAAAGACCTTGCAGGAAAATCAAAGACAAAAACAAAACAAAAAACAAAAACCCACAATGAACCCGACCAAGGCCTTGATTTGAGACTTTCAGCTTTTAGAACTATGAGATAAAGAACTTTAGTTGTTCAAATACCTGTAGTGTTTTATCACTATAGTCTCAGGAATATAACATATCCTGGGCCCTGTGTTTACTGGGTCTCATGCTCTTGTATTCAATAAATCAAGTAATTAGAAAACTACATCTGTATTGAATATGTATAGACCTTTTTCTCGCCATTTTTTCCTAAACAGGATAGTATAATGATTATTTACATAGCATTTACAATATGCTAGTTATGGAGGTAATCCAAGGGTGAGTTAAAGCACACAGGAGGGTGTGTATAGCTTATATACACATCCTTTGTAGCCATTTTATATAAGGAACTTGGGCATCCACAAGTTTTGGTATCCAGAGTACGCAAAATCCATCCCCTACAGATCCTACAGGGCCACTGTACCTCCTAACAATGGGAACATCCCAATCCAATTAAGCAAACAACCTAAGATAGATGAGAGACAGGACATCAGTTAATGGGTTAATCTGATCTATATCTGCTTCTCATATATAAACAAGAGAATTCACATAAAATGTTTATTTTTAAGATTGCCTTCTTTGTAACGAGGAAATATAATATGTGAATGTCTCAGAACTAGATTTCTAAAGTGACTTCAGATCACACTGTTTTGATACATTCAAGTCATAAAATCATTCATTCTGAAAATTTTAATTTTTCATACGTATCCAACTCTTAATTTCAATTAATGAGAAAGGAGACATTTCAGAAAGTTATCCATATCCTCCATGAAAGAAAGTAGAACAGCCTCCTAGACGGCCAACAGGAAAGACTCCTCTTAGAAGTTAGTCTGCTGGGCAACCCTTTCGGCTTCCACGTCTGCCACCCTCAGCTCCACCTGCACCATAGCCCTTGGCTACAATTAGAAACCTTGGGTGCTGAGTCCCAGCTCATTAGTGACCACACAGGAGGGGAGGGGATCTTCATCAAAGAATCTGCTGATGAGGGCCAGGGAGGCTGCTGTCCTGAATCTGTCACATCTGCGTCAGATCAGTTTCAGGCAAAGCACTACTAGTTAAGCAGCAGATCGCTGGTTTCCATTAAACGGTCAAGGCTGCGATTACAGCTTGGTACACTACAAGGTCCTTTGGTTGAGCACAGCCTACATGCAAATGCTTACCCGATTCAGAGAGCCTAAGGTCGCCTGGTTCCTGGTTTGCATTCTCAGAGGAGAGTTGGGCTTCTGCTTCTAGAGTATCGGTCATCAACCTGGCTTGTGTAAACATTTCCTGGAAAAAGCAAAATGCACTGCTAGAGAAAAATCAATATAAAACAGACCCAGTTGCCTTTGCAACTGAAACAAAGCAACCTAGCAGCGGAGGTGCCATGAACTGGCAGGCACGCCTATTAAAACAGAGCTGGCCAATGGAGCCTTTCACATGGACCGCGCACCAGAGACCTGACAAAGAGAAAAGACAACATTGACACGTTGAAATCAACAGAAGCTTGACGTGTGAACAGCAGCACAGAACATCTGGGCGAGAAGTCCAGCTCCTCGGGCGCCATCATTTAAGTTCCCACTGACTTGTCTAAGTCTGTACCTTGTGCTTTGACAGAATACACACATTTCCATTGTGCAACATCACCCTTCATATGACCCACGAGCTAGATTATCTCCATCTCTGATTCGGACTGGAAGAAGGGGCATTCAAGTGGAGGTCTGCCGGCCCACGAATTGCTTCTTCGCCTGTATGAAACAGCTGTCGCCCCCAGAGGGAAGACTTCAATTGGAAGATTTTTGTCAAAGGCTCTTTTTTTGGTTTCTCCACTTTCCAACTTTACAAATTTGAATTTCACAAACATCTGGGCATTTTTGCATTACTGCAGAGGATGACTACATTACTGATTTCGTTTTAAAAATTCATTTAAAAAGTATTTTGAAATCATTTCAATGGAGCTCTAATCTGCGAAGCCCTGTGGAGAGGGAAAATCTCAGTCTTCTCTGCCAAAGGGTGAGGAAGGGGGAACGGACCTACATAAGTAGACTTTCCAAAGTTGTGCCATCTTCTCAACCCTACCGGTCCTTTTTGTATTCCTCGTGGTACAGTGGCATCATGTATCTGGGACCTAGAACTCAACCACTTTTAGAAACTTCCTCCAAAGGGTGATTTCTAATTAAAGCTTGCTGTCTGTTCTCTAATAGGGACTTTTCTGGTTGGCTGGATCTCTTTCTTACAGGGTGCTAATGTTATTGTTTTAATGCAAGTCCAATGTAAAGGACACTATTTCAACCACTTTCGTTGACTTGGTGAAATCTTGTTTCCAGCCCAGATCCTACAGCAGCACTGGAATGCTTCTCTGGGTGGGGTCAGTCCTGCAAGTGTCCTACAGCACCATGCTTTTACACACCTGTGAGAACAATCACCCTCTCAGAATTGTGTCTGGGTCCTGGATTATAAACTTCGGGAGGTGGGAACCCATGTATGAGTCCCCTCTATAAAGAACTATAGAAATAGTCCCTGACAGTATGGTTTTGAATCTACTCTATAATGTTAGTTTTTTGTGCCCAAAGATTTTGTATCCAAAGATTTAAATAACTATGAATCAAAAATGTTGGGGGATGGGGGGAAGTTACATTAGTACTAACACATGCTGACTCTTACACAATTCAGTCATGACTCTTTTCATAGTATCTGTAGTAGGAGGCCACTTGTTTGTTCCCAGCTGCTCAGCCCCGAAATAATCACTCAGAAACCATGTTATTTGCAATACTGTTTGGCCAATAGCTTAAGTGTATTTCTGGCTAACTCATCTTAAATTAACCCATCTCCATTAATCTGTGTACTGCCACAAGGCTGTGGTTTACTGGGTAAAGTTCCAGTGTCTGTCTCCAGTGGGGCCACATGGCTTCTCTTCACTCTGCCTTCTTTCTCCCAACATTTAGTTTAGTTTTCCCTGCCTAGCTCTACTCTGTTCTGTGCAGGCTCAAGACAGTTCCTTTATTAACCAATGGTATTCACAGCATACAGAGGAAAATCCCACATTACCTCCCCTTTTCTATTTAAATAAAAAGGAAGGTTTTAACTTTAACACAGAAAAATTACATATAACAAAACAGTTATCAAGCAAGAATTACAGTTACAATATTTATATCTACTTTATCTTTTATCATAACTAAGAAAAACTGTAACTATAACTATCTATCTATCTTCAACTCTATCAAAGATTCCAGAAGGATATAATATTACCTAAGTAAACAGGAAGTGCATTGTAAGCAACTTCCAAAACTCTAGACATCTCACTGCCTGGACAGTCACCCAAAGTTCCCCTGTACCATTGGGGCATCCATCTTCAGCCCACAGGCCCATAGTATCCAGCAGACTTTTCCATGAAGCAGGAAATTTCAAAGACAAAATTGGAAATTTGTCAAGTCACTTTCTTCTGTGTCCTGCAGAATGTCTGGTAGACTCTTTCATGAAGCAGGAACCCTGAAGGACTGTCTCACCTTTAGGCAAGTTCAGCAGTTATTTTTCTGTGGGTCCTGCATATCCAGTTCACACAGCATACCATCAAGCAGTCCAGGCAAGAGCAGTTTCTTGCCCAAATGACTAACAAACTCTATAAGGAGCCTCTTCAATGCTCATCTTCCTCTTGAAGTAGATTGGAGCTGCCAGGAGCATATGTGTCTCACTGTCTCAAAGTCTTAAGCTCTTACATTTTAAATGCCATGTTCTAAAGGTCTCCAAAAGATTTGAAGAATACCTAACTGAAATATCTCTCTATATATCTAGAAAACCTAACATGACTACACACTTGACTATTACAGATGATTATCTATTAACCTATATTTCTTAATTATACATTACATTTTTAAATGAGCTGCACACACAATACCTTAATCAAGCATTGAAATACACATATAACAAAATTGACCTTAAATTTGTATCAATAGACCAAGATCCATACCAATGCAAAGTATTCATATCTATATCAAGTATTAATAGTACATTAGATATTTTAAGACCTGCAGAGATGACTTGAAGGACATGGACTGTGTGGGTTGTTTACAGCACCTTCCCAGCTCCCTGTATCATTTTATATAAGGGTCTTGTACATTGAAGGACTTTGGAAGGGAGTCTTGGAGCCCAATCCCTGTGATCCTTGAAGCCATCTGTATTGAGTCCTACATTGTCACTCGAAACAGCTGATGTCTGATAATCCTCACCAAGTTGAACTGTCAGCTTCACCGAAGACAAAAACATTCTTGAGCATCTCTATTATATGAAGACTGACCTGCAATCACAGTGCTGAAGAAAGCTATGTAGACACAGCAACAATGCTGACCCACCCTTTGTGGGATAATCCCCTCAACAGTAACTGAAACAGTGAGGGATGTGGAAGGAATATAAGGCTGGTTGTCCATGAGATTCATGGACATTATTGAGGAAAGAGCAGTCTTTTAACTCTGAAAGCTACAATGCTATTGTTAGAGTTAAAGACCTTATCCTGAATCTCCTTTCTCTGTTTCATAGAGCAAAACAAGGATTAAAGATGGTGGTGGGGGTTAGAGCAGTTATTTGCTTAGTTGGCTGATCCCCATGATCAGGTTCTTTTCTTGACTTTGCTTGCCCCATCACATACATGAGCTAAATGGAAAAGGGTCTTGCCATGTTAGGAACAGTGCTCTGATGTTGACCGCATACTGTCTTAGCACTGGACGGTCTCATTCGACACCTGCCATTTGCTGTGGGCTAAGCACAGTAACAACTGGCATTGCAGCAATCAGTGCTATTTCTCTACTGCTAACCAAATTTATTTTCTCCCAACTTTATTAGTTTATTAGTTTCATTCAACATGATAATAAGCTTATCTAGAACTCACCGCTTTCTACACTCTATCCAGGTTGGGGAAAGGTTAACACTGTTGCAAACCGACCCTACTGTGAGCAATTCAACACAAGCTGGAGCTCTCTGGGATGTAGTGTTCATGAACTTTAGTCCGTGTTGATTTAGTTCCCTGTTCCATGCAGCTGAATGACTGTCTGGTAATATAGCACAGGCAAGCCCACTTGTAGTGAAGTGTGGCTACTATCTCTCAGAGGAATGCCAGGGCTTAGATGCTTACATATGATATCCTGAGTCTTTATTTCTAGACCAGTGGGTGGATGAATAGAAAGAATTGAGGAAATACACCTTCCTCTGTTTCAGGGAAGGAAGAGGATTATGGGCCCAGGTGTGAGGGGAAGTGTGGGTGTCTGCCGTGAGAAAGCTTTGGTGCTGAGGAATCCGACTGGAGCCTGTGTTCTGTGAAGGAGTCAAGGAGGACCATTGAAGAGTTCCTTCCCTGGTGTCATCACGCTCATCTTAAATACCACCCTGACACTTAGATGCAAGAGAACATAATTCTATCCTGAGAACATAGATCCTAGTTTCCTTCAGATGCCACATCTATTGCCCTCCTGCTGCTGGAGGAGGAGGTGGTCCAGGGTAAGATTTTTCTTGATAAGAATCACATTTTAGACAAGAGCCAAAACAGTCGGTAGAGGAGATGGTAACCATGGCTGCAGTTTAAGGCAGAGAGGAGATGAAGCTAAATGAATTGAAATAGAGATACACATTGCTTATTTGAGAGAGAGTTCTGTAGCCTAGGCTGACCTCAAACTTGCTGTGTAGCCAAGGATGACCTTGAACTTCTGACTATCCTACCTCTGGATTCTGAATGCTAGGGTTACAGGTACACCACCACCATGCTCGAGTCATGCAAGGCTCTGGGCTGAACCCACAGTTTCCCACAGGCTGTCACTTCTCCAGCCCTACAATGGCATCTTTCTGCTCCCTTTCTCGAGGTGTTCTTGCCCTTAGAACATCTCTTTGCATTCAAGGTATTGTGATAATCGTTCACCTTTGCCCAGAAGAGCCATCACCCCCATGGGTTCCGGGTAAATCTAGCTAGACTCTCCTCTATAGGAAGTGACTCCAGCTGTGGGTAAATATAACCAGACACTCCTCTATAGGAAGAGACTCCAGCTGAAGAACAAAGAGACAATAACGGGACCTCCGGCTGCTCTGAGGGGTGTTCTGGAGCTCCAACAGCTGCTCCCGGAAGTGTTAGTCCCACCTTTCACAGCCTTTCGGCGGAAATGCTTATCAGCTCACTCACAACAGAAGATCTTTGCAATCAGGCAAGTTGATGTGAGGACGCGTGGTGGGATCTGGTGAAGCTTCCTGAAAGAGCCCACCTCAACTGGCAGCTGAGTTTGTTGGCGCGCAAGGAAAGCTGAGTGTGACGCTCCGTCACAGACATGGGGCCGGGTGCCTGAGGCTGGCCCTGCTCATTTATTCTGAATGATGTCATTTTAGGTACCGGATTAAGTTTTCAAAATTAGTATTGATGGAGGGCAGGGATGTGGTGGGTGTGGGAGGATGTGCTCCCCCCATACACACTGTCTTTGTGTTTGGAAGGCAGGACAAGGGGGCAGAATGGAAGAAACAAAGCTTCTCCTCCCTGGCATCTGCTGTTTGCAATCGCCTGGCTTAGGTGGACACATTCGCTTTGTTTGCATTATCTTCTGCATATCCTCATCTGTGTCTTAATCCTGCCCTAAAAGGCCACAAGTCCCATTAGATTAGATCTACCCGAGTGACTTCATTTAATTTAATTACCTCCATAAAGATCTGAAGATAAGACTTCAGGGCATCCTGAAGTTATGACATTTCTAAATAAATGTACTTATGGTACTGGCTCAGACATAAGAGACAATACTGAGGGTCGAGAGATAGCTGAGTAGATAAGAGCGCTTGCTGCACCAGGCTGATGACCAGAGTTCATTCCCTGGAAGGAAAGGATCAATTCCTGACAGTTGTTCTTTGACTGGCATGCCTGCACCGTGTCAAGTGTACTCCCACACTCGAGAGTGTGTGAGCGTGCACACACCCGCACGTGCATGCACATGCATGCATAGACACTAAACTTAAAAATAAATATACATAGAGAAACAATAGAAAGATGGAGTGAAATGAAAGCTGGGTTTTATGAGGTGGACTCAGTTTAAGGACCAGCTTGGTTTAGAGGGCTTTGCTCTGTTCATCACTTGAAGAGAGGGACAAAAATAAAAACTAACTCTTATGAAAGGGATGCAGGTTAAAGAGCAGCTGTGTGGTGTAGAGAGCAGAGTTTTCTCTGTCCATCACCTGCCTACCGGGGCTCAGCCAAGGCATCTTGCCAAGGCCAGTGACTCAGCAGAGCATGCAGCCAGCAGCTACTGAATGACGGCCTCCAAGCAGCTACTCCAGGCTTGTCTATACCAAGAAGCGGAGTAACCAACAAGCCATTATGACTTCGGTCCTGCTGTTCCCCTCTGGAAATGCATGTCCACTGCAGCATGTCTT
Organism: Ondatra zibethicus; assembly: GCA_004026605.1. Classification (NCBI taxonomy): domain Eukaryota; kingdom Metazoa; phylum Chordata; class Mammalia; order Rodentia; family Cricetidae; genus Ondatra; species Ondatra zibethicus. The sequence continues at coordinate 75,222 of PVIU01001398.1, forward strand.
TTCTGCACACTTCTGCATTACCTCAGTGTTATAAAGCAATGCAGCAAGGGACTGCTGCTTCAGGTCTTCCACCCTCATCATTCTCAAGCCTATTTGCTTGTCTGACTGACACAGAGGAGAGCCCGATGGCTCCCAATCCTGACAAATGCAGCTTGGAGCAGGAAGACAGGGATGTGTTGTTGTGTGCTTAAGCCAAAGCACAGGGCTTCTCTTTGAGTTTTCTCTGTACCCAGAAACGAAGTCAGTCTGCACGGTATAACCCTAGATCAGCAAAAGTGATAAATCCCAAGCTCACTCCTGCTACAGAGAGAGCTCAGCTCAGCACCCTTGACACCCTCGGGGAGTTACTGAAGCAGCTAATCTCCCTTGCTGTGGAAGAGCTTGGGAGTTGCCATTAGATGGAGCTTAACAAAAGAAAGAACAGAAGATGCAGGATTTTTGTGTATTCGAAGGCGGTTTTCCTAGAAACCCTAAAGTCAATCGGGACAGTTAAAGGGGTGCAGTTCATTCTTGTGCATAATTTCAGAGTAAAACGTGCCGCTCTGTGTTATCAGGACAGAGCTGTAAATGCTAACTCTTAAGTGAGGTGAAACTTGGAAGTGTGAGCTATAAAGCCCTAGGAATGGACAGAAAAACCCATTTGGATGGTCTAGTTTATTTTGTGTCAGAGATCAGAATGTACGAGCAAACTCAGATGTCTATATAATTTATGAAATGAGGTCTGTCTCCTTCGTTTCCTTGTTTCTGCCCCTCCATCATTCCCATCACAAGGAGATGTTTTCATATACTGAAGACTTTCGCAACAATGATACACATGGCTGGGAAAAAGAAAGCCAGACTAATGTTGGACATATATAGTCTGGGTTTGTCCAATGATGGATGTGGCAGATGAGCCTTATAAGGGCACACAGCCTTTCTCTCTCTTGCTCAATGGTTAATATAAAATAGAAATATGCAGACTGGGGCTAGAGGAATAGCTCAGAGGTAGAGAACACTCACCTAGTGTGTAGGAGAACCTGAGTTCCTTCCACAGCACCACAGAAAGACAGAGACAGAGAGAGGCAGAGACAGAGACAGAGAGAGGCAGAGAGAGAAGAAGAGAGACAGACAGAAGTGATAGTTAAATAGTACACGAAAAATATATGTGTTGTGGGGGAAAATGATGCTGGCTGAATACCATAAGAGGAAAAAATAATGCTGTCTTTGTTAGTACCCATCCAGTAATATAATTCTGTTTTATTATAACTACTTATATTACATTGATTGATACTGGAAATTTATAAAGGACATAAATTACTTAAGAACAACAGTATGCCAAGACTATATTATTATAGAGATCAAAACACAGATGTAAAGAGAATAAAAATAAATTGCCCCATTTATTTACATACTTCATTAAATCATAGTAAGAGATCTGCAGTTGTAAGCAATGAAGAGACTATGGATTTTAAATCTGCATGTATTTTTATAAACTAGTTTGTACTGATTGGTTTTTCAAAGGAGTCATTTACTTTTTTCTTTTTCAATATGTATTTCTTCATTCATTTTGTACTGCTCTAACAGAATGCCTAAGACTGGATACATTTTAAAGGGCAGAAATAAATAAACTTTATTTCTTAGAGTTCTGGAAGCTAGGCGGTTAAGGTAGAGGGACATGTATTTGATAGGATTCTCCTATGGAATCACTCCCGTGGAAGGCAAGGGCAAGAGAAAACACAAGTGAGAAACTTAAGGGATGGGGGCCAAGCATATTCTTTTAACAGCAGCCCACTTCCACATGAAAACTAATCTACTCCATCAGGAAAGTGATCCACTCAGTAGAGCAAAGACCTTAGTATGCTAATCAATGCTTAAAGGTCCCACCCCTAATAATATGCATTGGAGAGTATATTTACAGCATCTGAACTTTGGGTGCAAGTTCAAACCACAGCGATATGTGTCTATACAGCTGTTCAGTCTATGCAGAGACTACCCACGTGTCCTTTCCCTGCCGTGCAGTAAATGCTAATTATCACACCAGATGAGAAATAGTGTGTGTGTGTGTGTGTGTGTGTGTGTGTGTGTGTGTGTGTGTAGTCTATATTATAGAGTGAGGGTAATTTTAGAGAGTATCTTCTAATTGAACATAATACATCTTTTGCTGTAAATAGATGGGTGTGAAATGAAGCAGGAAGAGCCACACAAATTCCAGCGTGGCAGTGCTCCCCACATCTAGGGCAGACATCTCCAATCAGCTCATGTTTTCATATAAACGCTCCAAAGGCCACAGTCTAGGTTGGGACTTAAGGAGCTAGAGGAACTCTGGGGAAACAGTCACCCGAGCTCTTCCACCGGCCCTCCGTTGATACCCACCCAGCCATCTGACTTTAAGTCTGTTTACATCAGACACGAAGGTTCTGAGGAATCCAGTACCTGTTAGCAAAGTCCAAGGAAGCTATTTCCTCCCCACGAATAAGGGGATCCAAGGGAAGGGAGGAAAGAGAGTTAGACTATGACAGAGAACAGTGAAAGACTATTGTATTTTTTAGCTTGTGGTTCTGCACCAGATCTGACTTTAGATTATTGAATGAGACCATGCTACTTTGGCTTTCTATCCTTGCATTTAAACCACTTTTGAAAAGAGGATGTAGACTCCCCGGAGCTCAATGACTGGAGAGTGAGAGAAAAAAAAAAGCAATGATCACATGGCATTCCTAACCGATGGATGAACTATTGTTTGGTGAGGTCAGAGTGGATGTTGATAAATGTCTAAATTTGGTACAGGGCAGTGCTACAAAGAATGTCGGTGCTGTTGCTTTGCATTTATTTAATGCTTTGCAGGTCGCAAAGTGTTTCACTATCTCATCTGATGCTCACGGAAGAATCAGGCTAATTATCAACCACCCTGCTTCAGGGATAAGCTGAGGCTCCAAATACTTGAGTGATTTCCCAAAGGTCACAATGAACTCGTTAGTGTGGGCTTGAGCTTTGGTCTTTTGACTCTAAGTCTTCAGCCCACTGAGTGATGTGTTCTTCTGGATACCATGAATTAGAGTACAGAACCTCTGAAGAAGAGGACAATGGTCTGTATTGAGTCCTGGTGTGTCTGGGCCAGCACTATTACCCATGTGGGCCTGGGCTTGTTTTTGCATAGCTGATCCCTGATGGAGTCTCTGCCCTCTGCCCTCTATCCTCTGCCCACTATATGCCAGCACCACACTTCAGGCTATAACATCGGGATTCATCTCCAACCAATTCTCCCCTGGAGGACAATGCTCCCTGGTTGAAAATGTATGATTTGGTCTTTTCACCACAGTGAGCTCCCACAAGAAATCCTGTCAGTTCCTGTTTAAAGCTAATATGTATTCTAGGCATTGTTAAGGGAAACTGGCCAAAGGATGAATTTGAATGGAAGGTGAAGGCCAAGGATGTTGCCTTGTTAGATTTGTAATCGTTCCTAACAAGCCAGAAGAGAGTCCGATGGCAACTGACCTTGTGGTGGTGTGGGATAGTTGATGCGGAGGATGGAAAGAGGCAGAGATCGTGAAAGGCTTAGAGGGAGGGGGTGGATTGTGTACGGTGGGACTGAGTCTATTTCTGTCCTTGCTACCAACTGAGTAGTAAGACCTTTGGCAGGTCACTATATTTTTCTGGGCACAGAGTCTGCAGTCATAAAATGAAGAGGTTGGGCTGTATTGCCTTTAGGTACCTTCGAACCGAAATACTCATGTGTGCATGTGTGATACCTATTGATCGTAGATCCCACATGTTCCTGAATCTAACTCCAAACAACCCCAAATCAGACACATTAATAATTCCATAGAAAAATGCAAAGCTGCTCACACTCCGACAGAAAAATAAGGATTACTAGCAGCCTTGCATCATGAGGTTGGATTTTGTTGACGACAGTTAGGTGTTGCAAGGGCAAACAGAAAATCTTTTGGGCTTTCAGACCCTAGACTTCAGCTCTGTGGACATTGTATTGATATAGTTACTCTATTTCAGCACTGATAATTGATTAACAAACTCTATTACTAAAATCTGAAGTCCATTAAACCAAGGGTACTTTTTAAACTCTCTAGAAGGTAGGATTTAATTAACAGATAAGATCTACTCCTTTTATTTATTTTCTTGGTTCTTAAATGTCCAAGTTGCCTCAACTGGCATGCTCTCATTCTATTATCTCACCATCATGCAAAAATTTGTATATGAATGCATTTTTAAAAGTCCTTTTTAATGTAAAAGCATGTGATAAATTTCACGAGCTACCCCATTGTATATAGTAATGAAATGATAATTTAGCAAGTTAAATCCAACTCATGGGAATCTAATGATGAAAATGTTGGGTTTTGTGAGGGTCATACCAACCTGTACTTGGGGAACTGAAAGGGAAAAGAAACCAGTGAGTAGTGTTCCCGAGACAGTGCTGACTGCACCAGCAGAAGCTCCTGGCTAGCACATATGTCAGGTCCTCAGGTGGGGAGAGTCTGACTCCTGGGCATCTCAGGTCTCAAAAGCGCTATAAATAGTGTTGCCAAGCAGGGCGCTTTGCTTCACTCAATCAACACTCCCCGCTGTCTACTAATCATGCTCCGCAGAAGAGCACGGAGCTAAACGCGCCTAATAGAAAAGGCATGCTTACTGCCGTGAAAGGGTATTTGCAACTCGCGTCAAATGGTCCTTTGGTGAGGAGCTGAGAGCGAGATATGCTTGCCTCACTCCGTGCGTCTGAAGCTGTGGGTGAAACTTCAGCTTTAGATAGCTGAAGCCACAGAGAAGTCAAGAGATAGACTGGGTGAGGGACTAAAGAAGAAAGAAAGGAAGGGAAGAGTTGGCAAGATGGCGTTGTCATGGTTTATAGAAATTACCTAAGGCATATCCAGCCATCCAGTTGTCTGTTCTGTTATTACATACTCAAAATGATGCTACCACTAGGTATAATAAATACCAAGTATTATGATAAGTATTGGGAGTATAGTGAGGAACAAGATGTTTGAAATGTACAGATTAGTGGTATAAACAGATAATGTGTAGATTGGTGGTATAAACAGATAATGTGTAGATTAGTAATATACACAGATAATGTGTAGATTAGTGGTATACACAGATAATGTATAGATTAGTAGTATACACAGATAATGTATAGATTAGTAGTATAAACAGATAATGTATAGATTAGTAGTATAAACAGATAATGTATAGATTAGTGATGTAAATAGATATTATAGATTAGTGATATAAACAGATAATGAGCAAGTAAGGAAAAGGCACTTAATTCCAGAAAATGTATAATTGCTAAAAAGGAATCAACTACATAATAAATTAGTATTTATCCTAGCTAGCTTTAATTGTCACCTTGACACAGCCTAGTGTCTTTTGACATGAGAGGCTTGACTGAAAGACTGCCTGGATCAGACTGGCCTGCGAGCAGGTCTGAGAGGGGACTGTCTTGATCATAAACTGGTGGAAGAGGGCAGCCCGCTATGGGCAGCACCACAGGCTGACAGCCCTGGGCTGCATGCAAAAGCAAGCAGAGTCCGAGAGTAGCCAGCAACCAGGGCTTCTTACCCCATCGTGGCTTCCAGGTTCCCGCCTTGAGCTCCTGCCCTAACTTCCCCCAGGGATGGGTTCTGACCTGTAAGCCAAATAAATCCTTTCTTCTGAAAGCTGGCTCTGATTCGAGTGTTTCATCGCAGAAACAGCAAAGAAAGCTAGAGGAGCATTCAACTTGTGTCAGATGCTTTTGAAGGGATTCTCAGTAACGTCCTTTCCAGGAGGTGAGAGACCACAAGCTAAAGCCAGAGAGACAGGGAGCTGGAAGACCGCCTAGAGAAAAAAGGAGAGGAAGGGAGTAGCAGGATCCAGGACTGTGGGGCCTGGTGGATCCCAGATGTCTATCGTTTATAGCAAAGGCAGAGAGTGGTTATTGACTGAAAGTTCAAAACCAAGGTCAGGTCATTAGGGTTGATGTTTTTCCAATGAAAATGCCTGCTGCTGCTCATTTTCTGGTGGGAATACTTTTTTTTATAATTGCTATGTAAACAGGCATCCACAAGCATCATTGTGCTAGAGATAATAGCACTTACAGTGACATCAGCTGAATTCTATCTTAACCTGGCCGTATTGGACAGACTATTAAAGACAGATGTTTTGTTTCCTTTCAACCCTTACCCTACATGTTGAAAAATTCTATCTTTCCTCTCGTAGACATTTCTTGATAATTGTGCTTATGTCATTCTTTTTTTCCAGGTTGAGATGTAGAATTAGGATTGCATCTAGAAAGCCATATGTGAAAACAAAGTCTGTGTCTTTTGGAGTCAGCTTTTACTTTGTTTTGTCATATGAATTATTCCTAAAGAGATCACCATTTGTTTCAAGTAGAAGACATGAGAGATGGGGGAGCAACTTTAGATGTACATATATGCATGCATGATGTTTAGTTACCATGCTGTTGAGCATGTTAGGCTTTGCATGACTTTGCCAACAGTTGTCATCCTGTTAAGACTGTACTTTCATGGTCAGTTGACTGACTGTAGCATGAAATGAAGTCAACTAATGAATTTCTAAAAGTAGCAATGTATGACAATGACGAACATTTATCTCAGTTTGCATAGGAAGTGGCTTAGTTTCTGCCTTCGTCAGGGTTTCTATTGCTGTGATGAAACACCCTAATGAAAAGCAAACTGGGGAGGAAAGGGTTTATATGGATTACACTTTCACATTGCTGTCCATCACTGAAGATTGTCAGGACAGGAACTCAAGCAGAGCAGGAACTTGGAGGCAGGAGCTGATGCAGAGGCCATGGAGAGGTGATGCTTACTGGATTGCTTCTCATAGCTGGCTCAGTCTGCTTTCTCATAGAACACCAGCCCAGGGATGGTACCACTCACGATGTTCTGAGTCTTCCCTCCATTAATCACTGATTAAGAAAACACCCTTCAGCTGCATCTTATTGAGGCATTTTCTTAACTGAGGCGCCTTCTTTTCAGATGACTCTAGCCTACGTCAAGTTGACATAAAATGAGCCAGCACACTGCTATTTTGTCTTAGGATCTCTAATAAAGCTGCAGTAATAGTCTTCAAGGTCTGGAGTCATCTACTTGGATCTACAAGATTGGCTGTCAGCACCTGGAGGGTGATGTTGAAAATGACTGCTGGTTGTACTCCACCCACCCGCATCATCCTTCATTGCTGGTCAGTGGTCCCCTCCTTTGCATTTTCCTTGTCTACAGGGAAATGAAGGCAACTTCCTTTGCTGTCATTATTACTGTAGGAATATAAAGCAGAAGTCAGTATCCCGTTTTTCTGAATGAGGAAGCTGGAAGCCAAAAGGTAGTATTCAGAACTAGAAAATAATAAAAGCAAGTTAGCATTCAAGCTCAGATCTCCAAATATAAGTTAGCTTTTCTTTTTCTTACCACTCTATCTTTCTATACAGTAAAAGGAAATACTAAAATAATACCCTAGCTAGAGACTGGAGCCAGACAAGAGTGGAAGGCAGAAGAAAGCAGAAAGCAATGTGTTAATTTTGAGTAGAGGAGAAATTAGTAACATGTATATCTAAAGGTTTAGGTGCCCTTATTTTGGGGAATATTTGAGTGACACAATTAAGACAATAACTTATGCATATAAAATGATTTTGACTATTCAGACACCAGATGAAACCATTATGGCAGTTGTTGAAGGAAACACAGTGTCAGGTGGGGCTATTGGAGGGTTATAAAGTGAGACTGGCCAAGGATATTTTCATACTTTTGAGACAATGTAAGAGCATGGACTCAAGGAATTTTTAACTAGGTTATCAGGTGTGACCCTTAAAAAAAATTAGTAGGAGACATATGAATTAGCTTTCACATTCACAGAAGAGTAACTGGGAGTCAGGGTAGGCTGACCATGAGCAGGCCTTGCAGGGTTTAGAGGTGTTGTTTGAACTCAGGTCTGTGTGAACCCAGTCTGCGTATACTTGTTCTCCTATCACCTGCCACAAGGTAATAGCCCAAAGAGTTAGTTCTTTCCCAGTTCTGTATCATTCAGTCTACTAAAAACCTCTTTTTGTTATTTGATGATTCTCCAAAATCTAGACACACACATACACATACACACACACAAACCATCCCCTCTCAGTCCTCATGTTGAACTCTTATCCCTTCTAGTGGACACACACACACACACACACACACACACACACACACACACACCATGATTCCTGTCCTATAATTTCCCAGGCAATCATCTCGATCCACCAGCCTTGTCTCATTTCTTCTGTTCATCTTCTCCATCCATTTTTGCTCATCCTGGTCACCCTGATGCTGTCTTCGTTTCCATGGCATCTCCTTAGACCCCTGCCCAAAGCAACCACCCACTGCAAGGCATCACTGCTTCCAGCCTACTAGGTTGACATAATCTCTGAAATGACCTGCAATGATGCCCACCTGCTAATATTTAACTCTTATGGAAATCCATGGCCCTTGAGCATGGAGCACCATAGCAACCCACTTGCAACGACTGAAATAGACAACGTCTAATGGGATGTCACTTCTAGAAGGCAAGACAAGGTTTGACTTTCTTACTTGTCTACTCAAGGCCAGATGCCATATGAGACATTGCACTGTGGGAAGGCTCCCTGGCAAGGAGCCAGAGATGGCCTCTGACAAATGGCCACTGAAAACCTGAGAGTCCCAATCTGGTTGTCCTTGAAGAGCTGAGTCCCACCAATAACCATACACAAATCCTACCCTTCAGAAACAAATGTTTTTTGAAGCTGCCAAATCTTGAGATAATTTATTTTGCAGCAATGGATAACTTCTGGGAACATAGTTGTTTGTGTCCTTTCCATTTCCAGAAGCCTTTAATGACTCTCATTTGCCATCAGAAAAGAGCTAAGCTTCTCTGTCAGATAGTGGGGAGACTTTATCTTCAAGTCCCAGCATGACCATTAATAATTAATTGAGGATTATTTGATAGTTGAAGGCAGTAGTATGTAATTCAGATATCAGCTAATGCCACATTGTCCTTAAGGGCTAAAGAAAATTGTTACCAACATCTAATACACACTATATGAACAATCTAGCACCCTCCCAAGATATTTGTTTCCTGATGGATTTAAGTACTCATACCCACATCTGGCCTTATTTTACTTCTGCTCAGTTAGCAAGCAGATTCTCTCTCTAGTCCACAGATGCTACCATTTTGTAAACTATCAGCTCGATCCCTTTCCTACACAAGCACAGACACACACACACACACTATACAATACTGCTATATGAAGCAGATTTCACAAACTTCTAAGTATTTCTTTTATAGCTCAAATAATTTAAAATGAATATTAGATAGCACTATTAAAATATTTGAGAATGTGAAAAAATTCTTTACACTTATTTTAGTTTATATTTACTGTAACTGAAGACTACTCGTTCACTTCCCAGCTGCTCAGACTTGAATGATGACACAGAAACTATATTAATTACAACAATGTTTAGTCTATTAGCTCAGGCTTCTTATTAACTAACTCTTACATCTTAAATTAACCCATTTCTATTAACCTGAGTATCACCACAAGCCTGTGGCCTACTGTAAGGTACCAGCATGTCCTTCTTCTTTGGCATCTACATGGCATCTCCTGGGGTCTGCCTACTCTCTCTATAGATCTCTTCAAGCCTGGCTATATTCTGCCCTGGCATAGACTGAAGCAGCTTCTTTATTAACCAATGGTAATAAAACATATTCATAGCATGAAAAGGGGAATTCCACATCATCTCCCCTTTTCTGTCTAAATAAAAAGGAAGATTTTAACTTTAACATAGTAAAATTACATATAACAAAACAGGTATCAAACAAGAATTACAGTTACAATATTTATTCTATTTGTATTTGGAAAAATTAAATATTCTATCATCTATTTTATCTTTGTGAATCTAAAGTTTCATATCTAATTTATCCTTTATCATAACTAAGGAAAACCATAACTATCTGTCTTCAACTCTTCAAAGACACCAGAAGGATATATTACCTAAGTAAACAGGAAGTACATTGTAAGCAGCTTCCAAAGTTCTAGAATTAACAGAGACATCTTGCTATCTGTACAGTCATCCAAAATTCTTCTGTAATGTTGGGGCCTACAGGCCCATAGCATCTGGCAGACATTTCTGTGAAGCAGGAAATTTGGAAGACTGTTTCGCCTATATTGGTAGTTTGTCAGTCACTTTCTTCTGTGTCCTACAGAATGTAGGACAATTTCTTCTGGCAATTTCTTTTTTAAAAAATATTTATTTATTTATTATGTATACAATATTGTCTGTGTGTATGTCTGTAGGCCAGAAGAGGACACCAGACCTCATTACAGATGGTTATGAGCCACCATGTGGTTGCCGGGAGTTGAACTCAGGACCTTTAGAAGAGCAGGCAATGCTCTTAACCACTGAGCCATCTCTCCAGCCCTCTTCTGGAAATTTCTTCTGTGAAGCAGAAACCATGAAGGACCATCCCAGCAGTCACTTTTCTGTGGGTCCTCAAAATGCAGTTCATACAGCATACCATAATGCAGTTCAAGCAAGAGCAGTTTCTTGCCCAAATGACTAACAAATTCCATAAGGAGCCTCTTTGATACCCATCATTTACTTGAAGTAGATTAGTGCTGCCAGAAGCAAACATATCTCATGGTCAAGAAAAGTCTAAGTTCTTAAATTATTTTAAATGCCATATTCTGTAGGTCTTTGAAGTGTTGACGATTATCTAACTGAAATGTATCTCTATATATCTAGAAACCCTAACATAATTAAAAGTTTGGTTATTAAATATGACTCTCTATTAACCTGAATTTATTTACACATTATAGTTTTAAATGAGTTGCACAAATACAATACCTTAAACAAGAGCAGAAATACATATATACAGTGTAACAAAATCGACTTTAAATTTGTATCAACAGACCAATGCCAGGCCTCCTTAGCCTTATTCCCCAGGGAAAGGTGAGAGCACTATCCACCCATTCCACAACCTCATGATGCAGAACAATCAGATCTGCAACCCCACAATGCAGGACAATCATATGTGATAGGGAGTCAAGTCAGTTTATTACTGTGAGTGTCAACTTATATAGGTTAAGTGACATCATGTGATGTGGGGGTACCTCCAGCCAATGAGAGACAGCCAAGCCTCCCTCTGGCTGGAGGGGCATCTACCTAGATTTTGCTGTTTCATCTTTGGTAGCTTTAAAACTATCCCTCAAAAAGCCAGGCTTTTCTCGGTCCTACAGGCTTTAAACTCGAGCCAGGTTTTTCTCTGTCCTACAGGCCTCTAGGTACAGGCGCTGAGATAACTTTGGCCCAACAGACCAAGATCCACACCAATACAAAGTATTCATCTCTATATCATATCCCCATTTAATTGAAAAAAATTTATAAACAATCATTTTGGGAATCTGAGCATAGTTTTCTCTAAACTGCTTCCTACTATTCATTGAGTTTTTAGGGTTCATGGAGACCTTTCAGGAGGTCTTGTTCCATCAAACCACATTAGCTTGAAAGGAATCCACAGGTTCTCATCCTCTGTGGAAACAAAAGCAGAACCTCTTTTCCAAAGCAACATATCCTTAGACCCAAATTTTGAAGTCAAGATACTTTTATGTTGGTTTAACTTTCAGCCCCCAGAATCAAATGTCTCTCTGCAGTCAAAAGTTCAAAGAAAAAACAGTAGTATACATAATCCAGACTCTCTGTCTATTTTCCATCTTTACATGGCTTATTGTTTTTACTCTATTACTTTTTAGTATTTATTTGATCTTTACTTCTTTAATCTATGACTATCTGTGCTTCTTTTTCTTACTGTCTGTACTCTTTTTCCTCTCTCTCCCAACACTATGTACATTTTTAAAAATACACTGTGACCTGTTCAGAGGTTTATTTTTTGTTTGAATCTCTCTTTATTGCTCATCTGTGATCATTTTCTGAGTAGGAGCGCTTCTTAAAATGCTAAGCGGTGTGGCTAGGATTAAGGCTGCTTTGCCTTTTGGCCCTACTCAGTCCAATATGGTGGAGGTATGTTCACCACCAGCTCTGCAAGCTGTGCTCACTGCCCCAGCTCCAGGGACACAGCGGATCTATATCACCATTAAGCAGCTAGTAGCATGCTGCCCACAAACCACATTTAAGTGTTCCATAAACCAGGAAGCTGGTTCTTAAAGGAACCTCAAGTTTTTGATACTAACATTGAGTTAGGAAGCATTCTCTTTGAGGAACTGTGCCTCTGCTTGACTCTAGCAAACAGCCTACCCAAGAAAATGCTGCTACCAAGAAGCCATACTTAACTCTGCCCCCTTTGTGTCTAGAATTCCTTCTCAAGCTCTCTCAGGTTTTGTGTGGAAGGACTTTGACCACATTATAGTGCCATTCTGTAACTGAGGAATCTTTTTTCCATGCTTGCTCATTTTCATTGCAGACTTGCATAAGAATGATTACTAATAATAATTACTAATAACCACATGACACAGTCAAGATTAGACTGTCTTGAAATCTCCTCTGCTAACAAAATAATCCAAATCTTTTCACTTTAGCCTCAGGCAGATTCCTTGAACAAGGGTAAAAAGCAGCCACATTCCTTGCCAAAATATCACAAGAATGATCTCTATCCCAGTTGCTAATATTGTTTCCACATAAAACCTCTTAAGATGGGCTGCATAGTCCACATTTCTCTCAACACCACTGTTGTTCAAGCTCCTACTAGGATGGCCCATCAAGACTTGCTCACAGAGTCCAATTTGCTTTCCTAATCCAATCTTCCACATTCCTAAAAACAAAACAAAACACAAACAAACAAACAAAACCAGCATGACCAGGCATGTCACAGCAATAGTCTACCCTCTGGTACCAACTTCTGTCTTAGTTATCTTTTATTGTAGTAATAAGACACTTTGACAAAGGCAAGTTATTAAAAAAAGGGTTTTATTTGGGACTCACAGTTCCTAAGGTTTAGAGTCCCTTCCCTCCCCTTCTTATTTCCCCATCGTGACCCCCTACCCCCGGCTCATACAATCCCTCTTCCCTTTCTTCAGGAAAATTCACAAAGATAACCCCAGCTAAGACTCCTAGCAGTAGTGGAGAGGGTGACTGAACTGGCCATCTACTGTAATCAGATTGGTGACTAAACTAATTGTCATCAGAGATAGTCTATCCACAGTCAAGCACTGGGCTGAATGCTCACATCTTGATTTACAAACCTGAGGCAAAGAAAGAGCTATTGTATGGGTTTTTAAAATCTTAAAGGCCGCCCCCAGTGACAGACTTCCTCCATCAAGGCCACACCTCCTAATTTTTCCCAAATATTTCTGCTTTTGGGAGCTGCATCCCCCTCAGACCCTGAACTTTCTGTGACCTTTTGCCTGCTGGAAGTAAACAACTTGTTTTTCTGTGCTTGCAGCTGCTCTGAGCACAGAACCCTCATGAGTTCCTGAAAACAAGGAAGTGTTTCTGGTAGGCTTGCAGCAGAAAATCCTGAGAGATAGGGTGTGGCCACTAGTCAAGGAGAGCGCTATATAAGCTGCCTTGGAACATAATAAAATTAGCATTTTTGCTTCAAGAGTGACCCGTGTCTCTGTGAGTTCTTTAACTCCTAGGCCCTTGCCCTACTGCGGTTCCAGGTGGTGCAGGCGCCACCTTCCGCCAACTGAAGACCAAGTATTCAAATACATGAGCCTATGGAGGCCATTCTCACTCAAACCAGTCCAGCATCCTACCACCATCACCTTCCGTCTCATACGTGAACAGCTCCAAGCACTCTCATTGCACACCTCACTTTTCGTCTTGGCAGCTACACACCTACCTGGAGCACCTCTCCCTGCAGCAAACTCTCCTGCTGGATATTGTCTGCCATTTCTCTAAAATTACTCAAGTGGGCTACATGTCTCCAGTTGCAACTAGCACTGTCTGCTTGTACTTTAGTTGTGTGTAGCTTTTTCCTTTCTCCTAGATGTTAAGCTCTTATGAGAGACATGAACTTTTCTAACATAAACAAACCCAGACCATCAGAGACACTTTCACCAGATTTGTCAAGAATGTTAATATTGAATCTGGGGAGATGTGTCAATGGGTAAGTGCTTGCTACTCAAGAATAGGGACCTGAGTTTCAATACCCAAAGCCAATTGGGTGCAGCAGCAGTGTGCCTCTGGAATCCCAGTAGCACATACACACATGCTTCACATATTCATATACAGATTTTTTAAATGTTAGTACTATTGTGCTACTTCATGTGCCATAAAAAATTTAATATAGGAATTTACTTAAAGCATCTAAACAAATGACCAATTCACCATCATTAGTTTACAGCTCAATATAGTCCTCCATCAGCTTGACATGAGACAGCTAAATTAATTGTGGATGGTAACTATCACAGCATGGAGCTCTAGTCAAGAGATGACCATAAAGACCTATGAGAGGAAGTATATGCATTGCTGTCTTTCTAAGTAGGGCAACAGGGGTGTAGCAAGAGGGCTGCTTTTCTTCTTTGGTCTTTATTCCCCTTTCTGGTCCCCTCGGTGTAACAAATGCAAAAGGAAGAAAGAAAGTCTTTGTAGTTATAGATAGGCCAGGAGAGCAGTCTCCAGGGAGGGCTCAGTTAACCTTCATTAGTCGCTAACCAGCATTGGCAGCTTGTTTCTAAATTAAGTTCTGTGGACTAGCTATTCTCAATCTTTCCAAGCACGGAGTGACTGTTCTTGCTCCTGGGAGTGATCCCTAAGGAAGCAGCAGCAACGATGATCCATGCGGGGGGTGAGAGCTAATCTCAAGACCGGGGGGATTTTCAGAGTAATGGATTTTTTTAAAATGTCATTTTCAGCTAGGGATATAAAGTAATGATGTAAGGGTATCAGCCAATTAAAAGGATCTTCCAAATTAGAACCAAACAGAATACTTTCCAAAGAAAAGACAGGGTTTGTGGGCAAGGACATCATGACAGTCAGCCATCAGTCATGAAGACAGAGGTAAACTGAGAAGAACCTCCTTCCCTGCTTCTCTCAGATTTCACTGTCTAGAAAAGCAAATGTCAGGCTTCTTAGTCCAGGCTCGGCTTCTCTAGTTCACAGAACTGAACCCAGCCGGGAACCATTTCACTGTTGAGAGAGGTGAAGGATATACACAGAGACATGGTTTGCTAAATTTGTCAAAACACACCTACCTTGGTGTCGTGTTCCATCTTCCTAGAGAACAGTTTAAATACATGAATGCGAAGTATAAAAATGTGCCTGTCCTGTGATGGAGAAATAGTGTATCTTGAAAGTTTAAGAGGGAAACCAGCTGATTTGTTGCAAACGGGCATCTATTTGGACCAGGAAGGTTGCTTGCTGGGCGAAAGCACTTGCTTTGCAGCCCTGAAGACCCAAGTTCAGTCTCTGGAACCCGTGGTGGAAAGGGAGAACCAGTTTCTAAAAGTTGTCCTCTGATCTCCATGAATCTGCCATGGCACATGTGAACCAGTGAACATGAATGCACACATGCACATGCATGCGCACACACACATATACAAGCATTCTTTAAAATGCACCTATAAGAATATTTGTTATAACTACTTATAACAATGAAAATTTTACATTAGAAGATGGGTAAGGCCTGTTATTCCACAGATTATGTGCGTGAGTACTGCCCAGCTCTACCCAGTGATGTGATAAAAGATGCACCTTTGCTAACTAAGGGGGGCGGGGCAAGATAAAGTAGTAGGATGTGTGTGGTGTGAAGCCAGACGGGGGATGAATTTGGGAGGAAGAAGATGGCTGGAAAGAGGACATGTGGAGGGAAGAAGGCAGTGGGGAGCAAATGAGAACAAAACATGATATTTTGGGGAAAAAGAAAGGTCTGAATGAAATCCCTTACTTTGTGTGGTAAATAAAACAAGAGGAGACAGGAGGTAGGCGGCGCACACCTTTAATCCCAGTACTCGGGAGGCAGTGTGAGTTCAAGCCCAACCTCTTCTACAGAGTGAACTCCAGGACAGTCAGGGCTACACAGAGAAATCCTGTCTTAAAAAACATAAACAAATAAATTAAATTAAAAAATAAAACAACAAGAAGAGAAAATATATCTACTGAATATGATATATACTTACCTAAAGGTAAGTCATACTTCCTAAAAAAATAAACTTAAACAGATATGTACAATGTGCCAGATAAACTGCTAAGCACTTATCTGCATTTTATTTGATTCAAAACAGGTCAATAAAGTAAGTTTTAATGATGCCTTCATTTTACAAATGATATATACACAAGGTTCTATGACTATTACTTGTCAGAGCCACAGAAGAGAGGGAAGGAGGAAGAGGGTGAGGAAACAAGGGAAGGAAGAAGAAAGAGAAAGGAGGAAGAAGAATGGGATGAAAGAAAAGGGGAGGGAGAAGGGGAATGAGGAGGCAAGGCGGAAATAAGTGAGAAGACAGAGAATCAGCATTTGAAAGTCCCGGGGAAACCTGAAGAGTTCTCTCTATGATATTGTGGACTCACAAACATTGTCCTTTGCGTGCATTGAGACCATGTGACTCCATGACCGGGGGTGGAAAAAAAAACCAATAACTTTCTTTAGATCTCAGTGAGCTCAGTGCAGTCACTGGTCCCAGCAGCTTCTAGAGATGCACTAAAATACCCCACTTGTTGACTATTTAAGGAAGAGTGGACCCACCAGAGTGTGGCTCCTTGTGGCACCTCCTTCCTGCACGCTCCGGTGGGTCTGCATCTTCTGATGATTGTTCCTCTTATTGTCATCTGAATTCTCCCCTCTTCCCTATGATAGACCAGGTAGAATCACCTCTGGGGATATCTCTAAGGGATTTCGTTAGTTAAGGTAGGGCAGCCCACCCCACATGTAGGTGACATGACTCACGGGCCTCGCTGGAAGGAGAAAAGGAGCCAAGCATTTACCCATCTCCCAGTCCTGACTGGTTGCTGTGTGACCAGTCCCCTTAAGCTCCTGCCACTGTCAGGGACTGCATCATCAAACCATGAGCTGGAGTCAACCCTGCCTCCCTGGAGTTGCTGCTGTCAGGGATTGCTCTGCTGTGAAAAGGAAAGGAGCTCATGCATTGTCTTGTAGGGCAGCCTCCCTTCTTTCTGAACTTTTCCTAATTAAAGCTTTCCATTTAATTAAGTAGCAAGCCCAAGCTCTTCCTAACATGGAGATGAAGAAAATTTGAAATGTTATTTCTTCAAGATGACTGTTCTCAAAACGTCATGGTAAAATCATGCTTTGGGTCCCAGAAAAGGAGTCCTAAGTGTCCTTCTTGATAATCCAGTGACAGCAACCCAAAGGTTTCCATACTGAGTCAGTCAGAGACTTGAAACGGGAGGTCAATTCAAGGAGTTTTAAAACATGGTATTTCTGTGGCATAACGATTATATGATTAGGGCATGGGACAAACTTCAGAATTATAGAAAAGATCTAAATCATGGAGAATTTGGAGAGAGTTGCCAGATATTTTGCTTTCCTCTAAAGACAAAAGGAAATCTGCTGAGAACTCTCTGGAAATACTAAGTGTTTTTATACTCTGGATGCCTTGGAACAGAGAGGCAGATTTAGGAGGACTACACAATAGTATTTGTCTAATACACAGGATACATTGAAATCAACGTGAATGGATTCCACATAGCAAGAAGAATGTAAAGAAATAATGGTGAAGAACCACGTGAAACCACATGCAGCATAAGCTGCCCAGTGAGAGGGGGCTGGAGCTTTGAAGTTAGATGCAACCCAGGTGGAAGCTCAGCTTTACTCATCACCAATTGCACCGATGAAGTCACACCAGCTCCCCGGAAGCCTGACTAAAGGTTGAGGTTGGTAATTCATAGAACAGTGACTCACATGAGATTTATCATCCGATGACAGTAAATGAACAGTACGGATTAATGCATCACTGTGGGGGTGGCACACAGAATAAATGCTTAGTAAGTGGTTACTAAGCAACACGCATCATCATCACCCCGATTGGGATAAGCAAAGAAGAGATGTCAGGGGACTAGAAAACAGTCCATTCATGGTCAAAGCCTAGAGATAGCCGTTAGGTATCAGCCCAATAATAATGAATGAGAACCAAAAAAGTGTGACAGTGCATGCGGAAGAACTCCATGCAAACACAAAATGAAAACCAAGATGTGTTTGTGTCCCATATGGATATGGAAAGAAGGCATAAAGCATGCAGCTGAGTTTAGGGAAATCGCTGTGCTTGCTGCCATGAGACATACAACTCTGAAGCCATGAGAAAGGAAAGGAAGAGAAGAGAAAAACTTTGCCTTCAGCATAGACCACTGATCATGGAGAACCCATGACCTC
Source organism: Ondatra zibethicus (assembly GCA_004026605.1). Lineage (NCBI taxonomy): Eukaryota > Metazoa > Chordata > Mammalia > Rodentia > Cricetidae > Ondatra > Ondatra zibethicus. The sequence goes on from PVIU01001398.1 coordinate 93,504, forward strand.
CTGGCCATATCCTCCCCACACAGCTCCAACAGTCAGATCAGGACCACCACCCCCACCTCTGATGCCCACCACTTAACAGAGCAATGACACATTGTGCTCTCAGCACTCTTGAGTAGCTCCCAGCCTATAACTACAGACAAAGACAGACTATGGTTGTGATCATTGATTCAAGGAGAGAGGAGAAAGTCACAGGAAGGCTTGGTTTGTGACAGCCATCCTCAGGCACAGCATCAAGGAAAGGTACCTCACATTGACCACCTTCTGTCACTTGCCATACTGTTGCTGCTATTGCTGTTCATGGACTATATGGGGCTGTCTCTCCTGGTGTGAAATATGATAGAACTTAGCCCCCAAGATGACAGTGCTCTCTGTCTTCCTCTCTGGCTGTCTTTTCTGGGAGCCCCTCACAATTCGTGATCAGCTATTGCTATGGCTTGTCACCTCTCTACTGTGCATTGTTGGGCACATTCTCTCCTTGCAGGAGTAAGCTTCCACCACCTCCCCCAGACACTCACTGTAAATGACTGTGCTTATACCATAGAAAATTTTACAGCTAGGTTAGTATAACTATGATTGGGATTGCCTTTGTAAACTGGGTCTCATGTATTCCAAGCCAGACTTGAGTTTTCTATGTAGCCAAGGATGCTCTTGAATTCCTGATCTTCCTCTATCCATGATTGTGCCACTGGTCATGGGAAGTCATGGCCTCCCTGGACTATGGACGTGTGTTTTTATTTGTTGTTGAAGTGCATACCCTTGGCTTTGTGCATGCTCAGCGGGCACTCTACCAAAGGAGCCAGATCCTCAGTCACAAGGATTTAAAAAAAAAAAAAATCTAAACCAACACTGGTTGCTCACAATTTTCTCATGTCTTTTCTTTTGGTTGGTAAGTGAAAACACTTACATCAAAGAAATTCAAGAGAAAGCAATTTTATATACCATGAAAAATGTGCAAATAAAATTTATAATATTAATATTATAAAGTGTTTTTCTCCATTGACACAAATCCAGAAACTCTTTACTTACATTATTGTTTACTGTGCTAGAACTATCATGACAAAAATTATAATCTTTTGGCTCAGTTTTTCCTTTAATTCTCAAAACCGTTTATTTACATAACTCATGTCTCAAATCATATTTACCAACAGATGAATAATATTGATCAAGCTCAAATTTCCCTGAAGTTCTGAGATTCAGCCATGCCTATGAAAACCAAAAGCAGTTTAATAATTAGCAATATTTGCAAAGCTTCATAATTTTAATCCATTGAGTTTAGTTCACTAAAGTAAGTGCATTATGTCCAGCAGAGGCAAAGCCAAGACACTTTCAAATACCAGCTATCACATAATGACCACCTGACACCCGAGTGTTCTGTGATGGCCACCTGATGTTCGAGTGTTCTGTGATGACCCTTTGTAGTAGGTACTGTGAGAATTTGGAGATTAAGCACTTATCATTGAGCAACCTAGAGAAGATTTAAGGGAAGCATCACCAACTCTAAAATAAGAAAGATGAGCAGAATATCATCAGGCCGATGAAGAGTTTAGGGATCTGAATTCCAGTCAAGATGATGTCCTCTACATATAAAATATGATTTACTACATCTAAACTTTCAGTTAGATAACATTGTCATCTGTGAAGTTCACTCTTGAAAACCATGCTATCAAGTTACCAAAAACAATTCATAATTTTAAAGATAAGTGCGTGGGTTCATTACTCGGTATTGGACCACTGTCATGAGCTAAGTACAGCCACATGCATCCAGTGGGCCACAGGGTGGACATGACATGCCTACTGGAGGAAGCTTTCACTTAACCATGTAACGTTAGATCCAACCATCTTAGCCCATAGACATAGTAAGGATCCTGCCTAACTCCATTTTGATGACAGGAGCCATTGTGCTGTATTGTTAAAAATAAGTTTCGGGGCTTGGAGAGATGGCTCAGGGATTGCGAGCACTGGCTGCTCTTCCAGAGGTCCTGAGTTCAATTCCCAGCACCCACGTGGCGGCTCATAACCATCTGTAATAGGATCTGATTCCCTCTTCTGATGTGAATGAAGATGGGGCACAGATCTGTATAAAATAAATAGATAAACCTTAAAAATAAGTTTTCATTTATTGTAAGAGCTGAGTTTCTGTTTTTAAGTCTATTTCCTGGAGCCTGACCTGCCCCAACCCATGACCTAAACTTGGTTTTGTGAATAATGTGCCTCCCTAATCATATGGCGACCACATGGTGTGTTTTGTTTTGTTTTAAGATTTTTCTGTCTTTCCTTATTGCCCAATGTCACTCTTTTGTAAACCTGCTTTCCAACTACTCGTGATTTTACTCCTTAAAAGGGGACCTAAGAAATGGATTCGGGGCTGCTCTGTTTAACCCATTTAGGAGGCAGTTGCTGTCCAGCTCCTGGGTGCACCCAATTAAAATCAAGCTTGCTTCAAATTTTACTCCAATTGTGGTAGAGGTCTTATTCTCGCCCAGTGAGATTAACAATAGGCGTATCCTATCTATCTAACCAGTGGAGTTGGTTGTGGACAATGTGGTGTTAATTCTAGTGTGAGGAACTTGAGCTTCATCTGGTGCGGATGGAAAACTGATGAAGAGCCATAACCATGAGTGGTCCAACTCTGACTGGCAATGGGGAGAGCTCTTTCTCCTAGGGGAAGAGGGCAGTACACCCCTAGTTTCTGTTTCTGCTTTTCTTCTCTATGAGAAGAGCCTAGATACAGAACAATGGAGGCCTGAGTTTAGGTCAGGGGACTAAGTAGGGGAGAGGGGAGAGTAGAATATGCAGCCACAGATGTTATCTGTCAGACCTGGTAACTGACTGCCAGTGGAGAGGACAGGAGGAGCAAGCCCCCCTGTTTGGGGTTTGTTTAACTAGAGGGAACTAGAGTCATTAGCACAGATGGAAAAAGAAAGATGGGACAGGCTTGAAAGGGAATGCACTGAGCTATGCTCAGGACAAGTTGGTTGCCAGAAATATCTAAACAGAGAGGGCAACATAGAAGAAGCCAAGTATAGGAAAGTCTTAGTTTGGGTTTCTATTGCTGTAATGAAACACCATGACCAAAAATCAGTTGGGGAGGAAAGGGTTTACGGCTTATACTTCCACACTGCTGTTCATCACTGAAGGAAGTCAGGATAGGAACTCCAGCAGGGCAGGATCCTGGAGGCAGGAGCTGATGCAGAAGCCGTGGAGGATGCTGCTTACTGACTTGCTTCCCATGGTTTTCCCAGCCTGCTTTCTTATAGAACTCTGAACCAACAGCCCAGGGATGGCGCCACCCACCATGGGCTGGGCCCTGCCCCATTGATCACTAGTCGAGAAAATATCTTATAATTGGTTCTTGTGGAGGCATTTCCTCAACTGAGGTTCCTTCCTTTCTGATGTCTCAAGCTTGTGTCAAATTGACACACAAAACCAGCCAGTACAGGGGATGTGATTCAGGGAGGGTCCTGGAGAAGGAGGAGGAGAGTTGGGCATTGGCACACTCAGGGTGTAGTGATAGGCAGAGGAGGCAGTGGGAGGACCAGACAATGAGGGTGATTGATGCCACTTGGAAGTACGCAGTTCTCAAGAAGACATTGTGGAGCAGTAATTTCTTCACGATGGCATCAGTCAAAATCTCCCAAACAATTTTACTCAGAAGTGCAGATGTGGAGAACTGCTTTGATTGGAATTACAGGGAGTCCCCAAATCTCTGAGAAAAATTATCTAGACCAGGAAACTAGAAAACCACCTTTCCCAGGCCAAATTCACTCACCACCTAGCCATTAATAAAAGCTTATGGGAACACAGAGGTGGGCATCTGTCTTCTACTTGTCTCGGCTTTTCCTGCTCTCATGGGGGAGGAGACTTGTGACAGGGACTGTGTGAGTGACAGAGTGTGAGATATGCACTTTTTGGTCCTTTGCACAAAAAAGAGATCACCAAGCCTTGATCTAGATTCATCCATTGTTTCGGTGTGTTCTCTCCTTCCTGGTTGTGGATCAAAATGTGAGCTCCTGGTTGCTACGCTAGCCACATGTCACAGCTGTTTCTACTCCATCATCATGTACTCCCACCCCTCCAGAGCTGTAAACTGAAAGAAACCCTTTCTTCTATAAAGTGCCTTGGTCATTAGGTTTGGTTACAGCAGCAGAAAAGTAACCAACACAGAAGTTGGTCCCAGGAAGTAAGCTATTGAGGAACCTTACAATTATGGAGGCCTTTTTGGAGGGTTGTAGAAGACTTTGGGACTTTAAACTAGAAAAAATATGCTGTGACAGAAATTAATGGGCCATCCTAGCAGAAGCTTAGAAGGTGGGTTTCAGAAGGGAACACTGTTGGCAACTACTCTGGAGTCCATTCTTGTGATAACTTTGTCAAAAAAAAAAACATGGCTGCATTCTACCCTTGTCCTAAGAACTTGCCCGAGGCTAAATTTTAAAGTAATCAACTAATTTCTTTACAGAAATTTCAAGACAGACTAATATTGACTCCATCAATTGGTTAGTAACAATCACTCTCATGCTGTCTACAATGGAAGGGTAGCCTACAATGAAAAAAGCAAGTGGGGCAAAAGGAAATACAAATGTACAGTTTGAAGAGAAAAGGGGGATGAGGATAGTGAAAGCTGGAGCCATGGCTTGTTCTGAGAGCATAAGGAGATTAAGGGTTTGATCTGCAATGAGATAAAGGGAATGATACTCCCAGGACAAGACCCCCACCCAACTAAGCTTCCAGTTTGTGAAAGAAAAGCCTAAAGAGTTTTCTGCTCCTAAAGACAACAGGAAATGAGAACTTCTACAGATATGGTTCAAGGGAGCCAGGGTTCGTCCCAAGAAGGCACCAAACTTTGCAGTGTGTACACATGGAGCTAGCTTCAGACTCATGACATATACATGAGTAACGGGTTGTAGAATCTTCCGCCACGGTTAAGAAGAGCTGCTGAAGCAGGCAGTGTGTGGAAGGGCAACGCCCTCCATGAAGGCCCTGAGAGGGCAAGAGACCTTGAGACCCCAATGTGAAAAGAGGCAAAAGTGAAGCCTGGGTCGAATTGGAGACCCCATGATGTTAAGGGTGCCAGAGCCTTGGGATGTCTACCAAGGAGACCTGAATGCAAAGAATGGACCCTGTTGTTGTTACCTTTCTTCCAACTTCTCTCTGTCTGGTCAGAGGATTGCTCTAGCAGAGTGCTCCAGCACCCACAGATAGCGACAGGCTGTGAGCTCACTGTGGAATTTTGCTACCCGAGAAGATCTGTTTCCTGAGCACACACCTGAAATGCCAAAGGCACATTCCTGTTACTCTTTGCTTCTTTGGATTGTTTGAAGCTTAGAAGTGAATTTCCTTTAATCTATTCATCTGGCAAGCACTGTGTGTGTGCTGAGTTTCTAGTGTATGTTGGACACAGGATGTCCAACAACTTCTGCTTATCACGACCAGTGATCAACAAAACAGACACCAAACACAGGACAACAGGAAGCAAACTTAAGTTTTGATTGTGCTAAAGGTCATTATAGAAATAAACAAGGATTTCTGAGACAGAATAAGTAGACTTTAAAGAGAGGGAGGTTGGGAGGGAGAGAGAGAGACAGAGAGAGGAAACTTCACTAGATTCTTTGACTTTCAACCTATGATACAAGCAGGTCCGTGCCACACTAGTAGGGTGGATTCAGAGGGTGCCCCTGGAGTTTAGGCATCGATTATTACCCCCACAAACCTCAGAGGGAGCCAGGAGACAAATACCCACACCATACCCACATGCTCTGGCAATGTTTATACAACACATCCAAACCAAAAAGAAACAGCTGGTTATCACAGCTGCATCAAGTAACCTCTACTAGATGCATGCTGCTTGTCATTCTAGCAGACCTTATCTTCATTCTGTATGTCACCATGTTCAAAGGAGGAAGATGGCTAATATCCCTCCCCCGCCCCCATCAGCACTCTTACAATCTGAAGGATGCCCTCATAGACAAGGCAGACTCCTGTGGCTGCCTCAGAGCCTGACTCCGGAATGGTTCTCATGGCAGCAAGTCGTAAAGAAAAGCCCAGGAGACTCCTGGCACAGAGTGTGATCTAGTTAAGAGAGTCCCATCCTGTCATCTCTGTTCCATTCTACTGGTTCAAGGCAAGGCTCAGGTTCCACGTTGTAGTGCTGGACAGAGGTAACCCAAGTTGGGGCAGCAGAGACAGAGGAGGCCATCTCAGAACTCTGTTGCCCCAGAACCCCTCATGGTGCTGCTATAAATAGATGCGTTAAATGAAGCCACGTGTGGAAAGCACTTAGCCTGCACCCCGCAGGTGGCAAACCCTTGACAATTAGCTATTATCCTACACCTCCTTTGCCGTGTTTACTCTACCACGAGAAGGATGCCAGCTGCTCATAGCAAGCATCCGCAGCATCTTCCAGTCTCTGTGTCTCTGTCACATGACTACTTCTTCAAAATCATTCCTGAGGTCCTCCTGTCTCTCAGCTGGTCATTTGTCTGACTCCACTGCCAGCTTGGCACTGGGATGCAAGTTATATTCTCAGCATCTGGTCAGGCATATTGAAATACTATAAGGAGAAAAGCATCTTTGTTAAACTCGAGAAAAGGTGTGAAAGTTGTGGGCATCAAGATGGAGTCCCTTGTGCCAACCTTACTTTTACAAAGGAAATAAAACTGAAGGTTGGGAAGGAAGTGTTCTTATATGCATTTGCCTGGTTATAGCTATCAGGAAAGAGATGCCAGAGCTTGCATGGAAACCACCTCAACCTTGTACCAAAAGTATTTCTACAATCTTCCCAGCAACAGCCTGGTCATCCTTCAATGGACACTACTTTTGTTACTGATCAAGTAGAAAAAAAATAATCTCATGGGATTAGGGAGATGGCTCTATCAGGAATAGCAGAGCGTCAAGCGTAGCCTTATAAATGAGCTGTGTGTGACAGAGAGCATTTGGCTTAATAAATAAGGTGGAAGTGTGATTAAGACAGATAAACAAAATCAAGCAAGCTCAGGAGTCCACACATCCACCCACACTAATTCAGACCCACAGACGTACAGACCATAGACACACACACACAAAATCGCTAATGTAATCTTTATTTTTGTCCTGAAAAGCTTTGCTTCTGTTGCATGACTGCTATCTTGGGCTCAGGAGACTAATTAAAGAGAATCTTGAGTTCAAAGCCAGCCTGGGAGAAATAACAAGCCCTTTTAAAACAAAACCCAAGTAAGCAAGAAGTTCATCTTTGCCTCTTTTTCTTTGAACATGCACGCATGCTCCCACTTCCACATTCTGCTGGTCTCACTACAATGCTAGTTTCCTAGTGTTGTTATTGCTTTCTCTCTTTCTCTCTCCTTCTCTCTTTCTCTCTCTCTTCCTCTCTCCCTACCCCTCCCTTTTGATTTAGCTGCCATAAGCATCTTCTCACACCCCCTCCTTTTACACATCCTCATCCCTCACTGCTCTCTCCTACGTCTGCATCAGAACCACACCACCTGCCGTTCGCAGCTCTGCAAAGAATGTTTTTCTTTCTTTCTTTCTTTTTCGGTTTTTCGAGACAGGGTTTCTCTGTAGCTTTACAGCCTGTCCTGGAACTAGCTCTTGTAGGCCAGGCTGGCCTCGAACTCACAGAGATCCGCCTCCCGAGTGCTGGGATTAAAGGCATGCGCCACTACCGCCCGGCATGAATGTTTTTCAAAAACACTTTCAATGTAGCAGTATCTACGGTTTCCAACATCTCATTCATTTTACTTGAATGTAAAAGCTGCCAATATCCATGTAGTGTTGAGGAGATCATGTTTATCTCCAATGTGATGGCGTCCTACAACCACAAAGGTTCTTGAGGTAGTGGAGGTGGCAGGGGTGGGGGGATGAAGGAATCTACACATTCATAGTCATAAAAGCTAAATAAATAAGCCTGGGGTTTTTGTCTTTTGTCTTTGCCTGGATCTGTCAGTAGCTAGCGGGAAAAATGATGTACTGGTAGAAAGAGTATTCAAGCTTAGGGAGAGTAAACAGAGAGACCCCAGGGTCTACACTGTATGCTAGTCAGGCTTAAACCAGAGGCAAACTCCAGTCGGATGGCTGACGTGAGATCATGAGAACAGGGAGCCGAAGTTAAGGTGACTGTGATAGTGACTGATTGACAACCTGACAGAATTTGGATGAAGCTTCCAGGAGAGATTTAGATTAGCCTCTAATCACGCCTGAGGGGAAAAAATGTCTTGATCAGGTTAATTAAGATAAGAAAACCCATCTTAAAAGTGGGCAGTACCATTCTCTGGTTTGGGACGAAGGTTGAGCCCAAGGGTTCACCACTCCCTGCTTCCTCACTGTGGGTGCAATGTCACCAATCCCTGCAAGCTTCTGCCACCTTGGCATCCCTACCATCTGGAGCCACAATCATCCCCTCCTTAAGTTGCCGTGAGTTGGGATTTTTTTATGATAGCAACAAGAAAAATCCGTAAGACAGAGACCAGCCCAAAACAGACATGCTGGGGGCAAAGAGATCCTTGTACTCACAGAGAAGCACTAAGAGAACCAGGAATGTTAATCATGCAGGGGTGTCACCTCAATGAAGGAGAGAAAAAAATCAAATACCTGCATCCCATCCAGAAAACTGAGAGTGGAGGTTGTTGGCATCCTGGGAACCTTTTTGCCTTCTGAAGGGGCCGACCTCACTCACCTTCTACCATAGAGAATCACCCTAACTCCCCAGAATGATTTTCCCAGACTCTTCCCTCCCTAGACCATTACCATCCTTAGGGTAGATGTCACAAGTACTTTATGGCCTGCTGACCTCTGTGCTATTGGTCAGAGCCCTACTAGGCCTTGTAGCTACAGAACCTACCCTCATGGTTACATGTACTGTATAGAAGAGTCTCAATGTCGTCATACGTTAAGCTTTACTGTGCACCTGGAATTGGACTGACTGTTGCCTGGAAACCCATCCCCACATTCTACTGTGTTTTAAATATGCTGACAATGACCCCCTGGTATAAGACTCCCTGAAATCTGACCCAGGATGACGAGTCAATCAGCACAGAGTTTTCATTCTTCTTTCTTCCTGTGCTTCGCTTCTTTGTAGGACACCTACAGAGACCCCAATGGGGAAATCCTTGGTTTGTCTAAACACCACCATGCCCAAAACTGGAGGAGGACATGGTGGATCATCTAGTAAGTGAGCAAGAGCAAGAAGTATCTCACCACAACTTTGCGTCTTTGGCCTCAGCCACTCAGCTTAAAAGTGGCTTTGTTATTGACAGCTGGCATTTTGGTAGGAGTGACTTATTAGCAGGTTCTGAAGTTTTGGGTCACCCAGTGGCCATGCCACTGCACCTCTGGATACCAATGATAACTTTTCCTATGTGCCATGCTGTCCCAGGCCATGTTCAGGTGTCAAGTATATGACACTATCTTATTACATAAATAAGTAGATAGATAGATAGATAGATAGATAGATAGATAGATAGATAGATAGATAGATAGATACAAGCACACATACATACATACATACATACATACATACATACATACATACATACATACACAGACAGATAGATGATAGACAGAGAAAACTCCTCCCATCTTGGAAAAGTGGGAGAGAGGAAACTGTAGAAACCTTTATTTCCCCCTATATATTCCTTTTGTGATTATATAGGATCACAATCAGGGACAGGAACTAAAGATGCCCAAGAATCAGAATAGCCTCTGTGACCCCAGGCAGTCTTATCAGCACCCTTCCTGGCCATGCACAGAAGGTGAGTAGCAGCTGAGAAAGCCACACAAAATGCTTTCATACAATATCTCAGGTACATACTACACAGAAATCCTTGGGAAAAAAATCTAGATGCCTCTCTATCACCTTTTGTTTAGAGCTTGTTAAATACTAGATATGAACATATATATGTATATATATGGCAATATATACATATATGTTGTTGTTTACTACTGTAAAAAATCAGCTTTCAAATGTTTGGATAGTTGTGTGTGCACACACAGAGATCTATATGAACTCTGTCTATAGTCTCCATCTTCAAAGTCAGCCATGCAGTAGTGCAGGTAGAAAGTGCAGCACAGAGATGAGCTTAAGAAAGAATTGATCTCAGTCAGATCTGTTATGGTCACACACGTTTTTGTCTTACTCAGCACTACTTCCTATGGCTTAAAATGCACCACACTAGAACAACCCCGAACCATGCTCAAACCATCTCTTTGCTGGTTCAGAATGTCCCTACCCACTATCTCCGATTCTCCTGAAAACCTCAAAGGCTTCTCTGTGTCTACTTGGGCCACTGTCTCCACTTCTGTAATTACGGATCCTCTGCATTCGAGGCCATATGGGCCTGCTTCCTGCTGTTGACACTTGCCTGAGTTATCTTTGATCACCACTAAGGTCCTGCCTGATATAAGCCCTGAAATATTATGTGTATACATAAAACAGCAATATATTTTCATCAAAAAATGAAACAATGGGATTTACACAGTGACGGAGACTTCTTGCTCATCACTCTGCAGCTAAAACTAGTTAGAACTCTTCCTTCTTCCCAAAAGATTTGTTCCTAATTACTTCATCTTTCCTTTTCACAGGTTTAGAACACTCTGTAATGTAAACTTCATTTGTTAATTTTACTGGTACTGTTTACTCATCCAAACCTCATTGAACTGTGGGGTAATATGTAAAACTCATAATCAGAACTAGGAGTCTACTTAGCTGGTACAGTGCTCACCAAGCATACACGAAGCACTGGTTCAGTCTCTTGCATCCCATTAAGAAGGCGTTGTGGTACAGGCCTGTGATTTCAGTACTGAGGAGGTAGAGCCAGGAGACCAGAGGTTCAAGGTCATCCTCAGCTTCATAACAAGTTGGAAGCCAGCCTGGAACACATGAGACCATAGACAGACAGATAGATGATACATAGAATAAAAAATAGAAAATTAGATTTGGAAAAAAATAACTCTTTGATGTAAGATTCCCCTCTGTAGGCTGTGAATGCCATTGGTTAAAAAAGAAGCTTTTGGGGCCTATGACAGGGCAGAATAGAGCTAGGCGGGAAAACTAAACTGAATGCTGGGAGAAAGAAGGCAGAGTCAGTGAGACGCTATGTAGCCACCAGAGGAGAAAAACGTGAGCAGTCAGCAGAAACCTTGCAGGTAGGCCACGAGCCTTGTGGTAAACATAAAATAATAGAAATGGGTTAATTTAAGATGTAAGAGCTAGCTAGGAATATGCTAGAGTCATTGGCCGAGCAGTGTCATAATTAATATAGTTTCTGTATTAATATTTCAAGTAATGGCAGCTGGGAACAAATGAACAGCCTCTGTCAATATTTCATCTTCATATTTGTCAATGGTTATTTAATTTCCCTTTTCCTTAGTATAATAAATTTAATAAAAATTGAGTAAATCCTGCCAATGTTTTTTGAGCCAATGTTCCCTTCACTTACAATCATATTTTCTCAAATCAATAAAATTATCTTATTCCATACTTCTACTATCACTTGCTATCATTTGCATTGTGATGACCCTCTTTCTTGGTTTCATCACAAGAGCAAAGGTAGTCTGATTTCTTACAGATGTGTCCTGGCTTCTGAAAAAGAAATCTCCAGCAGTACTAAACCCATACAGGTTAATAGGATACCAAAATAAAAACAGGCAATAGTAGATTCTTAACATTTGAAGACAATCATATTTTAAATTTAATATAAAAGATACACATACATATAATTCTCAAATGATTTTAAGTAAGCAAAGGGGCTAAGCAAAGCTTCTAGCCTCTTCTGTCACAGCGTATTCCTAGTTAGCCACTGGACTAATCCTGTTCCTTTTGAGGAGCTTTTCTGGTTATTGCCTTCCTCCCCCTGTGACTAACAAGATTAAAACAACGTATGCTCCAAAATCCCTTTGCCTAAGAGTCTATGCATAATACTCGTGTTGAGTTAGAAACGGCCTACAAATGACTGGAGCTATCATGAGTGTAAGGTTCTCTGCTGTGTTATTTTCAGTCATCAAGGAGAAAGCGTTTTAAGCAGCAGTTGGGTCTGGTGTTTAGTATCTGAAGTAGTTTTAAGAATCTAGGGCATCCAGACACTGTCTAGTCATTAAAGCTTCCCTTACATTGCATTCTCTAACTTGTTTCCCATGCCTTCCAATCGGCTCGCATGTACTTATCACATGGGGCCATGCTGGGAGGCAAAGACAGACACGCAATGCCTTTAAAAGACTTGCCTTCCATCCCGGAAAGTGAAATTAATGTCTTCCAAGGGGGAGAAACCCATCCTCCACCCTGAAAAAAGCCCAAGTGGGTGTTACTGATGAGAAAAGTGTGGAGGCATTTTGGAAAAAAGAGAGATGGTGTGTTCTGCATAAGCCAAGGTGAGGTTGTGAAACAGGAGCAGTGTCTTAAGGTAATAGGAGCAAGATGAGCGTGCAGAGGGAATGAAGGATGGCATCACAGGTAAGAGGAACATAAGGCAAAGTGCGGACATCTCTCCTGAGGGCTTCTTCACGGAAGATGTAATTTTCAACCTCCAGCCTTCCCTTCCTCCAGAATCTATGGATGCCTGGCCACTGTGGGGTTCTGAAAGTCCCCGAGCCCTAAATGTATCTTTGCTGAGAGGCTATGTGGAGACCAGTTCCTAGAATAATGATGAGCAGGCTCTTGGTCTCTCCAGTACATTTTGAAGAAAAGAAACGAGCAAATGTCAGATTCAAATAGATGGCTCAAGAAAGATAATTTTAGTTGACTATTTAGAACTGGACGCCCGTCTGGGCACGTCCACGCGTACAGATATCAGTTACCTTTGGTTGCTGGAGAAGAGCAGGTGTCTAAACAAAGCTCCTGCTAGTCAAACTGAATGACAATGACACTGTACTCCTCCACCACCCTGGGGATCAGTGTGCATGTAGCAGGCCCAAGATCACCGTCTTTCCAAATGGCTTTTGAGGACATCTGTCCCTAATTATGTGTCATAGCCGGTGCCACATCTAAGGTTGACATTTTGTACCCAAAGGATCACAGAGCTGTGCAAATATAACACATCAAAGAGCAGACGATATTCTTTTCGCTAGAAAGATAAATGTTCCAAGATAAAGGCATATAAATAAGGGAAGACATGAGAATATAAAATGTGCAGCCTATTTGGGTGAGAACCATATGCTTCTAGAAGTGATATGGCAAAGCGAGGATTTTAAAAATAGGTTGAGCTGAAGACCCAACACACTTTGGCAGGGCCTTTAGAAATCAAGCTGGACCTGACTGGAAAATTTCCCCCTGGTGGCTAGCTTTCACAGTGCAGAAGACGCTGTGCGGGCTGCTGTCTTCATCATCACTGTACCCTGAGTGATGCTGTCAGAACACAGGCAGAAGAATGAAGCTTGGTGAATAATGCCTTGGGAAACTGTGAGAGGGGCTTCAGGAAAAAAGGCAGAGGGCCCTTTACCTCAGGTGCATTTTGTTCTCTGGATTGCTCCTAGATGTGATTCCATGCCTCCTGCAACAAACATTTGCATTCAGTCTATAAGACATGCTCATTCTCGTTGGAGTCAGAGCATAGTTATAGAACCCAACCTGATGAAAGGATCTGCTGAGTGCCGTCCTCAGTGTGCCCTGAATCCAGGCCTTGCTTTTGTGCATTCTCAGATATAATCTATAGTACGTGCCGGGCAATTGTTTTTAAATTGGTCTGTCCTGAGGAAGTTCTGGGAAATGGTTGCTCTGTTGATATTTATTATGTGCTTACTATTGTTTATTTCCATGCTTTTCTGATCTTGTGTTTCTAAACTCAAACAACCAAACTTGGATCATGGTTTTCTTTGTTGCATTCGTGTATAAAAATACACAGAAACTGATGTAAAGTCGTCTACAGCATTAGACCGAAGTCTGCCCCATTCTTTAAGGTCCTCAAATCCCAGGTCTTAAGGACAGATTTGCTTAGGTTGGTGAAAGTTGACAGATGCAATACTAACAGGCCAGGCAAAGTTTGCCTATGGTGAAGCAATGGCATGACTCTTAAGGCAGTAACCAGCGACTCTCTGATTAGATCTGAGGCTGGCTGTACAAGAGAGAATGAACACCCATTAGTGCAAACCTGGTCAGAAGCCCAAAAACATGGAGGTCATGTTCCCTTAGAAGGGAACCCACTGCTGTTGTTTGTTAAATGGATGTCTTGTCAAATTGCCTTCTAAATAATCATGTTCATACTCAGATCTGTGCTGTTCTCAGCTTGCTCGGTTAAAGATGCTTCTTTTTGTGATAGACAGTGGCTAACACAGAGACTCCTAACTGGTCAGAGTACTAAGGGTAAGTGACAGCTGAGCGCTCACCTCAAAATGAGATGTTTATAAGAATCTACCCAATGAGTGGGGAACATCACAGAAGAAGGAGAAGAAAGGATGTAAGAACTGGAGAATAAGGGAAAGTACTATTAAGCTCTGTTTTCTAGGCATCGCATGAACTCACAGCGGCTCTAGTTAACTACAGGAAGTCACATCAGTCACCGGTCCAGAGTGGAAGGGGGAGGGGCTCACAAGTCTCCGCCCCAGCATAGAAGCTGATAGCTGTTGGAAAGATCATGTTTCTTCTGTGGTGTTGCCCCTGGTAGTGGTGGCCTGTAGTCACATAGGCAGCACTAAGTGGACTTGGGGGATTATGAAGAAGAAAGAAAACATGGATGAGAAGGAAGAGGAGGAGGAAGAGGAAGGGAGCAAGAGGAGGAGGATGGGGCAGCAGCATGAAGTTGAGAAGGGAACGAGTCAAGGGTCTCTGAGGGTGAAGTTGGGGTGAACATAAAAAACCAGCACTGAGTGCGTCTATGAAGTCATCAAAAAATAAATAAAAAATTTAAAAAGAGGGGGCTGGAGAGATGGCTCAGAGGTTAAGGGCACTGGCTGCTCTTCCAGAACACTCTGATTCAACTCCCAGCACCCATAGACCAGCTCACAACTATCTGTAACTCCAGTACCAGGGCACCTGACACCCTCACACAGACACACATGTGAGCAAACACCAATGAACATAAAAAGTATAAAAAAGAATCACCTGAAAAAATTCTTAAGGCTGGAAATATAACTTAGTAGTAGAGTGTTTGCCTAGTGTGTGTAAAGTCTTAAATTCAATCTCTAGCACTGGGGTAGGGAGAGTAGGTTGAAGCTTACTGATGAGAGCCAGACCAAGGTTAGACCTTGTCTCCTATGGATAAATAGTAAGAAGTTAATCAAGGTTATGAATGACTTAGAGGTATGCTTCTAGAGACATGAACGATAAACTAAATGGTTTTTCTAACTGGTTAAGAACAAAAGACTCCATGTTCTTGGCATGATATGACAGGAACTGTACCTGCTCCAGAAACAATAAGAATGACTAGAGAGATCAGTGTAAGCCACAGCGAATAAAGCAGAAAAATGGTGCACACTGCCAATTAGGACTGTGGGTGTGCACCATCCTTCGTGGCATCTACGCACACCCCACCCTGTGGAACAGCAACTGCAGCTCAGCCACTGATCTAGAAAGGGGCACTTTCATATCTTCTAGGTCTTCTCAGAGCAGAACCAGCTATCAGGAGACTCAGACTGGACTCTGACCTCAAGTCCAGTCATTGGGGAGAGACTAAGGACGCTTCCTGACAAAGATGCAAAAGCAACAAGGAGAAACGGGTCATGAAAGATAGATGACCATGGAGGACACAGTTGGTGCTGAGCTATATAATGTCACCAAGGACAGCTCATCTGGCATCAATCAGAGATGCCACAGCATTTGACAAGTGATTCTTGCTGGATGACATGTGTATTGAGGATAATAGTCTGTTTGTTGTCATTTGCCAATTTAGAAAGTTATACTTGAGGTAAATTTAAGATTGTTTCCCGCTTTGGAGAATCTTTCTAATTAGGGACAAGAAGATGAAAAGAATCCTCAGAGGTCAACCCTCTTCTAGAAAAATCTCAGCACTGTGATGTGAATGTTACATGTTTTACTATACACACATATTATAACATTGTGTATATTATATATTACATATGTAGTAATATATACACACATATAATATATATACATAATATACATATATGTGTATGTATATATGTGGCCTGAAGGCCACAATCTTGTCTTTTAAAGGTAAGAAGAGTCTTTTCACCTAATGGCTGAGGTGGAATTATATTTATTTTGACTTCAGCTACAATAACCTTTATTTACAATGACACCTGCCTTTGGTGTATTTTAATAGATTATTAATTACTTTTTAATTACCATGACCAAAATACCTTACAAAAGCAGCTTAAAAGAAGGTGACTTCATCTTGGCTCATGGTTTTCAAGGGTTTAGCCCTCAGTTGCTTGGGCAGATCATCGAGGTAGTGAGAGCACTTGGGAGGGCATTCTTTACTTCTTAGTGAACAGGAAGCAGAGAAAAGTGGCATACAGGAAGTGGCCAGGACACGATATGGCCCTGGGGGCACATCCTAATTGCTATGCTTCTTCTAACTTGTGTCCTAATAATGATATCACATGAATTACCAAAAATTCACTTTTTAACTAGGTCAGAACTCATATGATCTAACTGGCTCTTGAAAAACACCACAGACACAGCCAATACCAAGTTGTGCTTCATTAGCTGACAAATTACCCATCACAAACAGGTTGGTTCTGAATGTGTCCAATCCTAAGATTCTTGAAGAGTCTACAGTGCATAGGAAGTGAGGCTGTCATTGTGACCTGGAGGAGCACAGTGGTACCCCAGTAACACATCACTGAGCCAAGTACCTATGTGCTTTCCTGGGGGGGCAGAATAGCAAGACAGCCCTCAGGAAAACAGCTGGCTAAAAGTGACCAAAAGTAGGTTACGTGGAAAATTTGATGACGAATTCTAGATGCCTCTGAAGTGAAGTGAACATCTTCATTTACTTCCAGAACAATTACTCGTGTGCCACTAAGTATTTTCTGGTTAAAACTGCTCAAAGATTAAAATAATTACAATGACTACTGTTATTTCTGCTTGGCCTATACATATCTTGAACACATTAGGTAATAGACTTTGCTTTTACTGAATGTTAAAGAGTTTAATAAAATATTCTTAAGTGACAAAAGCAAAAAACATAAAGTGGATTTGATATCCAGCTGTGGAATATTTATGTTTGTTCAAAATGAAGCAAACATGTTCAAACGTGTGTTGAACCATTGATACTTTGGGTGAACGTTAGCCTTTGCTCTGGACTCCTGAGCTGGTGCATTCAAACGCCTGATATTTGCCTCTGCTCATAGCCCTTCCACAAGTTGCTGCACAAGAGACTATATTTACCTCCAAACAGTTCTGACCAGGCTGGTCTTGAACTCACAGAGATCCACCTGCCTCTGCCTCCCGAGTGCTGGGATTAAAGGCGTGTGCCACCACCGCTCAGCCAGTTCTGGATTCTTGTATATTACCTTACCTTATAGTTTGAGGAAAAAGAAGCAATTATTGTAAAGAAAAATACATCTGAGTAATTCATATTTTGATTTTTACGTAGTTTCCACAAAGCCAAGACGGGAGGGTTTGTGTGTGTGTGTTTCTCTTATAAAATAAATTAACAAATACATAACAAGATATTTTGACAAGTCTGAGTTTTGCCAGGATATTTGATCCAAAATCAACCTTCAGAAGTTGTGAACTCTGAAAGGAGAAACTAGCAACATCATCTGTGAAAGCGATATCCTTGCTTGCTTTCTGTCTGTGCTGAGACAACAGGTGACAGACTCAGAACTACCACCAGCAGCCTAAGGACTTCCCATAGGCTCTTAGGGCCTCCATTCAGGTGAGGCCCGATCCTTAACTCCTTAACATCACTCAGAAAAAGAATTTCAGGATGAGCCGGCTGAGTCTAGATGTTTATTCAAAATAGAGAGGCACTCAGGGAAGGTCAGGCCCATCTCTGAGCCTCCCTGTGGGCTTTGCAAAGCGATTTCATTTACCTGTCTTAATAATAGCTAATATACCAGTTTTGGAGGCATTCAAATTAGAACTCAAGGGTTATTAAGAAACTGTAAGAGCCAAAGTGGTTTTAAGTTTTAATTGCTGTGCCTAAGCAATCCATTAAAAAAAAAAAAGCCTCTAACCTGCAAGCTCCTTGCCCAAGGACAGATACTCCCTAAGATTCTGGAGGCTATTGTTCATGTAAGATAATAAGTCGTATGTTTCTACAAGTTTGTTTGACCCTAACTGGATGTAGGAGGACATAGGCAGGAAGTACGTCAGAATGCATGCTTGCCCGTGATTGGTCCTGATGGGAAATACGGTGGCCTTATTGGTGTGCCTTTATAAGCCTCAGTACAGTGTGACTCATAACTATTTTCAGGGAACCCAGGAATGGACCTGGCAGGATTCCATCACCCTGGCCAGCATTTAATTAAAGCTTGCTTCAAATTTGGCTCAAAATTGTGGTAGTGGGATTAACTACCCTTAACTACTATTCTCACCCAGCTCCGGGATTAACAGAACCTCCTCCCTTCTGTTTCTGATAAGAGATTGCAGGGTGGCTCTGGGGTCCCTTGAGTGAATTACAATCTGATAACATTAACCATGTGCACAAGGGTCGCACAAGGGGATTAGGACACAACTTTCACTGTAAATAAGGTTTCTGATGAGATGCTTACACGATTGAAGGTTTCTGGTTGAAAAGGAAGTGAGGCCATTTGCACTTCGCCACTGTTATTTTAACACTTTTCCTTGAAAATATCTCCATATTTAAAAAAAAATATGTCGTCTGTGCCAGCCACCTCCTCAGCAGCTGTCGGTAATTGTGCTATAATTCTTGATTCCCAGCTGGTGAGGGGCTTCAAAAGATTCTGGAGTGAGGGGCTCCCTTCCCTTCCTGCCTCCCCATAATTTCCCCCACCTTTCCATCTTGCCTTGCTCCCATGAATGGGAATGATGTTAGGTTAGTAAGCCTTCCTGGGACACACATTTCCCCCACTCCAGGTCAGTGTGGCATTAAAGGAGAGTGTGAAGTTCATGTCCATACAAGAGCCTTGGTCTGTATCTCAGTATCTCAGGTTATTCTTCCTTTCCCAAGCCCGCTCATTCCTGGCAGGTGGTCTCTCTTGCTAATCTTGTCCGAAACTGACAACACACTCCGGCTGCCCATCATTAAACCAGTGTCCCTCATGCAAGCTGCCTCCCATCGCCCTGAGGCTGGAAGACTCTGGCTACACTGCCCTGGGGACTTCCCCTCTCATCCCCAGGAGACCAGCTTCTTCGTGGCAGGTGTCCATGAACTAATCTATTCTATAGATGGTCTGCAGGAGAGTCCCTGGGATCAAATGACCCTGCTCTCTGAAATTCCCTTACGGAGCAATGCTGGAGCCAGGTTCACAAGATAGGCCCCCAAGGAAATGGGTCAGCCCACATGCAAGCTCGGGAAATGAAAACGTGGCCGTGGGCTCAACTGTGGGGAAAACTTTGAGTCGGGCTAAATATAACAAGTTGAAAGACAGCCAGGGCTGGGGCCCCAGCTCTGGGACTAACATAGAGAACTCTAGGAGGCTTAATTGCCACAGGTGGGTCGCATGGTTCTTTTAACTCTCTTCCAAAAATAAATGATTAATGAGTCTAACTGCTAGTGTTGATTGTATAGTCATTTTAAAAGTCAGACTGAAAAACAGGTAGTGGAGGGGGTAGGGAGAGGAAGTTATTTGTGGGACGTTAAGGTGCAGTCCAGGAGTTGCTCAGGAGTGATTATGCAAATTGGTTTTCTTTCTTAGAAGATTGCTTACCTGGGCCTGTTTAATTCTTTTCTTGACGACAGTCACCGGGTTTCTTAAAGCCACGCCCAATGCATTTGCCTTGCTGAGGTTTTCATTCCCCACAGGTGTGGGATGCCATGAGCTCTCTGTATCCTGGTGGTGTGTGGTACCATTCAGGGGAAGAGAATCCCGCCTGTAGGCAAGAGGGGTCCTGTCTTCAGCCACAGGAATCTCTGTATGAGAAAGCCCAGCGTGGATCCTTCCCCATGCAGATGCAGAGATGATCAGACGAGGGCCTGGTTCAAAAGGCAAGTGACCATCATTGAGGGGACCTTAAAGGAATTTTAGCATCTCAATAACCATCTTGAATGAGAACAGCCACCCTCACTGCATATGAGATGCTTTGGCCAAACAATTTGATAGTGAGCATCAGATATAGGTTACTAGGGACAGAGTGCTCAAATCAGTAGCTGGGCCAGGTGGCTTAGGCCTATAAATTCTAGCTACCTGGGAAGCTGGGGCAGGAGCATTGCTACTTTGGGCTACAGAGTGTGTTCAAGATCAAGAGGGACAACTTAGTGAAGCCCTGTTTCAACATTTAAAAATAAATTAGAGGGCTGGGAGTGTATCTCAGTGGTACCTGCCCAGCATTCAGGAGACACAGGGTTCAACCTGTAAAACCACCTAGGGGAGAGGGAGAAGCAGCCATCTTGTGAGACAAGTCGCAGGGAATAACTTACTTTATTGACTACCAGAAATATGGAGGGCTGACTCTATTCTTAATTGTCATTCTAAATAGCCTCCAAATTTAACTCTCAATTTAAAGTCAAATGTGTCTTCTTCACTGCAGGTGAATGAACCGAGATGGCGCTGTTGCTGTCCCTGCAGCCCAGCTCTGATGGGCTACGGTTATTTGTGGTTATTTGTGTTCCGTCTATGGTCTTCCATATTTTTCTCAAAGGCAGTGGTCATACGTGTCCCTTTCGCTACCTGTGTAGGAGAGGAGTTTCCTCCAACTTCCTCCACTAGGATAGAAAATAAACACACACACACACACACACACACACACACACAAAACCAAACATTGACAAGAGAAAAAGGAAGTAAACTATTCACTTCTTTTATATACACACAGGACCCTTCACAAGAAAGATGTAGCCAAAAGCAGCAGCTAGGGTCAAAGTCATATGCAGTAAGCTTGATATGCGTGGTAAATTACCTAGAGTATCCAGACAAAGGTGCTTAGAAGAAAGTGGCCAACTGTGGGTTCCTTTAACAATGGCTAGAATACAGATTTCTCTTGGCCTCCATTGTTATCCAGGAATCTGGCATTCCCTTTGGTGAGCTCTTAGGCACATTTGTAAAAGAATTTAAAGGCCAACTCAGAAGGAAGGCAGGAAGCAGAGGAACCATTTTGTTTGAGTTTGAGAGGAAAACCAAAGGGCAGGAGAACTATAAATGTAGGCAGCTGCCTTGAGGAGGGAGACGACAGCCTTTTAAGTTGGGTGTGGAGTTCAGCAAGCAGATATAGAAAGGGTGGGTCTTCAGAGAACAGTGAGAAAGCCCAGGGCTTCAGAGAAAGCATGCTTAGGCTTGGGCTAGTATCCAAAAACAGGAAAAACAAGAAAAAGAGACTTAGTTCTGGGTACTGAGGGCAGCCCATTCCAGACTCTTGTGTCCCTGGACAAAAGTTGTACCAGAGTCACAAGCTTAGAAATAAAAACTGTGTTAAGGGAAAACCTCTGTAATGGAAAAATTAAAAAATGCTGCAGGATCCCCGGTGGCAGCAGGCAGCAGAAATGCTGTAGGTTCCCAAGTGGTGGTAGCAGAACATGTGGTGGCAGGCAGCGGGCCCTGAGAGCAGCCAGTCCCAGGCAGAGAAGGCTGCCAGTCCCCAAGCAGTGGCTGGTTCCAGGCAGGGAGACATGTGGCAGGCAGGCAAGAGACAGAGACATGGATAAGCACACCATGCAGAGTGAGGTTGGATATTTATTCAGGGAGTTATGGAGGGGGAAGGGAAAAGGGGAGAAGAGCAGAGAGAGAGAGAAGAGAGAGGGGAGAGAGAGAAGGGGGAAAGGGAGAAGTGGGGAGAGGCAGAAGCTGCCTTTCCAAGAGGAAGATGGAAAGAGAGACTAAGGCTGCAAGCAGGAAGGAAGACCTGCCTGCCTCAGCGGATGGGGGAGTGAGTGGGTGTGGCTTGTCTCTTAAAGAGACAGAACAATCATTACATTCCCATCTCTTTTTTATAATAAAAAGGCGGGAGGTTAGGCACCACAGGTTAAAGGAATTGGGGCGGTGGATTGCTTGTAGCCTTGGTCTTTTCTTCCTGTCTCTCTCTCGGGAAGAGGCAGCTTCTGCCTCTCCCCACTTCTCCCCTCCCCCTTCTCTCTCTCTCTCTCTTCCCCCTCTCTCTCCCCTCTTCTCCCCTTTTCCCTTCCCCTCCATAACCCACCTAATAAACGTCCAACTTTACTCTACATGGTATGCCTGTCTTTTGCCCACCCACTACCCACATGGCTAGCCACTGGAGATGCCCAGGGGACCAGCCACCTTTGGAGACCTACTGCATGGTCTCCCACCCTGGCCCTGCCCAGGACTGGCTGCTCTCGGGACCCGCTGCCCTCTGCCTGCCAGGAATCCCGCAGCAATTTTTAATAATTCATTACAACCTGTCATGACAAGGAGCAGGCTAGTAAGATGAGGGAAAAAAACTTCAAAGTCCTGTGTCACAAGGATGGTGACCTTTTATAGGGCATTACATAGCATCTGTGTAGCACGTTTTTGCTAATGTCATTTTTGCTAATGTCCCCTTATTAAAATGAAGCCCAGTGGTGAGGTTTCAAGTCGTTCTCTGCCTCTGCCTAGGTTAATCTTGACACTGCTTCTGTAGGCCTTATACTCCTGCAATACTGGCTCAGGTTTTAAGAACGACTCTCTTCATGGTACAAGGAGGGACCTTGCATATGCTTTTAGGAAGACAAAATGGGGCTAGGCAACCACTCTTCAATTTGCTGTTTGTCAAGAGCCTTCACCTCAAAATAGTCAATATCCCAGAGTGGCATGTGGGGGCAGAATATCCTGCACGTCTTACCTACTGTCACCTAATTCAGCAGTTGTGAGGTATTCAGAGAGTTATGGAACACACTTAGAATTTGCTGTGGGATAATGCTCTGTACCCTGTAAAGAGTTGTCACTTGTACTGGTTTAATAAAACACTGATTGGTCAGTAGTCAGGCAGGAAGTATAGGTGGGGTGACCAGACTAGGAGAATTCTGGGAAGAGGAAAGGCTCAGTCTGCAGTCATCACCCAGATGCAGAGGAAGCAAGATGAGAATGCCTCACTGAGTAAGGTACCAAGCCACATGGCTAAACATAGACTAGAATTATGGGTTAATTTAGGTTGTAAGAGCTAGTTAATGATAAGCCTGAGCTAATAGGCCAAACAGTTTATAATTAATATAAGCCTCTGTGTGTTTTGTTGGGACTGAACAACTGCAGGACCAGGCAGGACAGAAACTTCTTCCTACACGAACTCTCAAATTGCAAAGAGATTTCTCACAAAGCCTTCAAAATGAGTTCTCCAGCCACAAACTGAAGGAGGTAAAATAAAACAAAAATAGCAGATCTGAGTCAAGAAAGCTCTCCCTACTCTGGGCTCAGTTCATCCTCCCCCATTAAATTCCTACAGAGGAAGGAGCATAATCCTCCACAAACACCTTTTCAGCCCCTCTTTCCATCCAGCTTGGTTTCAATTCAAGTCTACTCCTTCATATTTTCCTCCTCAAACTCTTTTAAAATGGGTAAGCGCTGAGAGCCCCAGGACACATTAGTTTGTCAGTCCCTGGAAAGCCATTGTGCAGTTTGCTCCTGAGGTTGCTGGATCCAAGCCGCCCATCTGCCAGATGGGCATCCCCATGCTTGCATGTGTCCAGAAGTTTCCAGAGAAGAAGAGTTTCTCACCATCCCTTGGGCCTCTGCCAGCTGCTCCGCTACCTGAGGCTCTCGCTGTTGTTCTGCTCTTGAGGGAGATGCCCCTTTGAGGCTGCAGGAGTGCCAGTGCCAGTGCAGGCACAGCTTCCAACTACCACAGCCTAAGAGGCTCTTTCCCACCCTCTACTCTACTGTACTCATACTGGCTAGAGCGCTATGCCTTGGAGCCATCTGCATGCTTTATGGTTGCAAATGCTGATGTCCCTTTCAGGAAGGGAAGACTTTCTTCCTTCAAGTGACCCCCACAAAGCTGAAGAGCAGGCTGTGAGAGGAAACAGGAAAGGCTCCTGAGCAGGTGGAGTAAGCCCATAGCAAACTGCTCACCCAGCAATGAGCCGCAGGGGCGTTGGAGAAATTCAGCCCCCAGAACCTACCACTCAATGGCAAGACTTCCCCAAAGCTCTCTAAGCTATGCTTGTACTACCAAATGCATTGACTGCCATGTCCTAAAGCAAACTGTTGAGAAACATCTGCCCCCTCAATACGTTCACGAGAAGGCTGAGCTTGGAGGGGCCCTGCAGAGTCTGAGGTAGATGGTGTGGAAAAGAGGATCACCTCATGGGCTGGCTCTGATACCTATGTTTCAGTGACAGTAAGAGGCTGGGTAAACATTAACCATGGGAGTGTAAGCCTCCAGAACTCATAGGCATCTCCTTGGCATGCCATGTTACTAGATTAGCCAGATCGCATAGATTAGGAGAACCTGGAATTATTATTGTGAGTTATTAAAGAAAAGATGACCTCAGAAGGCTGAAGGTACTGGGATCACTTAGAAATAGCACTGTTAAACATAATAGTGCTGTCTCCTTCCAAGACATAAAATCTCACTAGAGAGTGTTAAAAATAATTTTAAGAGGCGCTTCTCCACCAGAGCAAAGAATTCCAATCAGACCAGATTAGACTAATGCCCACGTTCAATAAATGCAGCACTCCCAGGTGGCACGGGAGCATGGCAGGGGAAAGACAGGGGCTTGGGGGTGGAGTCCACACAAACCCCCAGACCATGTGTTCTTTTTTCTGGTGCTAGCCTAAATAGCCTGTGGGAGGGGGTCAGCGCTTGGCGGGCTTCCTGGAGGTAGAGTCTGAACCAAGGCAACTCCCAGGGGGAGGGGGCTTCTCAGCCAGGTGTTACAAAGAGTAAGGTAGACTAAGTCACTAAAGCCAGGCATCTACCTACTCCTGGCCTTGAAGCCATGAGTATTCACCTGTGAGATTACCTGCCCCAGAAGCCCCTTCATCATTCCTTGGAATCACCTTCCACACCTTTCTCCCTTTCCCGTGTCTGACACAACAGTTTGCGAGGGTGTAAACACTAAATCTGGTAAAGTTCAAGATCCCATTCATGGGCTCCCACCCCTGAACCCAAGGTCATCAGTGTGAACAAGCTACCTCTGAGGCCATAGAAGGCCTTGCTGATGGAAGGCACATGGGCACTTTCCATGGAAACCACCAGGCCCCCACCACTAGCAATCCCCTTACATGAGCTGCAGCCAGGGTGCACAGAGGCAAGGGGCCTTAAGATTCCTCTGCTGCCCCCATCAGAGCAGGAAAAGCTGCTCTCTATCCTTCTGAAAGTTTCCCTTTCTTTCTGAACAAAAAAAGGAAAGAAATAAAAAATATATATATATGACTGCTCCTAGGTGTGGTGGAGGAGAAAGTTTATTATAGATAAAAGGGAGAGCCTAGTCAGAGGCAGGGACATCAGAGTGACCCTGAGCCATGTGAGGAGAGGAGGAGGGGAAAAGGTGGGGGCAGAAAGGGGGACCAGGTACAGCAGCTAGGAAGGCAAAGGTACAAGAAGGAGCAGGTAATCAAAGTGGTTGATATATATATATCATATCATATAAATATATATATATGGAAGAGCCTCTTGGGGAAGGGCAACCCCACTGGTAGGATGTGGGGTATGCCAGCTATAGCCTGTAAATAGGTAGGGACTGAGGGATGCTGGGAGGACCTGGTAGCCAGAACTGCTTTGATATGTTAAATAGGCAAATCAGCCATTTGTCTAGGGTTTGAAACTTCGCACTTTCCCTATGCAGTACCCTGATACCAACAGCACACACACACACACACACACACACACACACACACACACACCAAGGGATGGCAGAGACCTTTTTTGTTTAGGAACGTTGATGGATACCAGCCTTAAAGCTGACTAGGTCCTGAGGCACCGTGACTTGACATAAGCTTTACAGTATAAACTGTTTCTCCAGGAACCACAAATCCATCACTAAACCATCTTGATCTGCAGCTGGTGGTACTCAGTCTTTGCAGAACGAGACTCAGTTGGAGTGGCTGTGAAAAATAAAGATTCCAGGCCTCTGATGGGGAGTTTTTAGGCACCAGCTCTAGCCCTTGCCTTTTATTTCCAGTGTGCCAACTCCAAATTGCCCACTCCCAGGCTCTTCTCAGTACACACTTCCAGGTTCCTTCAGATTCCCTGGTTCCCTTCAGGGCCAAGTTCAAAACTCCCCTCTCATTCACTGGGTCTCAGTCTTCAGTTCCACCATCTTAGTCTGTGCCCTCCCCCGCTTCCCTTGTCTCTTGACAATACTTTTTCTGGAAACATCTTCTGGTTTCTCATAACTCTGCTCTTTGTCTCACTTCCATCTCTGCAGCCAAGTCAGCTTCCCAGTAGGAAACTATTGCACACTCTTTCCATTGTGATTCTGAGAACCCTAAAGTCGTTTTTTACCATTAGAAGACAGGATTCTACTGCAGTCGCTTTATAGATATGTTCAGGTTTATCTTAAGTGAAAAAAAGAAAAGTTAAGAAAATCCGTATTTTGCTAAATAGGCTAAGAAAAAAACTGACGAAAAGCAAAAGCAAATTTGTGGGGGAAACATGTTTTAGGAATAAAATGGAAGCTTCCAATTCCAGTCACGTTTTGCTCATGTAAATCTTTTTGGCAGTGATCTCAAAGTTTTAGTAGTTGGGGATGTAGCTCAGTTGGTAAAGTGTTTGCCTAGCACAAAGTCCTGAGTTTTTATAAAGTAGTTGTGGTCGCAGAGGCCAGAAGTTCTCTGCATCTGTGGAGTTCGGAGGCAGGTTGAGAAGCCTGAAGGTCCGTCTTGACAAATGAAAAACAAATAAGCCGGATGGTAGAGGCTCATTCCTTTTATCCCAGCACTCAGGGGGCAGACGAAGGCAGATCTCTGAGTTCAAGGCCAGCCTGGTCTACAGAGTGAGTTCCAGGACAGCCTGGGCTACACAGAGAAACCCTGTCTTGAAAAACCAAAAGGGGGGGGGGAAGTGTAGTTCAGTATCTTCCAAAAGTGTGATAATACCATGAGATAAAATCATTAGATTTCCACTACTTTAATGATAGTGCAAACAGGGGAGGGTTAAGCAACAGGAAAGTTAAACGCATCAGTCTCGGCCCCAGTACAGTATGACTGCCACCTAGTGGCGAGATATCCTCAGCACAGGGGTCCTGATTGGGTCCTTGTAGGGAAAGTGGGTACCTTGCCACTGCAAGGCTCATCCCTAAACCAAGGCCACGGCTGAGTGGGGAGAGTAGTTCTATTTTCTGCAACGCCAACTTTCATGACTTCCAGGGTTATTGTAAGAAATGTGTATCTGTTGGTCCAGGCTCAAAGAAAGTTGTAGAAGGACCTTTAATGAGTCAAAGTAGGACAGCCAGAAGCACGTTGCTAAGGTCTGTCATTCCCGTTGGCTCAGTAAATAGTTGGTAATTTTAAAAAGAGCGCTATCGTTTGCTGGATTTTGAATCCCTGGAGCAAGTAAAGAAAGAGCAGTGGTCTAAGATGACAGACAACAAGCAAACCCATCCTAAGCCTGGCAGAACAGAGCCACGAATATCTCCATATTCCCAAGCTTCTGTATCTCCTATGACGCTCTCTGGTAATACCAAAACCCCCTCATTCATTTCTAAAGGAATAAGTCACAAAACAATCCCACACCAGTCTGGAATTATGATTAATAAAAGGGTTATTTATTTAAAGGGAAAAACTTACAGATCACGTCCTAGACAACAACCCTCTGCGCAACCAGGAAAAGAATCTGGTAGCCAAAATCTGATTCCGAAGCAAGAGAGCGAACACATGGCTACCGATGCTTTTTCAAGCCAAACAGACCACACCCAAGTGGACTGGTATCTTAAAGGCTATTGGCTGAAGGAGCGGAAGGAGCTCTCAGAGCACCTCCCCCTTTTGTTTAAGTAAGAGAGTTCTAAACCTACTATAAAATTATACACAATAAGAACAAATATCCTATTCTAACTAGCTTAAGTCTTGTATAAGAAATAACTTGGCCAAGTCATGAGAGGAAAGTAACTACATTTATCCAGTCTTTAACCCCATCAAAGATCCGAGAAGAGAAATAATGTTACCTGAGTAATTAGGAAGTGCAATCAAACAACTTCCAAAACATGTAATGAATCACAGAGACAACTGGCTACCTGGGCAATCACCCAAAGTCACATTTGAAGCGTTGAAGCAACCAACTTTGGCTAAAGCCTAGAATAACTGACAGATTATTTTTAAAGGCAAGAAAGTTTTCAAAACCGTCTTACCCTGTCTTGGCAAGATTTGACAGCTCTGCTTATCCTTTCTGGATACTATGTATTTTGTCAGTAGTTGAGGTATGGGCAGTTTCTTGCCCAGAGGTCACGAGGAGCGACTGTGTCTCGCTAACACAGAACTCTAAGTTAGATTAAATGCCATTTTTACAGCTCTTTGAAGAGGTTGAAGATTATCTATTTATACAGAATATAATCTCTACATATCTAAAAACCCCAATTAGTCTAACTATAAATATGACAAACATAGATGACTATTAATCTATAATTCTTAATACCTATCTAACTTAAAGACTAAGACAATAAACAACTGTGCAATAAATGAGGACAATGACCTCCAAATGTAAACAATGTACAAGTAGACACTGCACTATGGTAAATATATATATATTAATACATAAACAATATATAAGTATCTTAATCAGAGGTAGAAATATACACTGCAATATGGTAAATATATATCAATACATAAAAATGTTTTAAACAGAGGTAGAAGCATGCATGCATACAATATTTAATATAATTTAACTTTGTATCCATATACAAGAATCTATGCCAATGTAATTACCTATAAACAATAACTCACAAATACCAATCTATTATCCCATCATCCAATTTTCCCTCTTTTTTTTAAAAAAAAGATCCCTGAGCTTATAAAATTCCTCCCCCAACCCTCAACCATAACCAATTATAATCAACCCCTAAATGATGTCCCTAAGCCTGAGGGCAAACTGTGCTGGGAGAGGGGACACTGGTATCTTAAAGGCTATTGGCTAAAGGAGCGGAAGGAGCTCCTGAAGCACATTTTTTTTCGTTTTTCAGCATTTTTTTTTAGATTTTAATATAATTACATCATTTTCTCCTTTTCTTCCCTCCTACTCCTCCCATTTGCCCACCCCTTGCATTCTTTCAAATTCATGGCCTCTTTAATTGTTGTGTGTGTGTTCCTAAAGATATAAATACAGCGCTAAGCCCATATAATATTACTTGTATGTGTGCTTTGAGGGCTAACTATTTGGTTTTGCTTGGTATGTGCTTCCCTGGCAAAGACTATTTCTCCTGCTCTTGGCATTCCTGAGTTGCCTGTATTAGGGCTGAGGCCTCATAAACTTTCTCCCCTCCATGTTAGCACACCTATGCATGTGGTACTTGTTTGAGTAGTGTCTAGGCAGCCATGTTGGTGAGTCTTCTCTGACATTTCTAGAGATGATCTCCCTGTAAAGTTCCCGCTTCTCTGGCTCTTCCAAATGTTCTGTGCCTACTCTGCTATGACCCCTGAGTCTTAGGTGCAGGAGTTGCACTGTGAATGTATCAGCTGGGATTGAGCACCAGCATTTTGTATTTTGGTCAGTTGTGGTTTGCTGGAACAGAAGTTTCTTTGATGAGGTATAAGGATTATAGGTACCTGTTGATATAAAAACAGATATTCAGAATGTAGTCAGGTTTGGTATGCTCTTAAGCTGGTTTGATAAAGTGTAGGTTCCCTTCCAAGAGCCATGACTTCATTAGTGCCAGGCAGCTGGTTGGCTGGTTGCCATGGTTTCCCTCTTGTTGAATGGGTTCCCAGTCATTTGTGAACTCCAACCCCAAAGTGTTCGGACATCTTGGTTGATCTGTCTCCTCACTCTTGCCAGCACTAGTAATTTTAAAGTTGACCCATATTCATATTTAATCTTATGCGGATGGCTCTAGGAAACCAAAAATATCACAACTACTACAGCTGGCCAGTTGCTCTACTCATTTTTGCTTATTGTCACTGATGTTGATTATCTAATAGATGAGGGTCAACGAAGAAGACAAAGCAAGGTAAGGATAAGGCCCATAGCATCCAGCAGAGCTCAGATGACTTGGCTTCATCGTGTTGAGTCAGCGGCTGCTTTTGCTGCCTAAACGCAGTAACTGGAAAGTTGGAGGTTTCATTTCAGCCCATGCTTTCACTGTTCAGAAATCAGTGCCGAGATGATTAAGCACGACCTTTCCATGCAGATGGTGTCTCGCTTCATCAGCACGAACAGCACCTGCCACATGAACCCTCAATTGCAGATGTTAGCATGTTTCAGGACACCGTGTCTTGAAGTCGGAAAGCGAGTGGCACAGCGAAAGCTCGGCAGAAGGCACCTAATGATCCACGGTGGAAAGCTACTCTGCGGTTCTAGGAAACTAGGGAGCTTGGACAGTGCAGTGCTCTCCTCCCGGTTGCTGGAGTGATGTAGGAACACTGCTGTCCAAAGTCACATGGCTCCCTGTAACAGGAGGTTAAATACAAATGGTAAATACACACGATCCTGAGCGTTGACACAAAGCGTATGTTGTGCATGGATGCAAAGGGGCGCAAGTAACTCTGAATATTTGTTTTTTAAAAAGTTACAGGAAACAAATATTCTCCTAAATATTTTCTCCACCTAACCAATAGATCAGGAAAACAAAGTGTGTTTCATCTCAACATAGTGGCAAAATGTTGTGACAGAAATGCGCAAGGTTGGTTCCACCAGGAGAGAAGTTTAGCCACCAGGAAAGTCACGGAGTCTAGTCGGAAGAGTAGAGCGGGAAAATCCATGCAAATCTGCATAGTGGGATCCACAAGAAAAGGCAAAACTTATGAAGGCTCTTGACCAACGAGAAAGAGTTGTCCCGTGGTGTAGGGGAAGGACATTCTAAACACAAGGAGAGGCAGATGTGAGCTTATGAACTCCTTTACGGTATTAAAATGAAGCAGATGTTAATTATAATCTGCAACTCAAGACATCCTTTAATGAATGACCTGTGTTATGCAAGGGCCAAGCAAAGTTTGGAGGTATAACATTTTATTATTCTTTCAAAATTCCTTATGAGTGTATACTATATTCTGAGTGTGTTTACGCTAGCGCCATTTCCCACTCTCCCTTCCCCACCACTCCTCACTCCTACTGGTCCTCTTATTACCTATACAATATTGGATTTGCCACTTCCCCTTCCATGCTGGGACTTGGGTCTGTTCAAGCATGTGGATTTTGTGCAGGCTGTCACAACCACTGTGAATTTATACATGCCACTGCCCTGAGAAACTTCTCTTATGAGTAGATGGTGGTTACCATAGAGACGCACAGCTGGTCTAAATGAGGAGGATAAATGATTGCAGAACGTTCAGCCCTAAATGGGACATTTGTATCATATCCCTTCCTCCAAAGGATCACAGGGGACATAACAGCCCAAGAAACAGAGGCAGTGAAAATCTACAGGGAAATAGTCTCCCAGACACAATAGTTCTTCAACATCCTCCAACTTCTGCTGTATGCCTCTCTGTACGCTATGTAAATATAGGTCGCTATGATTGGTTTAGTAAATAAGCTGACTGGCAAATAGCTGAACAGGACAGAGTCAGGCAGGAAAGCCAAACTGAGAATGATGGGATGAGGAAGCGCCGAATCAGAGGAGTCGCCAGCCAGATGGAGAGTGAGTTGAACACACAAAATGGGAAAGAGGTAAGAGCCACAAGCCTCAAGGCAGCACATAGATTAATAGAAATACGTTGAATTCTAAGAGCTAGTTAGTAATAAGTCTGAGCTCTTAGCCAAGCGTTTATAATTCATATTAAACCTCTGAGTGATTATTTGGGAGCAGGCAGACAGGACAGGAAAACTCCACCTACAAACTTCCTGTTCCTTGCTTACTTAGACCCATTCTTTATTTTGCAAAAGATTGTAGAAGTTGTTATTCAGACAAACACAAGTATGACTGACGGACTAAGGAAGTCAGCAAAACTATGTCTGCTTAAAATCACCCTTGATCTCTCTGATTCCTGTTCCACTAAGATGTGGGGCGGTGAGGAGTCCCAGATGCATGCTCCCGCTGCTGTGGACCAACTTGCTGTAATGCCCTCTCCACCATCATTAACTGTATCCTCTCAAACTGTGAGCCAAATACATGCTTCTTCCCCCACACTGCTCCTTGGCTGGCACTTGTTCACAGCAATGAGCCTTGTACCGAATAAGGAAAATTGGTATTGAAAATGAGAGCAGTAATTATGACTAAAGCTGACCATGTGGTTCTTGGACCTTTGGAAATGTTTTTGCTGAGAGAATGCAGAAATGTCTGGAGATGAGGGATAAAGAAGACCTAGAATGTTGTAAGCAGAGCTTACAACGAGGCTTTCTGGTGAAGTTCAGAACACAAGAATGCCGACTGATTACAGACAGGAAAGATTAAGCTTGTGAGGTTTTGAAGTGGAACCAGAAATCTAGTAATAACTGGGCTATTCTGGGGAAAGGTCTGGTTGAGTTCCACCAGAACTTAAAATTTGTGTGAGAACAAATTCAAAGGTAAGCTAATTTGTTTGGTGGAAATCTGAGAAAGCATAATATCCACATGGTGGTAGTGTCCCTACTCACCACTCTTAGTCATATTTCTGGTTGAGAGAGAGCAGAAAGATATGAAAATTAAATAGATGGTATAAAAAAGGAGTACATATTTAAAGTTATAGACAAATTATTTATGTAGACAAAGTGTTTATCATTGTTGAAGAGGTTGGTACCATCACAGAAAATCTGTGGACTTTGCACTGGGCCAATAGGAAAGATGCTTCAAGGGCAAGAATCCACATACAGAGAGGCCCAGGGTATAACAATACAATTTGTGTGAAAGAAAGTGTTTCAAAAGATACACCCTTCAGTGTTTACTGACAGAAAGTGGCTACCTAGGGAAGTGTTTTACCAAGTTCAAACAGACAGGCACACAGAGTCACTGCATCTGTGGTCAAAGAGGGCTAAGCTACATCTCAAGCTAAAAGCAGAATGCAGTATTCTCTCTGTGGTGCTTGTTTTGAAATCGTGAAACATTCAAGAATTAAGGAATCATGTAGGCTTGTGACTCCAAAAAGCCATGAGGCCAGACAAAGTATGACAGAGTTGGAATCCCTCCTATATCCTTATATAACCCCTGAGAGACCTTGGTTTGAAGATGAGGCTTAAATTCAATGGAGGCTCCAGGGCGTTGGAGATGCCAGAGACATAAAAGATTCGCCAAGGAAAGCTGCAGGCGCTGAGTGGAGCTGCCCAAGACAGGAGCCACGTGTGTTTCAGAAAACAGCCATTAGAGCCCACATGAGGTCATCATGAGTCCCAGAGACGTGGAGCTTCAGAGTTTTGTCTTTGTCTCTGCTCAGGTTTGGTCTGATTTTTTTGTTTGTTTGCTGGCTTTGCCTATATCCCTTTGGGAAGAAGAATGTTTACTCCAGGCCATGATGTACTGGAAATATGCAACTTTCCCCTCTGTTTTTACAAGGGCTCACAGTTAAGAGATTGCTGTTGGTCTCCGAAAACACAATGGACTCTCGGCTTTTGAAAGTGTTTGAATAAAAACACCCCATATAGGCAGAACGTTGAGCATATAAACTCGATGCACATTCACTAAATGACAAAGGATAATAGAAATCACCGATGGCAGACTTCCTCTTGTAAATTGAGACTACTCATTCATATTCTGGCCACCCAGCCCAAACAATCACACAAAATTATATTAACTACAACACTGTTTGGCCTATTAGCTCAGGCTTCTTATTAAGTAACTCTTACATCTTGAATTAACCCATTTCTATTAATTCGTGTATTGCCACGAGGCTGTAGCCTACTGGTAAGGTTCCAGCGTGTCCTTCTTCAGCAGCTACATGGCGTCTACTTGACTCCGCCTACTCTCTCTCTGTATTTCTTCCAGCCTGGCTATATTCTGCCCTATTATAGGCCAGAGCAGCTTCTTTATTAACCAATGGTAATAAAACATATTCACAGCATACAGAGGGGAATCCCTCATCATCCTCTCACAGTAGAACCAAACATACACCACAGCACATGTGGAGGCCAAGGCTAACTCAGCATAACACAGGCTAAGTGAATTAGCAGAAGAAAAGCTGACCTCAAGTTAGCAGAGTAACTCCCAAGACAAGTGAGAGAATGACAGCCAGCAGTAGGGTGGCCTGGTGAGCAGAGGCATGTGACCAGTGGTGTCCCCTAAAGACTCAAAGGGCCTCCTTTCACCATTTGGTTAGCCACCTGCCTACCTGGAAGTCCACTTGTCTGCCTTTCCCTCCTCGGTGACTAAAAGTAACCTTCATGAAATATTTATTGAGAGCTCAGGAGTCCACACTGTGGTCAGTTTTTGGTATTCTAAATCCTCCACAAACTGTATGTCCTTATGAGTTTGGGCCGCTCTAACAAAGTCCTGTCAACCAAGGCGCTGATAAACAACACACTTCTCTCTCACAATCCCAGGGCTGCAGATCCAATTCAAGATGCTCCAGCATGCTTAGCTTCTGATGAGGCCCTTTTGCAAAGCTGTGCTTTGATGATGTCTCACTAGCCTTACTTGGTAGAGAGGGCAAGGGCGTTTTCTAGGGGCTTTTTAATAAGATCACTGATTGCATCCATAAAGATGTCATTCTTGGGATCTTTTTTATTTTTTAATGATTTTATTGAGCTCTACATTTTTCTCTGCTCCCCTCCCTGCTTCACCCCTCTCCTTCAACCCTCTCCCATGGTCCCCATGCCCCAATTTACTCAGGAGATCTTGTCTTTTTCTACTTCCCATGTAGATTAGATCCATGTATGTCATGTATGTCTCTCTTAGGGTCCTCATTGTTGTCTAGGTTCTCTGGGATTGTGATTTGTAGGCTGGTTTTCTTTGCTTTATGTTTTAAAAACCACCTATCAGTGAGTACATATAATAACTGTCTTTCTGGGTCTGGGTTACCTCACTCAATATGATGTTTTCTAGCTCCATCCATTTGCCTGCATATTTCAAGATGTCATCTTTTTTTCTGCTGTGTAGTACTCCATTGTGTAAATGCACCACATTTTCTTTATCCATTCTTCAGTCAAGGTGCATTTAGGTTGTTTCCAGGTTCTGGCTGTGACAAACAATGCAAATAATCCAATAAAAAAGTGGAGTACAGACCTAAACAGAAAACTCTCAACAGAGGAATCTTAAATGCCTGAAAGACACTTAAGGAAATGCTCAACATCCTTAGCCATCAGAGAAATGCAAATCAAAACAACTCTGAGATTCTGTCTTACACCTGTAAGAATGGCCAAGATCAAAAACACTGATGGCAACTTATGCTGGAGAGGTTGTGGGGAAAAGGGAACACTCCTGCGTTGCTGGTGGGAGTGCAAGCTGGTACTGCCCCTTTGGATGTCAGTGTGGCAATTTCTCAGAAAATTAGGAAACAACCTTTCTCAAGACCCAGTAATACCACTTTTGGGTATATACCCAAAAGATGCTCAATCGTGCCACAAGGACATGTGCTCAACTATGTTCATAGCAGCTTTGTTTATCATTCTTGGGATCTTAATCACTTCTGAATGCCCTGACACCTAGAGCTATCACCCTGGTGGCTAAGATTCAACATGTGAATCTGGGGGTGACAGGATGTGAATCTGGGGGTGACAGGATGTACTCAATCCATTACACTGCTTCTAAAGGATGTCCTGGAGAGGTGAAATCCAAGAGTTTATGTATCTCCATCTTATTGTTTTAGGAAACTCCTTCTTCTATTCCCAGTTTCCTGAATCTCAGGAGAGGAAGTGTTTAAGGCAAATGTTATACCTTCAGATGGGCAAGTTATAATCATATCTAGGTGGTCTTATCTAGTATAGAACCTGGGGCTGCTTATATGGATAAGAGAATAAAATTAAATAGAGTGCAGATAACTTAGAGCATAAATTGATTCAGTCTCTGAGATTGTTTTCTGTTGTAACAGAGATCAAGAACTGAAGTAAAAGTCATCAATTCATATTTAGAAGAAACATGGAGGCAGCATGGAACTTGCCCACAGAATTAGGAGGACCTACTGTGGGCATCACTTTGGGAAATTGACCTGCAGTGAAAAATGATTGACGGTTATTTCTGTAATTCTCAGCTCAGTGTGAAATGAAGACTATCCTATTCACGAGTGGGGAGGACAGACAGGTGGAAACAGAGAGAGGGCTCATGATGGTTAGCCTTGACTGTCAACTTCATTGGCATTAGAGACATGTAGATTAGTAAAACAGATGTGTGTGATCTGTGTGGGTGATGCCAGAGATGGTGTCAGCTGATGGATTCAAAAGTCGAATAGATGATGGAAAAGTGGATTATGGAAAGCGAGCCTCAGTGGCGGGTGCAGTCGCTGGAGGGGTGTCTTTGAAGGGTACGCCTTGGTCCTTCTTTTGTATCCAAACTGCATGCACTGAAAGTCCTCTACACAAGCCCACTGCCATGGTGTCAGCTTCACCCCAGGCGTGAGTGATGGAGCCAGCTAACTGTGGACTACAACTATGAGCCCAGATAAACATTTTCCTCCATGTGTTATTTGTTCAGATGGCTTGTCACAGTGCCAAAAGGCTGACTAAATGGGGCACCTCCACCCTTAGCTATGGTAACTTTGGTCCATGGTAATTGTGAGAAAAAGCCATGTGGCCTTTATTTCCCATCTGAACTCAGTGAGCTATGGAGATAAAGAAGCCATGTTTAATAGCAAACAGGTACCAGAGGAGCTCAGAGGACCATTCTCTCTGTTGATGGTGATGGTGGGCTTGTCAGGTGATTAGATGAAAGGCAAATGTGTGGACCTTCCACAAGGCAATGTGCCTTACCCTTTCTTAGGATTGGGTGGGGGGAGTGGGAGGGTATGTGGAGGGAATGGGAGGAGGGGAAGGAGTAGGAACTTGGATTGGTATTTTTTTAAATCTAATAAATTAAAAAGAAAAAAAAGGAAAGGGGGTCCAGGAAGGTTGAGAAAAAGAGAGGAGTCCTTGGCTGTTACTCCCTTTCCCCTTAAAAAAAAATAGCAAAAATGGAAGCCCCAGAATGTGCTAAAATGGAAACGAATGAAGAAGGGGGTCAAACACTGAACAAAGGGCTACAGGAAGGGAGAGGCAATCTGTTGCACTGGCTGTCCCCCTGTCCCCCTGTCCCCCTGTCCCCCTGTCCTGCTGTCCTGCTGCCCTGTTCCCCCTAATCAGTGCTCACGGTCCCTCCCTACCCTACAAAATCTTCTATTCAAAAGCACTGTAGTTGCTTTGTGCGCTCAGTTATGTGTGTGTTAGCGGGGGTGATTCTCCCCAAGACTGTCTCTGGGAACTGAGGAATTTCTCAGTGGCAACCAGAGCCCCAGGGACCACTGGGAAGCAGAGCCAAGAGGAAGATTCCTAAGGAGACAGTAGCAGTCTCTGACTACTGCCGCTGCAGAACATGCTTGCTCCAGTCTTCATTCTAACTATTTCCTTATGATACCTAATGAACTAGCCCCCAGTTCATCATGGGATAATGGAGGAGGTACATGCAGAGAGGAGGCTCTTTTTCCACCCACTGCTGCACTTCCAGGCAGACGAAATTCGCCCCTGTATACAGTCTAGATAGCACTGCCTCTCCAGCATACATCAATCCACTGAAGGCCAGTG
This sequence comes from Ondatra zibethicus, assembly GCA_004026605.1. Taxonomy (NCBI): domain Eukaryota; kingdom Metazoa; phylum Chordata; class Mammalia; order Rodentia; family Cricetidae; genus Ondatra; species Ondatra zibethicus. The sequence goes on from PVIU01001398.1 coordinate 131,143, forward strand.
AGCACTAATGTGACCAGCTCCCCCTCACCAGAGGACCAGACAGCTGCTAGTCTGTAACTTTCTTTTACCATCTCCTCACTGAATCCCTTCCCTTGTTTGTTTATTTCTGTTGTTTTGAAACAGGCTGGCCTCAAATTTACCATGTGGAGGAGGGTAACCTTGAACTTGTGATCTTTCTGTCTACCTCCTGAGTGCTGGGATTACAGGACTCTCTTTGATGTTGGGGATGGAACCCAGGGCTTTGGGCATGCATATGACATGTGTATGACAGCCTTAGCCCCGTGTCCTTCCATAAGAGAAACAATAACTGTTCCCCAACCTAAGCTTCAAGGGGATCTTGGAAAGAAATTTGGAGACAGTACCAAAAACAAGCTAGGATCAAGTGGGACTGGTTGTTTGACTTTTTTTTTTTTTTCAGGACAGGGTTTCTCTGTGTAGCTCTGGCTGTCCTGAAACTCATTTTGTAGACCAGGCTAGCTTCGAACTCACAGAGATCTGTCTGCCTTTGCCTCGTGAGTGCTAGGATTAAACGTATGTGCCACCACTGCCTGACTTTCTTCCTTCTTTCTTTCCTTCCCTTCCTTTTTTTTAAAAATATTTATTTATTTATTATGTATACAATATTCTATCTGTATGCCTGCAGGCCAGAAGAGGGCACCAGACCTCATTACAGATGGTTGTGAGCCACCATGTGGTTGTCGGGAATTGAACTCAGGACCTTTGAAAGAGCAGGCAATGCTCTTAACCACTGAGCCATCTCTCCAGCCCCCCTTCCTTTTTTTTTTTTAACTCCAATTTTTTAAACCCACTCAGAAGATGTTTCTGAGTGGTCTTGGTGGTCTTGGGCTGTTGTATGAGATAGGTGTGCGCATGAACCCCCCCCCCTACTAACTACAGGCAACCTGGACTAGGGAGAAGCTCCAGTTTGGCGTCCTCCGGAGAGTCGGAGAGTTCAATCCTGGGTGGGTGGTCTTTCTGTTTCCTTTGGGCAAAAACTGACTTGGTGATGCGCTGTGGGTGTCAGAGGTATTGGGAGTTTGCACACTTCCTGACTGACAGAACACCCCTGACTATGCCTCAGGCTCAGGGTGGCAGGGTCAGTGGGAGGAGCAACCAAGTTTCACTTCCTTGCTAGTCAGAGCCTCAGCCACAGCAGGCTCCTGTCTTACTGAGGAGCAGTGTGTCTAGCCCATCTCTCTCTACAGCACCTGGCAGGGAGGCGACCATCAGAAGCAAAGGAACGAATGGGCAGAGCAGAACTTCTAGGAGGGAACATGAGTACCCAGGATCCCTCAGAGCTGTGGGGTCGATCAGATGGAGGAGCAGACCTGCTCCAGGACTTGGGGTAAGAGTGCTTTTTCAAGGAGTGTAACTTGCCACTCCGTGTCAACGTTCACTTCAATCAGTGAGTAGCTTCTGTATGTCTCTTCCCTCTGCCACCCGAGTCTTCTACCTCGCCATTCTATTTATTTGTGGAAGCTTCCTGGGGGGGGGGTGATTCATTGTAAAAGTGTAAGCTATTTTTTTTTAAAGTGAAAACAGTTAGATTGAGAGCATGAGACAAAAATCAACGGTTGGGCATCCTGTAACAACTGGGGCAGAAGTGTGTGTGTGTGTGTGTGTGTGTGTGTGTGTGTGTGTGTGTGTAACTCCTGCTTTCTTTGATAGTGTGCTGGTTTATCGCTACAGTGGGGCTGAAGAATTCTGAACACTGCCTCTTGGCAGCGAAGTGGGTCACAGAAAGGCCACACTGTTGCGAGTAAAAGGTTGTTGTATTTTTTTATTCCTGAAGGAAAAGCACTAGGAAGTTTGTGCAGCATTCTGGTCTCTATGGTTCTTTCTTCTGACATGGCACTTGGGAGCTCTTTCGTAGACTATTTTCACAGTCTCTGGAAAGGCAACACACCCTCTTAGCCAGCCACAGTCCGAGAACTAGGTAGCGACAGCTCGGATTCAGAGAGGTCGAGAAGGTTAGGCTAGGTGGGACCATCAGAGCGCATCAGAAAGGAGCCTGATGGCACTGTGCACGGGGACTTTTAGTCAAGAAGAAAAGGCTACTCAGAGAGGAAAGGGGGCTTCCTTGGAGACTGAGCCTTGCACCCAAACACTGTGCTTCCCAAGAGAGGGGATGCTGGAGTAGCTGGAATCCTTCATTGCCTGGTGACATAAGACCTACTGTCATCCTGCAAAGGATAAAAGTGAGCCCCAAAGGGTTAAACCCTGTCCTTATCGGTCACATCAATGAAGTAAAGCTGACAGCACCTGCCAGAGGCCCCCTCCTCCTCTGAAGATAGGTGGAAATCTCTGTTTACACTGAAGAGATTGTATCTTTTTGGATTGTTCTACTGTAAAAGTTCTCAGGGCCCTCAGCTGGCTCAGCAGGTAAAGGTGCTTGTGGCTCAGCCTGACCATCTGAGCTCGTTCCCTGGAACCGTGGCTGTGGTGGAAGGAGAGAACTGACTCCACCGAGTTGTCCTCTGACCTCCACATGAGTGACGTGGCAGGCAGGTACCCACATACTCATTCACACACACACACACACACACACCATGTACACTTCTAGTAATAATGAATTAATAAAAATAGTTCTCAATAATTCTTTAGATTTAAAGCTAAAGTCTTGGCAAGCCACATTTGACAGCTAGGATTTTCAATAAAGGAAACTCCTCACGAGGCCATCAGAGTCCCAGAATCTCTTTGTGACTCTCTTCGACTCTAAAATAGAAGAGGTAAGGGCTCCTCTGAGAGCATCCAAACCCGGGTTAGAGGCAAGCAGAGCAGCTGCCACCTTTCTGCCCAGCTCTGGAGGCTTTGTTTTCGGGCCCCTTGGTCCACTGAAGTATGACACCCCAAAGGAGAAGTCAGCCCCAGAAAATATTCGACTATGTCTCTTTAATTAAATCCTGAAAGCAGGATCTATGCTTCAGAGCGCTGAGCACCCAGAGGACACGAATGAACCTGGCTGTGTGTCTGTGCCTGGTGCTGACACAGATCCCGGGGCAGAATGAAGCCACTGCAGGTGACCCACAGGCTCCTCTCCCTGGGCAAAGAACAGACACCTGACCCCAAGTCCTGAGGGCCTGAAATCAGTGCTGCGTGTGTGTCCAGACTTCTCAGTACCAGAAGACCTGGACTTTTTCTTGGCTTCAAAAACAATGCGAACTTCAGTTGTAGCAACTGTTCTACAGCATGGGGTTCAACCTTCATCTGTGCACAAGACAGGCAAAAGGACATTTTTATTTGGTTTTTTTTTTCATTCTTTCCTTTGTGACTGGCACAATTCAAGGTAACTGAGGACAACTTGAATTTCTTGGTCTTCCTGACTCTACTTCCCAAGGGCAGGGATTACAGGTGTACAGTGCCACACCCGTTATATTCAGGGCTCCTAGTATTTGACGCAAGCACTCTACCAGCTGAATTACTTCCTCAGCCTCTGTTTTGTTTCAATTCTTGGTGCCTAGGCCATGCATGGCACACATGAAAAAAAAATCTGTCTCTTGGGTGGATGGACATTTGTTTCCTTCCCCTACAAGTATCTAAAGCAGGACTGGAATTGGGAATCAAGGTATACCATGTATATTCTCTTTAGTATTAAGTACAGTTTTATCATTTATTTTAGTTCTGTTAGGTGTGTCCCTAAATTTCGAAATCACTAGTAAGTTCTTGCATTCTGTTTGCGAGTTTGGGACCTTGTGGCTAATAACTTCATTGAAATGCATTTTGCATGTAAATTCACCCATTTCAACTTTAAGGGTGCGGCCGTCACTACTAGCATCTTTTTGCCTCCCTTGAAAAACAGTAAAGAACAGAGTTCATTTAAACATAATCAGTGGTCTACCTGTGTGGGGAGCAAAAAAAGCCTTGATTTCTAGAATTCCTTTACTTCCAGACACTGGCCTGTCTGAGCTGTTTGCTCTACTAAGGAATAAGCTAATAAGCAAGACTGCTGGCAATTTAACCTCCATCCTGCAAAACTGAATATCTAAACACCAGCAGAAGCCACTCTTGGTTCCCAGCACTCCAGTGACAGGCTTTTTATAGGAGATAACTGGAGGAATCCTGTACCAAGCCAGAATAATCCAGTTTTGTCGAAGCTCCATTTTAAAAAAAAATTGATTTATATTTTTGTCATGGATAGATAAAAGATGTCTAGATTTAATGACTCGAATTTTTAAATTATTTTAGCGAGCTTCTTCAGTTATTAGATGTCTCTTGTTGTTTTGTTTTCTGCGGTGTCAGGGATGAAACCAGGGACCTTGTGTGTTTTATAGAGAGATAAAGAGATAATTTAATGGAGGCATACACCCAGAGAAAGGAGCAGGGGACTGACTAATCTTGGTTCTCTAGTCCCCATTTTTCTTCAGGCTCTTGAATATGTAGTTACTGTGAATTATACCCAGAACTGCAGCAAATCCATCCCTGGCCCTCCCAGAACACATGGGAACACTGACTGTATAGTCTCTAAAGGAGACTTGGACCCCATCAAGCCACTCAGCTCCGTTAGAGTGCCAGTCCAAAAGCACTTATTTTCCTCTCAGTCCATTAGTGAGCCCCAAAGGCAAGGGGAAACAAGGCCCTGTTTGTTCCAGAGGTGTAGGAACAGGGCAGGCCCACGCAGGAGGGGAGGCGAGGAAAGCTGGGCTCTGTGGGACCAGCTAGGTCCATCCCTAGGTGGGGGTGGGTCAGCACTGAGAGGCTCAGCATGCTGGCCACCCAGCCACAGATCCCCACACCCAGCACCCCAGCAAGGACCACAGGACTGTCAGAACCCCCAGGGCAGGAGGTGGTGTTGGGTGGGCCTTGTGTCCAGTTTGTAAAATCTTATCTGAAAAGGGATTATAACCCAACTACGGACACGGACAGGGGAGCAGCCAGAGCACACTTCAGGTCTACCAGGACATATAGATACGGGGGGGCGGGGAATGGTGGGGAGTCCTGTGAGTCCTTTAGGATTCAAAGACAGGTCCAAGGAAAAGCTCCAGATGCGTCTCGGAGCTTTTAATGGATAATAAGGCAGATCCGGCTGTCAAGGGAAGGTGATTCAGGAAGGACAGCCGTTGGCATGGCAACTTCTGCTGACATAGATGAAAGCATCTGCAGAAGTTAAGATGGATGTAGATTAAGCTTCCCTATGAACCTTGCCTGGAAATTCAAAAATAGAACTGCCCTCCTCACCGATCCTACTGTTGTGTTCTTTCTAAAAGTCCCTGGAATTTGAGCTAACAGCTGCCAGAGATACCCCATCCCCTCTCCTTACTGAGCACTACTTCATGGGCACTACTCCCTACCTCAGGCAAATTACACAGGCGTTAAGACTGAGACGCGGGAGTTAGCTGATTCCAGTCCGAAACTGATGCAGTCCTCATTTCCAGAGAAACGTAAAGCAAAGATCTGACTCTTCAAAAACGAATGTATGTATGCACAGCTGAGATTTCTTCAAGGACTGACATTTTCATGAGGATGAATCCGTTCAGGAGACCTAAACAGTGCAAAACTGAGATCAAAGGTTATGATCTAACTTTTAGCTTCTGAAACTAGATGGCCCACAGTACAGAGAAACACAGGGAGGGAGATTTTTTTTTTAAATGAGAGTTCACCTGTCCTTAAAAATATTTGCAAAGTGGGGAGCGCGCAAGGGCACTCCCAGCAGTTGGGATGCTGAGGCAGGAGGAAGACTGGTGAGTTTGAGGCCTGCCTGAGCTGGATGGTGAGGCCCTGTCTTTCAAAAAGGAAGGGAGGAAGGAAAACAGAACCTTTGTTGTTTCTCACATGTAAGAGAAAGCCAGAGATTGTCAAAAAACAAAACAACAACAACATCAGCTTTTTAGTAAAGGTACAGGTGACAAATGATTTTGGCTTCATGACTTTACCACAGCTGCTTATACACGCTACTGTGACACTAGACACACATAAGAGAACACACACACACACACACACACACACGGCATGATAGTGCACACACTACTGTGACACTAGGCAAACACAAGAGAACACGCACACACGGTGTGAGAGTGCTCCAACCAAGCATTAGCTGTGAATAATGGCATGTGGATTTTATATACAATCTCTCTCTCTCTCTCTCTCTCTCTCTCTCTCTCTCTCTCTCTCTCTCTCTCTCTCTGTCACACACACACACACACACACACACACACACACACTTTTCCCTAACCATTTCAAACTGTTCAACCGTCCTTAGCTCTCAGTCCATACAAACCAAACGGTTGGCGGAACTGGCCCTTGGCTGGCAGTTGGCTGGCCCAGGAAATGCACGATGATAAATGCCACCAATTCCCATTACAAGGCAGTCACTTTGTGAACCCCAACTCTGGCCTTCCCAAAACACACTTCCTCCAACTTTACATGTAAAGAGTCTCTGGACCTGAGCAATCCTACTGGCTAAAGCTCCAGAGTGGTTGGGTTCGACGCAAGGGCTTATTTTACAGAACAGGTGGATTCCCTGTTGTGGCAATCATTAGTCATGCTCACCTACTACGCACCCACTCTGTGGCCTTCCTGACGCTCACAGTGCTGTATTAGGCAGTGTTAGGCATTCCATTTGGAGATACAGTTGGTGACCTTCAAAACCAAGTGAACTGACCAGCTGGCAGACGTAAGCAGTGGAGGCTGATGGCCTCCCGCTGTGCAGTGCTGCTTTGTTGAGCCCCCCAATTAAACAATCATGGTGACCGGTCAGTTTTGCCGGCTCACCACGCACAACGGGCTTATGGCCTTTGCCTATAGGAGCATATAATTCACATCCTGCTGCTGTTGCCAATGCGAGAAAGTGAGGAACCTACTTCTTGCCATATGCCCAGGTTTACAAAACCCACATGCTTGACCACAGAAACAACTTCCTAATTTTTCTCCAACTTCTCTTTTCATTAAAATGGCACACTTTTTGGTACACACGTGAGCTGAAGGAAAAAAAGAAAGTTCTATAGCTTCTACAAATCAGCACAGCTTACTATTACTATAAAAGCTGTCAGTCCTTCACTTCCTCACGATAGATAGGCCATATGGACCGGCCAGCATCCAAATGAGCCAGAACCTTATTCAATTCTGTGTATGTTCAGTTTTCTGGGGCTAGAAAAGAAAACAAAAACAAAAACAGAAAACAGGCTAAGAACGTTATCAAGTCAGGAAGTGTCAACAGAGATGTGACCCCCAGAAGAGTGATGGGGCTTGTTTTTCTATGGACTATTCTGAAATCTTGAATCCTGAAAGTAGAAGGCAGCTCTCCCATGGCTGTTTGATGTTGTGTGAGCAGTGAACTGTCTGGGCTGTTTTGGTGCTAGCGAGTTTCCTCTTGAGTTGGGTTCTTCTTTTCCTCCCATCGGTGATTCCCTTCCACTTACACATTTGGGAAGCTGCCCCACAGGTTTCTCACATTGGGAGGAGCTGCTTGGCTGCATTCTTTGCTCATCCACCCATTCATAAACCCGGCTATTGAGTGAGGACATTGTGCAAGGCTGGGAGGATCTGGAAGGAAAGCGTGGACTGTGCAGAAGCAAAATGCACCCTGTGCACAGCAAGAAGGTGCAGCAGTGTGGGCTGAGGGCCTTTCGCTGCCTGGGGAAACACTCTGTCTCTGGAAGGTGGCCCAGGATGATGTTTGTCAGCTGAATAAGAAAACATAGCACTTTATAGGGGTAGGGTGGGTGCAGGTGGGGTGGGGGTCATGAGTGAAGAGGTAGGCTGACAAGATTGGAGTACTAAGACATCCCAGGCCCCTCCTGGAGATAGCATTCAGTCTGGCTAGCTCTAGCCAAGCAGTCACCTGGCGGCTATGGTATTTCACTTCCAGAACCAGGCCCATAGGTTTTTTTTTGTTCTTGTTTTTATTGAGCTATACATTTTTGTCCGATCCCTTCCCTTCCTCCCCTCTCCCCTTCTACTCGCTGCCATGATCCCTCTTGCTCCCAATTTACTCAGGATATCTTTATTTTTCTCCTTCATTTGTAGATTCATGCATGTCTCTCTTAAGGTCCTCATTGTTGTCTAGGTTCTCTGGGATTGTGAGTTGTAGGCTGATTTTTCTTCACTTTATGTCTACAAGCCACTTATGAGTAAGTATATGTGATATTTGTCCTTGGTTTTTAAACCCTTGCTTGATTCCCGGCTCAGATAGTAACCTTTCCACACTCTGGCTCAGGCTCCCTACTCCTTGCCTGGAGCTGAACTTAGTCTTGGCACTGCCCCTTGCCCTCCTCCAGATACTCTGTGGCACACCCCCAACCACACCCAGCCCAAGCTACCCAACTAGTATCTGACCATGTTATCTGAATTCTAAAAGATTTGCATCTTTAAAATGCATACATGTAGCCATTTAGCTTATATTGACATTAGGATTACATGACAGAATGCTGTATTTTGGAGACATTTGTGAGATTATATAGGCCTGACATATCATGGTTGAAGGAACCCCAAAGAGAGGGCTTCCTCTCAGACCCCGGATTAGGCACAAACCACACCCAAACACCTGTTTTACAGAAAGATCCTTTATTGATTGGGAGGAAAAGTTAAAGCGGCTGCTTTCTGACTCAGGCAGAAAAACAGCAGAAAATGACCTTGCAGGTGTCATTCTAAAGAGGAGAAAAAGGGGGGGTCAGTGTTAGAAAGGGCTAGGATGGGGTGGTGAAGGAGATAGAGGATGAGGGAGAAAGGTAAGGGGTAAGGGATATTTGTCCCTTTGGATAGAGAGGAGACAGATGTGGAACACGCACTTTGCAGTTTATAAAGGTAAAGGGGAAAACCCTGTGTTAGGATGCGGTGCTTAATTTTATTTGGACATGTTAATTAGTGAACCAGCAGCCTCAGGAGAAGAAAGTGGCCAAATAAGGGAATAGACCTTGGTGGCTAGCTTTAGGGATGTAATCTAATGTTTTCCTCAGCAAGGTGGAGGGAATGGGGAAAAGGGCAAGGCCTGCAAGAGCCATACTCCAGTGGACTAGTGTCCCTTCAGTGATACGTCAATTTTACTTAACAGTTGCTTATCAAAAAGTATATAAAAGCAGAGCAAACAGTTAAAAATGTCTTCTCCCTCAAGAATGGGTACTATTGGGCCAGAGAGAGGGCCCTGTAGATAAAGGCAGTTGCCACCAAACCTGACAATCTGAGTTCGATCCCTGAGACCCATGTGGTGGAAGGAAGACCCAGTTCCAACGGGCTATCCTCTAGCCTCCACATATATCCCATGGCATGCCCATACACACACACGCACGCACACACACACACATACACACCTCTCATACACACACACACCCCTCTCATACATACACACACATGCACACACACACCTCTCTCTCATACACACACACATGCACACACACAACACACATCTCTCATACACGCACACACACACCTCTCTCATACACATACACATGCACACGCACACACACATCTCTCATACACACACACATACACACCTCTCATATACACCTCTCTCATACACACACACATACACACCTCTCTCTCATACACACACACACATACACACACATCTCTCTCATACACACACACACCTCTATCTCATACACAGACACACATACACACCTCTCTCATACACACACACGCACACACACATCTCTCATACACACACATACACCCATCTCTCTCATACACACACACACACATCTCTCTCTCACACACACACACCTCTCTCATACACACATACATGCACATACACACACATCTCTTTCTCTCACACACACATGTATGCACACACATGCACACAAAATAATGGGTATTTTTTTAAGATTTATTTATTTATTTTGTTCACAGTGTTCTGTCTGCGTGTGTGCCTGCAGGCCAGGAAAGGGAACCAGATTTCTTTACAGATGGTTGTGAGTCACCATGTGGTTGCTGGGAATTGAACTCAGGACATCTGGAAGAACAATCAGTGCTCTTAACCTCTGAGCCATCTCTCCAGCCCCCAATAATGGGTATTTTTAAATGGAAGTATTCTTTGAACTATTTCTCACTCTTCTGTGTGCTTGAAAGTATTTATAATAAAAAGTTAAAATTATATTAATCTGTTAATTCCTAAAAATTGGAAAATAAGTCAGGAAATGGTGCATGCCTTTAATCTCAGCACTCAGAAGGCAGAAGCAGGTAGGTCTCTGTGAGTTTGAGGCCAGCCTGGTCTACAGAGCTAGTTCCAGGACAGCCAGGGCTGTTATATAGAGAAACCTTGTCTCAAAAAATCAAAAAAAAAGTAATTGGCAAATAAAGACAGTAGCCATTTCTACCCAAACAGCATGTCTACCTAAAATGATATTGTTCAAAATCTTTCCTGCCTTATAAATATATTTTTCTGTGAATACACACGTCACATACACAAATTGAATTGTGTTCATGATTTTGCTCTGGCTTTTTGGTAGGATATCTATTATCTTAGTCTTTGTCAAAGCAAGTGCTGGATCTCATCTTGGGGTGGGATCTTGTTAAACTTAGGATACTGGGGTTAGTCTGGATTCCAGAGGGTCTGAGATAGAGTTGATTAGCGGATGATATGGACTCTTTGGATGCTTGTAGGAAAGTGGAATTAATTGCATGGTCATCACATTGTATTTTTGAGTAGGATAATGAGGTAGCTGTGGCCATGGTTCAGGAGCCTAGAATTCCCCAGGCAGTTCACAGATTGGTGAATGGGAGACAAACTGCTGACCCAATAAGGGATGTGGGCGGGAGCCAGGCACGCCATGGAACACTGTAAGTGACTCACACCCCAGGAAGCAGAACTCTACTACTTTTGAATTCTTTTGTTTTGTTTTATCTTTGTGTATCCCCGCCCCCCACAGTGTGATTTTTTTTTTAGTGTAATAAAAGACATTGTGAAAATCTGGAGACTCACAAATACCTTCTAATTCCTTCTCTGTGCGTTTGAGTGCTGCATATTTCTAAAGCTGCCTAGGTTTGTATCACTGCTCCTATTGTTCGGACTCACACCTATGCCGTTCACATTTTGGGGTGACATTTGAGCCTTTGCAGGTGTCAGTGCTATGGTGTTCGGGAGTTACCCCTCCTTTTGGAAGGGAGCCCCTCGGGAGTAGGCCTACAGGTCGTTCATTTTGCCTTTTCCCTGGGAGCCTACCTTTTGTCAAAGAACAGATGCATAAGTGCTTGTCAACCCAAAGCCAAAACTAGAACTCAAGGCTGTTGACTTCAGCCTGGTGACATCATACTCTGCTTACTCAGTCCCCTTCCATCCAAGGCTTGTTACTGGTGAGCTAAACCAACACCAGTTGGAACCATGTAGTAGACATAAAATTGAATAAGGATCTCCCTGTCCATAATGTTTACATTCTTTGGGGTTTAGGGCTCTCTCCTGTACCCACAAGGGTAGGCTGCCACTGGCTAACCCCAAACCAGCACTATCTGAGCGATACAAGAGCAGCCAGAGCAAGTGCCCAATCAACTTGATTTCCCTCAGGGGCAGAACCTTTTGAGGGATGCTTGGATTTGGCATCCTTGACCAGTCAACACAGGCAATTTCAAGTTCCTACTCACAGAAGGCTTTTCCCAGTGCAAACCCTTCGGGGAATGATGCTCTAACACTGTGCAGGCTGGCCTTGGGGCTGAACACAAGGACTACACAGTGAGGAGACTCGGTTTCTAGTCCATTCTCCAGTTAGTGGCTACGTCCTTCAGCCTTCCCAGTAGCTAGCGCCTCTGGGCCTGGGAATCTGTGAGCTTCTCTTTGTGTGACTGCTGTATTCTCTGCCTCTGTTGTCTAGGTGGCTGGGTCACTATCTGTGTGTGTTCTCTTGTTGGGAGCTGTGAACCCCTAGATCCTGAATTTCTTGTAAACAACTTGTTTTCACCTGATCTGAGTGCCTACAGCTGCTCTGAGCACAAGACCCTCAGGAGTTCCTGATGGCAGGCGAGTGGTTTCTGGTGGGTTTGGCTGGGGCCTGGCTATCAGTTAGCGATCCCTATATAAGTTGCTCCTGGGCACAATAAAGGGGGCATTCTTGGGGCATTCTGGCATCAAGGATGACCTGTGTCTCTGTCTGTGTGTCTTTGTGTGTTTCAATCTCCAGCCCCTTGCCCGGTTCACGAACAGTATGGCGGCACATAGAGCGCAGACGGGCATCGTGTGCTGCATTCTTTAAGTCATATTGCTCCTAACTGCACAGAACACATATACTTCTGCCTGGCTGGGTGAGCTGTGGGATCCAGTGTTCTCCATCTACCTCTCTACCCCTCCCTTCTTCTTTCTTCCTTTTCCTTTCTTCAATCTCTTCTCTCCCTTGATTCCACTTGGAAGTAGGTCCTGATGAGAGAACTCTCACCCACCCAACCCTCCTCTTTTTCATACATTCTTTTCCTCATCTTTTGAGATTTGTGTTAACTATGTAACCTAGCCTCACCTTGAACTCCTAATCCTGCTGTCTTACTCCCTTGCCTGCTGGGATTCCTAGCCTGCACACCACGTCCTGCTGCATCTCTGTCCCTTTGGTTCCTGTGTTTCTGAGTCACTGCATCTCTTCTTCCATCCATGTGTGTGCTTTCATCTCCCAGAACATCCAGCTTCATTCCTCAGACTCCAATAACAGGTTGATCCTGTGGCTTTAGTTGCTAGATATTTGCATGCTGTGCCTCTGCTGTCACCCCTGTCTGTTTCCTAAAGCCTGGGACAACTAGCCTCACTATTTAGCTCTGCTAGTAGAGTATATAAATGGGACATTTAGAACAATGAGATGGAAAGTCCCAGCCATGCTGATTCCATCACCAAAAACTCCCTGCTGGAAAGACCGTGGGGAGACTCAGCCTCCCCCAGACAACGTGCTGTGCCTACCTGAGCTGTTTTTGAACTTCCTCAACCCTGTGTTTAGCTTCTGATTGCCTCCCTCTACTTGAGAAGTTTAGTTCAACCCTGTGGGTGTGTGCCTTCACACACTTCTATAGACAAGACCATCTTGTCTTTGGATATAGCCTGACTGTAATACCACCTGCAGCACTGAGAGCTCTTGAGCTAAGCAAGAGATGTTTTCATCCTACACTGACAATCTCTGATGACCCAGAGAGAGGCCAAAAGCTTTGTCTTTCCCACAGTTGAAGCATCCAGCACTGATTCTATGTCCAAATGAACACAAATAAAATCAATGCTCAAGCAATCCAATTGGAACAACTCAGATCAGATCAACCCAAGAGAAGACAACTTGGACCAGGGAAGCCCAATGAGGTCATCTCATGTTTTGGCACCACTGTGTTCACAAGGCATGTGAAGCCAGCCCGTAGGTTCAACCACAGATCTGTGCCGTGGCTTTAGGGAAGGGGAGTGGCACAACATTGCATGTTGCAATGTTCGGGAGTGTCACTGTCATTCAAAAATGAAAGCAGTATTGAAACAGAAGGAAAAAAAAGAAAACTGTTGAGTTCTTATGCTAGCTGTTCAACTCCAGAGCCTTTTATCTCCTTTCCTACAATCAGGGGTTTCTATTCCTGCTTTAGGTTCAAATGTATGGCCCTTTATAACTGTAGACAGAGTCCAAGTTCCAGGTCACTGCTCTTTGCCAGGAAGGGGGGGGTGTAATTAAATATATGAACAATCTGAGCCGGGTAGTGGTGGCTCACACCTTTAATCCCAGCACTCGGGAAGCAGAGGCAGGCGGATCTCTGTGAGTTCAAGGCCAGCCTGGTCTACAAGAGCTAGTTCCAGGACAGGCTCCAAAACTACAGAGAAACCCTATCTCAAAAAACCAAATATATATACATATGTGTGTGTGTGTGTGTGTGTGTGTGTGTGTGTGTGTGTGTGTGTGTGTGTGTGTGTGTGTATGAACAATCTGTAGACATGGGTTGAGAGGAAATGTTCTCCCCATAAAATAATAAATGTTCTGGGGCTGAGGGTGTTGTTTGGTAGTGGAGCACTTACCTAACATGTGCAAGATCCTGGGTTCAACCCCCAGTACTGCCAGGAAGGAAGGAGAGGGGGAGAGGAAGGAAAAGGGACAATAAACACCCTCAATGAATATGCAAACCAGCAGCTTTTCTTGCATTATTTTGCATGACTCCCAAACATGGACCCAGTGCTTCAGCTACGCATTCTCCTGTCCGTGTGTATCATAATAAGTTGACCCCAATGTCTTTGCTTATGTACTTTCCTCTTGAGATGTCCTTTCTCTCACTACCTAACAGATCAAATATCCATTCTTGAGCCCAGATCACGATCACCTTCCTTCATGAAGCTTCCCTGGATCTTTCCTGCCTTCTGCAAGATTCAGACATCAGCCATGAGGGATTTCTGGTTGTGCTAGTCTGAAGACCCTTCTCCTGTAGTACTTTGCCTCACTCTTTTCTCCTGATGTCAAACATCAAACTCAAGCCATTAGGGCTCCTAAAGTGAATGAAAGGTCTTAGGATCAAAGGTCTTTCACATTTATGTTTCTCAGATTCCTAGCGGAGTAACTATCTTTTGAGCCGTAATTTCTACCAAGATGTCAGGTGCTGAAGATATGGCTAGCCCAGATTTTGAGTAGCAAGGCTTTGTATTGATTTCCAGTGGCAACGTCATTAGTGGTCTGGTAGTGAATTTAGTGGTTTATATAAATATTTGTTCAAAATAAATATAAAAAATATAGAAGTAAATAGAATATAAAAGGATAATTTTTTCTTGTAACATTTCCTTTTTGGATGTGCTTTATTTATTGTATTTTTTTTTGAGAGGGTTTCATTGTGTAGCTCTGGCTATCCTAGAACTCACAGAGCTCCACCTGGCTTGGGTGTTCTCTTAACATACATACACAGGTATGTATGTGCGTGTGCATGTGTATTTGTGTGTATGCAAGCATGCAATGATACATACCGTGTATTATTTCAAAAGTTTTAAAGTCTCTTCTTCAAAGGACAGAGCATAAATGAGACATAAACTTAGACCAGCAATTTTAAATACTAAAATCCAAAGGACAAAGCCCCTTAGTGTTTGCAGCATGCTGGAGCAGCCTCCCCAAAGGTTCTAGCCTGAAAAGGCACTGGGATGAAGGCAAGCGGGGCTGAATTGAAGGCGAGCTTTCTGGATCCAGCCTGCCTGTGCTCTCTGTGGTTGAATTTATTTCCTGCACCTCACTGAGAGGCAGCTATGACAACTATTTAGTGGGTGGGTGTTTCCTAATTTGCTACTGTAGCAAGGAAGAGATAATGCCGCTGTTTCCTTCAAGGTCAACTGCTAGTTTTGATATTCTTAGAAACCCAGGCCAAACGTGTTGTTCAAATCTGATTGTCTACGCTCTGTTAATGCCACTGACCTTGAGATGCAACTGTGCTCTCAGGTAGGGACAAAAGGTGACTTATAACACATTGCTTCTAAAACAGTTGCCAGTAGTAATTTCTTGACCTTGTTTCTCTACAGAAAGTAAGACCAAAAGACTTGAAGTAGGAAAATAAGCCTTATTCTAAACTGCATAGCCACATACTACCAGTGACTAGGAGAATGTCTGGCATATTAGTGGTATATAATTTAGTAAAGTTTGTGGCTTGTTCTTTTTTGCAAAAGTTAGGGAATTGGGAAAATGTATACTAGAAGATAACATCTCAATACATGAAAATAAGGTTTTCTCTCTGGATATTGTGACTCTTGATATTGTCATCTTGACATGTGACAATCTGAAGTTTCTGCTGGCGGGGACCACGTGGTTCCTAAGCTAAAGCATTTGGAGCAGCTGGAGCCACTGAAGAAGGGATTCCAGCGAAAGCATGGCCTCTTCTCCCAGCATTGCTCGCTCTGTTCCCATGTGCTTGGGTCCAAGATGGATGGATGCCATTAGCTTATGTCTTCTCCTAGCATTGCGCGCTAGTCACCTGGTTCCTTACTTCACTTCGTTCTAAAAGTATCAGCCTTACAAAGGTGCAGGGAGAAATGACAATGGGGAGCTTTTCTTCCCTCATGCAATTCTGAAGAGCCCAGAGCACACTCAGGCCACCTTGCGTGTGCCCCACGGCAAGACCAGACAAACGTGCTGCTCTGTTTGGCACATCAGAACTTAGCTTTTAGATAGAATGCAAAATGCAAAACTTAAAAGGTCCTCAGAGGAGATGAGGGCTCTGGGTGGTAAAGGAAACAAGAGCCTGTGATAAAAAGGGAAGGTAAAAGTGATGGATGGACAGACAGGAAAGGGATACATCCCGGGTGCTTTCAGCCACTTGTGTAATTCCACCTATGAGAAGGAAGAAAGGGCCATTAGCAACTGCAGGGTTAGGAAACGGGCAAGTGGGAGATGTAGGGAGCAACTTCCTTCCACAGTCTCACGTTTACTCTTCACTGCCCAGGCTGACACTTGGTGCCACAGCCACATCACCACGGATGCCCGTGCTGTTGGCAAAAAGATGTCCCTTCAGATGCCTCCCTAACACCATTTATCTCATCATGCCAGTGTTATCTGAAGGACTGGCCATCTCTGCCTCATCGTCACCAGCGCCCCAGGACTGGAGGTCCCTGCAGTTGGCAACTACCACTCGTACCTAGCTTTCTATTATCTGAAGTAAATGGAAATGATACAAATTAGAATAAGGAAAGGGATATCATAGCAGAGAATTCGCTATGTACAGCCAAGTGAATCTTGCCGCTTCATGACAGTGACCAACTTACTGAGTACTGATGTATCTCACTGGTGTGAACATGAGCAGTTCTCACCACTGGCCTATGATATACAGCTTTGTATATAACGGAGCCAAGGTTCAGGCTGGTGAAGCAAATTGACTAAAAGTCTTGCTTTGAGAGAAAGGTGTCACCTGGATTGGGACCCACACAACTTGGATCCAGGGTCACTACCCCAGTTACCACACTGTGCTGCCACAATGATGTACTTAAAGACTAAGTGAAGGACCTGTCACTAGGATAAAGGTCCAAGGTGCAGAACCATGGCCTAGAGTGTTCTTTATCCTTGTAGAATTAGGGAACGGTGATTGAAGCCAGAATTGAATGCTAGCTAAATTCATGCATGGGCACATGAGACACAAGTCTGTGGTAAACTGTCTCCTGGAGAAAGAAACAGGGAAACTGAGGCGAGAGGATAAGAAAAGGGCTTTTGTTAACTGCTTTTCACCACATATATGTATTACCTTTTCCGAACCACAAAGATCAATTAAAAACACAGGCACATGAAAAGATCAATTTGAATCTCTTTGGGACTTTCCCAACTCCTCAGATATTCGTCAGTTTGAAACAGACTTTGACTTGACAGGCCAACGCTCACTATGAAACATCAGGGTTCTTTGTGCCCAGCCTCATTTTTCTCGTGACCATGGATTGTAGGGCAGTTCGGTTTCCTCCTCATGAAACTGTTCTGTGCTTGGGAAAGAGTGACAGAGGACAGAAGAAAGAGAAACTGGTCAATGCTCTTACAACTGTTTTGTTTTTATTTCTTTTTCTTTTTCCATTGTCATGCTTGTGTGTATGTACACATGCTTGCATGTGTGTGGACAAGTGTATGTTATGGAGGAGTGATGTGAATGTGGAGGGTTAGTTGATGTTGGGAATCCTTCTCCACAGCTCTTCCACCTTACCCATTGAAGCAACGTCTCTCAATCAAACTCAGAGCTTGTGGGTAGGACTAGTCTTGTGAGCAAACTTGCTCTGGAGATTCCCTTTCTCTGTCTTCCCAGGGTGTAATTACAGGCACACTGGTCTATCTCCCCTGCCTCTGCTATGGCTATGTTAGCTTGGGCTCTTTAAACACTATTAGTATACTGGGCTGCCTCACAAACTGCGCGGTTTGGTGAAGAATAGTCCTCTCTCACACACACACAGCTTTGAGGGCTAGAAGTTTAAAACCGAGGCATCTGTGAAGTTAGCTCCTTCAGAAGGCTGTAAGGAAGACCCAGTTTGCGGTCTCCCACTCTCTGGCTGCCATCTTGGTTGCAAAGCATTCTCCTGCATGGAACTCTGTCCTCAGCTTTCCCGTTTTACAGGATTCCAACCACACTAGATTAAGCCCACACCAGACTAGCCTCCTTTTCACGGCTCTCCAAATAAAGTCACATGTGGGAACCGTCAGAACATAATTGCCCTATATCACCCAGCTATGGACCTTTTCCTTCCCTCACACTCATCCAGGGGCTTCCTTGTCCTCGTGCTGGGATTGAGAGGTTGGCCTCTGGCATCCTTAAGATGGGAAATGTCGCTAGTTAACCTTTGAGAGGAAACTCCAGAGAAGGATCGCCCGTGGCTCATCCCGAAGGAAAGTGCTATTCTGTGTTTTGTAGGTGGTATCATGGCAACCTCACACGCCATGCAGCTGAGGCGCTTCTCCTCTCCAATGGACGTGATGGTAGCTACCTACTAAGGGACAGCAATGAGCAGATCGGACTCTATTCTCTCTCCGTGAGGTAGGTGCTTTAGGACTTGGTAGATTTCAGTCCCATCTATCGATTGTTCGCTTTACAGCACTCAGACTGCCAGACAGTAAACACCCCCTGACTCCTGTTGAGTCACCAGATTAAAGGATTCCAAACTCTGAATAGTAAGTAAGACTGTAAAGAAATCTTCTCAGGGCTGGAAAGATGGATCAATGGTTGAGAGCACTGGGCTCAGTCAGTTCCTGGCATCCATGCCAGGCAGTTCACAATAGCCTGTAACTCAAGCTTCAAGAAGATCTCATAGATCTACATGGGCACTTGCACTTATAGAAACACAGACACACACACACACACACACACACACACACACACACATAGGTACATACACATTTTCTTTGTTCCATTCACTAGCAGGAAAAATGTGTCCAAACCAAACTAGCCTAAAAACCAAAAGAGACTTTGGAAATTATTTAATCTTAATCTGTCACTGGACACATGAAGACCTGAAACCCAAAGCGGTGGGCTGTCTGGTTTGACTCAATCAACACTGAAAACAACATTGTCATCTGAGTTCCTGGACTTGACTCCTTTTTGCTATTCCTTTCTTGCCTGAGAAAGCCAGAATGATTTGTAACCCTGAGTTTTCATAGTCACAGACTCAAGTAGACAATGTGCAACTTTACATTTTCTCAAAGTTTCCCCAAGTGGTGAGTTAATCTAGCTCCTCTGAGTTGCACTTGGCTTGTAGGCTTCAGCCTCTCCCTGGCACCCTGGCTTCTAGTGGCAAGCAGTGAGTTTCCTCGGGTTCTTGTCATTTTAACTGGACCTGTAAAGGCTCTACAAGTTTTCCACTAATGATGGCCATTGTACGACTGTGGCAGCGCCTCCACAAATCCAGGAACGCTTGGGGGAGGTCGTGAGTTTTCTTTTCAGTGCATCCCTCAAGCCAGTATGGTCCTCCGCGTCCCCCCTTCCTGTGGGACCCTGGCTTCCTTGAACTCTCTGGATGGCAGCAGCTGTATCCCTGCTGCTGTTTGCATCTCCTTTCCATCTAGTAAAGCAATTTTGGTTTATTTGGTTTGAGGTTTTGCTTTTAATCCCCTCGCCTCTCTGTCTCCATCTCCCTCTCTTTCTCTCCTCTCTCTGATTGGGAACAAACTGAAAACTGGATAAGAAAACAAGAAACTATTTCCCAGGTTGGGGAGACAGCTTTGTTGGTAAAGTGCATTCCTTGAAAGCACAAGAAACTGAGTTTAGGTCCCAAAACCGAAAAGAAAGGAATGGAGGGAGGGAATCAGGAAGTCAGCTATGGTAGTGTATATTATCAATCCTGTTGCTGTGGAAACAGATACTGCTTACTTGGATAGCCAACCTAGTCTACTTCGTGAGTTCAAGGTGTCTGGGACAAAAACCAAGGCTGGCCTCTGGCCTCCACATTAATATACACAGACATGCACATGAACTTGCACATACAAGTATGCATGTATGCAGGTGAACATTCATGCATGCACACACACAAACAAACCCAAAAATGATTTCCCTAAACATGACAAATTACCGGAAAATGTAACAGCTTCCAACAACACAAACTGATCACTCCACTCTCTCTGCATGTACTAAAGTCCAGGTTCTCTATTTAAATTCTACCAGCCTGAAATAAGGATGCCAGCTGCAGCTGGGGCTCCTCTCTGGAACTCAGCATCTCACCGTTACTTCCTCCTTGCTTTTATGCTTTGCTTTCATTTCCTTGCTGTGGTGTGGCTAGGGGCCCTGTTCTCCTAGTTGCCTTTCAAGGATTAGCATGGACTGGCAGATGCCACTTCAGGTCATGCTATGTGGCCTGTGTGAGGTACTCAGCATGGCTGTGTGCTGCCTTCCTGGCAGCCAGAGCTCATCTCTCTGATGTCCACTTCTGGAGACAGAGAGCGTTCTCTTTCACAGAGCTCGTGTGAAGAGGTCAGGCCCACATAGGGAATCTTCCTATTTTAAGATGAACCAATTTAAAGATTTAACGATCCATGAAATCTCTTCACCACTCCATCTAGATTAGTTTTTACCTGGATAATTGGAACAGGGATATACACCCCATGGGATTAGGCTTCGGGCATCTATGAATGCTTCCTGCCAAGCCTTCTATTCCCTAGCAGTGAGTCTACATGACTCTTTGAAGGGGAGAGGGAGATAGGTAGAGAGTGAGGGAGAATCCAGGCAACGAAAAGGGAGGTATATCTACTAATATTTTGATGTTACCCTGGCAAGTTTTATTCATACATTCTCTAAGTAACAGGACTAGGGGCTAAGGTAATAATATTTTTTCAGCAAGAAAAAATAAGAATAACTTGAGTTTGACTCCCAGCACCCACATAAAAACTGAGCATGTTAGTACGTAATCCCAGAACTAGGAAGGAGGACACAGAAGTATCCCTGGGGCTCACTGACCATAGCCAGCCTTGCGGAGTCCATGAATTCCAGGTTCAGTGAGAAACCTTGTCTCAAAAATTCCAGGTAGAAGACTCTTGAGAAATGACCCCTGAGGTTAACCCTGGGCTTCCACAAACGTGCACACATGTGTTTATGCACACGTGAAAACACATGTGCATCATCACAAAGAGAAAATAAAGAATGGGAATGCAAACACTACCAGTCCAAGATGGAAGCCTGTTTTAGTGGGGAAAGTTCTTGCTTTCTCTTATTGACAGCAAAGGTGAGTGCAACAGGGAGACCACTTGTTAGGGTGCTGTAGCGCACGGTTCTCCCAAATAGCTCAAATAAACATATAGAATTATTGGATCGCCGGGCGGTGGTGGCGCACGCCTTTAATCCCAGCACTTGGGAGGCAGAGGCAGGTGGGTCTCTGTGAGTTCGAGGCCAGCCTGGTCTACAAGAGCTAGCTACAGGACAGGCTCCAAAGCTACAGAGAAATCCTGTCTTGAAAAACCAAAAAAAAAAATTATTCGGATCACAGATATAATTAATGTTTTATATGCGTGGCTCATCTGATCATAAGCTTTATGAACAGATTGCATACATTTCATCTTCCTGAAAAATTAAAATATAAACTATTGGTTTTCATTACAAATACTTGGTAACACGGGGGAAAGCTACCAGCAGAGGTGACAGACTCCATAGGCCAGTTGTTTAAAGGTATGATTATTTTTTATTCATGTGTTCGTTCATTCCCTTGATGCTAGATATTTGAAAGCATGCCTTCTGTACCAGCCATCTTAATTCAGAGACCTTGTTGGCAAGAAGTACAGATTCATAGCACCCATAAACCCCAAATCTTGTTATAAAAGAGAATGCAGGAATAACATCAAAGAAGGCAGGCTAAGTATTTGGGTGATTGAGAAGTAAAATGGCACTCAATGTGAGCCAGAATTATCATGTGATTCTCAGTGAGAAGGTGGAATTTACTGGAAAACTCAATGGGTAGCGAGGGTTTCTACAAGCAGAGACCAAGGGGAAGGTGAAAGGGACATCGGAGGTAAGGAGCAGAGGTGGAAATAACTCCTAGAAGGGCAGCAGGTCCAGATGGGCAGGGTCCTGAAGCTGGCTGCCCTGACAGCAGCATCCACTGACAGCCCCTTAGAACCTAAATTCCGAAGGAGGGCCTACTTTCCACCTGTCGAGTCTTTGGGGGTTTGAGCAAACTTTACAGTAGATTCTGATGCATTCTGAAGTTGGGGTGTGCATGATACAGTGAGGGGTGGGGCTAGGAAGACAAAATGGGGACCAATAAAGTGAAGGGGGAGAGAGAGTGTATGTAATACTTTTTATTTCAAAATTGACATCAAAAATGACAGCCTTAGAAATGTGACATTTTATTCAGTAGACAGTCTCACAGGCTAGGGAGGAGAAGACTAGGGACATATAACTCACTGACAGAAGTGGACTTCTGACTGACTCCCAGACAAGGGAGTGCCAAGGACAAACACATCATTTCTGTCATCTCTGTCTTCCTGAATTTATGCTTTATGGACATTAATGTTCAAGAACCCTTGTGGTCAGTCCAAGAGGAGATGGGGGGACCATCTCTTCCCTTCTGGGGTAGTGAAAAGCTAAGAGTATTCTCTGCCAGAAGAAATGAAGGACAGCCTTAAAACTCTTAGTGATTCAGATGGCTTTGTGTTCTGCGTTCTCAAAAGCAGGCGGTGATGCTCACACATCCTTGTTTGCCTTCAAAAAGACTCGTTATTTGTTGAATAATATTAAGCACTTTTGTTTTTCTTTCAGAGGCAAAGACTCTGTCAAACACTTTCACGTCGAATACACTGGGTACTCATTTAAATTTGGCTTTAATGAATATTCAACTTTAAAGGATTTTGTCAAGCATTTTGCAAATCAGCCTTTGATCGGAAGCGAGACGGGTAAGCCATCTTTGTCCAGTTGTTGTTGCTATAAACAAATACCTGGAATGTGTGATTTCTTAAGAAGGGCATTATAGTTCATATCTCTGCATGAGAATTTTCTTGGAATCCATTGACTCCTGCTGGAGCTAAGAACATTGCAGAATGAGAGACAGGGGCTAAGTCCAAGCCCGCACCACAGCCCAAGGTTGCCTGGAACTTTTGATCCTTCTGCCTCAGCCTCACAAGTGCTGGAATTATAGACACATCCTGCCGCACCAGGCTCAAGTCAGCATCTATAACAAATCCATTCTTGGTACAATCCATTAGCCCATTAATCTGTTAGCAATATAATAGATTAATATTTCATGCTTGAGATTAAGCCCAAATTACCTCTAAAAGTTTGATCTGGTCCTCCGGTTTAAATATAATGAAAATTAAATCTAGCGTTAGTTTTGAAGGAAATAAACTGTATTCAAGTCACAGTATAAACTATAGACTTTACCTCTGAAATACTGTTCCAGGAAGAAGAAGAGTAACTAAAGTAGATTTCAACAAATTTTACACTTGTTACTCTTGAATCTTATGCCTGTGATAGGAAACGTTCATGTTGTTGTGTCATGTGGAACATTAAAAAATATGTATATGAAGGGGGCTGGAGGGATGGCTCAGCAGTTAAGGGTGCTCGCTGTCCTTGTGGAGGACCTGGGCTGGTTTCAGGAACCCACCTCAGACAGCTCACTACTGTCGGTTGCTTCAGTTCCAGGGGTCCTACCCTCTTCTAGCCTTGTGAACATGTGTGTGCATGTGGCCCTAATACAGACAAACAAGTGCACAGACATGCACATAAGTAAAAATAAGTATCATTTTTAAATGTAAGTATTAGGATTTCAGCACCCTCTTTAGGCGAAAATAAGGCACATTCTCCAAAAGTATACACCTTCTCAAAATGCATTAATAGATTATTCATGGGATATTAAAAGCTCACACAGGCAGGAAGATCTTCGTGAGTTTGAGGTCATTTGGTTCACATAGTTTCAGGCCAGTTAGGGCCATAGAGTGAGACTTTATCTAGACACAATTTCCTTAGAATGTTCTATTTTATAATACGTACAGTAAAGAAAACACAAGCCAAGAAGGATTTTCCTCCTTATCAGTTTAGGCATGGACACTGGTGGGAAACTGGGTCTGTGACATGAAGCTGATATGTTTTTGGATGTAGGTGAGACCCAGCGAGCTTAATTTGAAGCACTTTCAAAGATAAATGTCACACGCAATGCCCACAGCGATCGAGTACTCAATATTGAAAACGTTGGTTAGGAAGCATTTCTTATGCACAATAAAGGCCCATATCTGTCACCATGGCTCCTTACAGAGTTTTAGGACTGGACTTTCGTATGACTTGGAAGGATTCAAAATTTCCCATTTCAGTATTTAGACAAACTGGAAAATTAATAATAAAAATATATAGAGAAAACCATTTTGTTAGCCAGCATTCCATTGGTGTAACAAATATTAATACCCGAGCTAAATGAGCATGCAAGTAGAAAAGGTTTATTTTGTCCGATGGCTTCAGAGGTTTTAGTCCATGATACCTTACCCCATTGCCATCACAATGGAAACACACAGAAGTGAGAGCCACTCGGCTCATGACCAGAAAGCAAGTGGCTGAGTCCCATCTTCATATCCCCTTCAAGGGCACACCACCAATGACCTAACTTTTTCACGCTGGTTCCACCTTCTCAGAAGGCCAAGTAGGGGGCCACACCTTTAGCACACAGGCCTTTGAAGAACACACAGGCCTTTGAAGGACATTTTCTATCCACACTCAAGCACACATTATGTTGGTGCTTGAATTATGTAACTTGTTTATCTATAAAGAAAGTAGGTAAAAGGTAGCCTCTGAATTTATGGTTTAGAATTGCAGCTTTATTTACTCTAAATGATGAAAAGAGAATCTCAGTTTGTCAACAGTGGAAAACCTGCCAGAGCCTATAGCCTAAAAAACTTAGTAACGCAGCCGATTGCCATAAATTTTCTCAGAAAACTCTCGAGTGGTCTTTCTGCTCATCAGTGTGGAGGAAAGAGCTGCCATCACTGGTTTCTGCTTTTGCCGTGTATGTCACTGCCACAGACCCCAGTATGAATCAGTGTCTAGCACAGATGAAAGACACAGAAAAGAAACCACAAAACTCTCTCTTCTCTTTATACTGAAAATACCAGGTTTACGGGAGAATATTCTGAACACAAACCTTCAGCTTTAAATCTGTCCTTTTCCTGGTGGGAATCCTCTGGGCCAGCCCTGGATTCCTCCCATCCTTAACCAACAGTACTCCCCTAAACAAACACACTGAGGATGGATACTCCTTCCCACTGCTACCTTGGCCCAAGCAAGCATTTCAGTTTCCCTGACCCCTGCCCTGCAGCTCTATCCCTGCTTATGTTTAACCGACTGGATTTTATTCAATTCTTGGTTTCTAGCCATGGAGCAGGGTGTCTTAAAGCCAGGATTTCATTTCGACTACCTCTCGTATTTGCCGTCAGTGTAGCTGTGCGAGTAAATGAATACATCAAATACTGGATGTTTATGAGGACTGCTGTAGCCACCAAACCATTCTCATCGTCTGCCCACCTCCTCGTCTCCCCAAGCAGAGTCAGTTTTGCCATTTAAACGTCTCTCCTAGACACTATTTAAATCTCTTTTATAGTTCTCTGTGCTCATTACTGGACCTTCTCAAAATTAGGGAAAGGTGCACGTCCTGCCTCCGGGCAGATTTCAAGGCAGGCTGAGACACCTTCACCCTGAATTTGGAGCAATAGACAGCCTCCCTGTAAATACATTATCCTGACTAAAGAAGTGTCATGGCCAAGTGTAGTGGTACCTGCAATTCTAGCACTCGAGAGGCTAAGGCAAGAGGATCACAGGCTCAAGGTGAGCCTTGGGCTACACAGCTAGGTGGACGGTAGCCTGGACTGCATAACAAGGGGACTGGAGTGGGGCTAGTGATTAATGAGAAGGGTTTAGAATTAGAGTTTAGGGAAGTGGTTTCTCCAAAGTTAAATTTTCCGTGTGTTATTACTGTGGCTCCCATTTTCCTTATCCTGTTCCCTGGCTCTCTTCTCTCCTATCGATTATCTGATAAACAATTTGCTCTTTGGAGCTTGATTCAGCTGATGGATGTGAGCACTGAGTTAGAATACATTCACTCTTCTTGCTTATCTGTTCCCACCAGATGAAGGCAAAGCCACCAAGGCTTGTCCAAGGGATAAAACTCATGACACTTGAGCGTTCTAATCTGCCCTCCGTGGGAGTAATAGGCTTCCGGAGAACAAGATAGTGTGTTGATGTCATGATGACTGTTAAGCCTAGGAGGACTCCAGAAGTCACGGAGTCACCACTGTGGCCATGAGGGATGACGCATGGCAAGCAGGACGCCACCTTCTAAAAATAGCCACTTTCTTCTGGTTCACTTATGCATTGGCTCCTGGTAGGCACAGAGGTACACACCTGTAATCCCAAATTCAAAATCCACCTGGGCTGCATGGCAAGACCCACTCTCAAAAAATAAAACAAAAGAATGTCTGATATTAGCTCTGGGTGATCAGGAGACTCCAGGCTAAATTTCTCGTGGTTTGAAGACAAGCACAGAAAAACTCCTTGTTCATACATTGAACAAGGCTCTTCCAAAATGCTTTTCTCTCAGTCTTCCAAAATCAGATCTAAAATTCAATATTTTAGGTCACTCCTATTATTTAGTACCAGGCCCAGCTTTGCCCTGCAGTGAATTTATAGAGAGTTTTTGCCTGACTTGGTGGAACAGGACTGTAATTTTACCTAATCAGGAGACTGAGGCAGGAACATCACAAGTTCAAGGCCAGACTGGGAAACTTAGCAAGATACTATCTCAAATTTAAAAAATAATACTTAAGTAAAAAAAAAAAAGAGTGAGAGATGGGGGGATCAGGGGGGCTGGGTCTATGCTTCAGAGGTCCAGTGCTTGCCTGACAGGCACAGTGCCCTAGGGGGAGGTGGCAATGGTGGGAATTGCTTCCGCCCCTGAGGGCAGCAGGAGATGCTAATGAAACAGCACAGACCTCACGTTTGTGCCTCACAGTGGTAGGTAACAGCTTTAGGAGCCTGTCGCCAGAATATATGTGGTCGCAGGTCACAAGCAAACCTTTGTCTTAAAGACAGGGGAAGATGTTGGTCCAAAGGGACACACTTTAAGTGCCTATTTTCTCCTTTATCCCAGGTTTCTATTCCTTAAACACTCAGAATGTGTGCTTTTTAATCGGAAGAACTCCGGCTCCCCAAATCACACCTAACCTATCCTGCCAACCGTATGCCCTCTACAAGGCCCACTTCCATGACCTCCATTAGAGTTTGTATTCACTCAAAGTTCTCCGCGTTAACAGCCAGGAACAGTCTAAGGATGTGAATAATTCCAAAAGCCTTGTCATTTCCTACGTCCACAATAGCGCTATGCGATGTACTCACTTGCTTTTCCTCCTGCATATTTGATAGTTGTGCAGTTTTTATCATTCACTTGTTCAAACTATCTTCTTCTGCACATTAGCATAAACTCGTGAAGAGGGGCTTATTGTAAGTGTTGCTTCCTAATGTATCCCAGAACTTGAAAGAACAATGCTAATCATTTTCTTAGCATGCCACAGGTGTAGGGGTGGGGGTGAGGGAGCAAGGGATTTCTCACAGTGCTCAAACACTCCTGACAATTCTAGCAAACAAAGCACAATACAGGCCTATGCTTCTGTGTTCCGTATCTACCTGGTGGTGACTAAATTCAGGATCTGCCTTTCGCTTGTCAGGGATGATATCTAAAAAAGTATATTCTTTTTAAACAGCACTCAGTAGACATGGGTATTTGAGAAGCAGTTTTAGTATAGTTAATTTTCACTGAGTCTAATTTAGCTAAGTTTCATACATACAGTCATAAAAATGTAGATAAATGTAGACAAAAATTTTATTTTATTTATACTGAAGTATCCAAGTATTAGCAAAAAAAAAATGGCCTTTTCTCATACTTAAATAGCTTCCAGTGAAAACTGTAATGTACATTGGTTTGTTCTTAATAATTTTAAGTAGCTTTGTCACCTAATCCACACAGGAAAGCATGCACAGTGCCCCAAGCCAGGCCCTCTGTTTCTGACTTCCCCAGCTGGTGCAGCGTTGGAGACCCTGCACGGTTCTTCCCCAAATGTCAAATTTCCACTTCTGTCTTTGGCTTTGATGTGGGGCTGCCCAGGCTTCTGGTAAAAAGTCACGGCTCCTATTATTCATCTGTGGCCCCAGCTGGCTTCCCCAGGTGGTACTTTAAGCTTAATGAGTTTAAGAATTGTATATGCTGTTTCTGGAAGGAACTTAATGGACAGCTTGGAATTTTCGCCAGGTCACAGCCAGGCGTCACTTCCTCCGATCGTGCTGGGCAGTCGTTAATGTTCTGCAGATAGTGAGTGAGGTGTGTTTGCCAATGAAAAACACAAGAGGGGGGCGGGGTGTGAGCCTCCACTCTGGAGAGCTTAGCAGGTTTCAGGTATTTGGCTCAGGGGTTTTCACACATATCAGATTATTTAATCTTCCCAGCTGCCCACAGGAACACATGCAGTGACCCCATTTTCAGATGAGGAAATAAAAGCCAGAGGTTTTACATTACTTACCCGAGGCTGTGCATCTAACCCTCAGAGCTGACGCTGGAATTCAAGCTAAGCATCTTAAGACCCAGGTACTTTCCGGGTTTGCTAAGTGATAGAGACCTATTGTTGTAAAGAAGGTGGATTGGTTTCAACTTCCGCCTTCTGTGTCACGGCTGTTTGCACTGTATTGGTGAAACGCCATGTGAGAGATGTTTAAGTATTTTTATTGCATCTAGTTATTTATTATTTATTTTCAATGCACACGTGGAAGTCAAGGGAGAATTTTCTGGAGTCTGTTTTCTCTCTCTGTACCACACGGGCCCAGTGTGAAACTCAGGTCATCGGGTTTGGCAGCAAGCACCTTTACCCACTGAACAATCTCACTTGCCATCTCCTTTAAGCTTTGCACTAGAGAGAAAAATCTGAAAGCATAAAAAAGCTACCTAGAAAGCATCCTAAAATAGTAGACCTGAATGTACATCTTTTGAGAAAGGACATCAAACTGCCTGAGTAACTAAGTAAGGCAAATACAGACAGAAAGATGGGTGAAATGCCCTGGAGAGGGAAATGGGAATTGAGAATGAGAGGAAACTGGGACCAGCGTCCTTCAAGGGACTGTCATAGTTCCAGGGAACAGGCCATGCATTGGTTACAAAGCTTCTCATCTCCTTCCTCCCACTTTGGGGCCCGTGTGTCTGAATTGTTTTCCAGGCAGTTAGAAATGGAACGTATCTTGGGACCATTTAATTCTCCTTTACAAATGAACAAACAGACCTGGTGAGGAGGGGGGGGAAAGGCAAACATTCTCATCCCGCGTTCCTCAAACTGCTCCAGATGAATTCCATCTCTTCAAACAGTATTTCTACATGCAACCTCTTGCCCACAATGGAGAACAGTTTGCATGCAGCAGAGATTCCCATGGCAACACCACCTAAGGCTGGGAATAACTGGCATGACGAGCGGACCTCCAAATGCTCCATCCCACACTAGCTTCTGCCATTTGCCAGCCCTGCGTCCTCAGGTTCATTATGCTACCTGCTCCAGCTTCGGTTTCACCATCATCTAAAAGTGAGCTTGCGGTAATAGTTCGTACTTTGCTGCCTCTTTGTGAATGACTTCAGATGGAAAAAGATGCTTAGAATGATTCTTGATGCAAGTTCACCATTATAACTCATTCACCAAACCTCTTGGTGATCAGTAACTCTGTCGGACTCAAGGCAGGAGCTGGGAGCTCTCTCTTTGGTAGAGCGTGAAATAATGAGTGACAGGTGCGTCCATCAAATGGTTGTAATGCTGCCTCAGATTTTAAGCACTAGTGTGCTTATATGTGTGGTAGAATCAAGGGACCACTCCAAAATAGGTGACTGACTTGACTGGGACATTTGACTAGAATCTTCTGCCCTAGCTAACTGGCCTACTTCCCTTTCTCCCTGGGCTAGTAAAGCTGCTGTAGTTGTAAGTGAATGTTGGCTAATGTCACACAAGCACCAAGGGAACAGGAAGAAGCACTGTACTATTCATTTAAGACCCCACCCCTAAAAAGCCACATCCCACTGGCAGGGACAGAAGAGCACATGTTGGCATTTGCAAAGCCATTTTCTGAACCCCAGAGCAGTAGAAACAAAACATAGATGACTATTATCTCATATATTTAATTTAATAAAGTATGACTGCGTGTTAACCACCAGATAGACACTGTTAACCACTGATAAAATAGAAGGGTGGGTTAAATATCATTCTTTTTAAAAGGTATTTCTTTTCTGTGTATGAGCATTTTGTCTGCATGTGTGCCTACACTACACTACAAGCGTACCTGATGCCCACAGGGATCAGAAAAGATCTTCAGACCCCCTGGAACTGGAGTTACAGATGGTTGCGAGGCACCATGTATGTTCTGGGAACTGAACCCGGGTCCTCTGCAAAAGCAGCAAGTGCTCTTAACCTCCAAATCACTGCTCCAGGCCCCTCAAAAACCATTCTTGATCTCAGACTCTTTATGTTCCAGCTGGGAGACCTGACAAGCTAACTTTAGTACATAAAATAAATATGAAAATGAAAGTTTCCTAAGAGTGTGCCAAACTACGTTCTGTTTGCAAAAGAACGCCGGGGGCCTGAGGCCATTCCTGTCTTTTTCTGAGTTTCGTCTAGAGGAGTCCCTTGGCACCGTCATGCTGTTGGGTATGGAGCCACAGATGTATCTGCCACGTAAACTCTGTTACCCATCAGGCCATCAGATTAGAATGCCTGTGTGGGTCCAGCCCTGATCATCTGAAAACCCTACCTCTGCTGAGCTTGTCTGAAGGCAGGCTTCATGTCTGCGGCAGGAAGCAACCTTCATGAAGTACAGAAACTGAAGTGAAACTTGGAACCAAGTGGCCAGGGCAGGCAGTTTCTGATCTGCTTGGCTCTCTGACCTCTGCCACGCCCATTCCCCCCCCCCACCTCTCCACAGCCACCCTCCTCCCTTTTTATTGGACTTGGACTCTTCTCACAAAGTTCTGTGGTTCCTTTGTCTAAACTGACCAGCCCAGAGTTTCTGTCCTGTAGAGTGAAGACACTCTCGTGGGCTTTGGGTGAAAGTTAAGAGTCCTGCACCTCTAGTGGAGTGGCAGGAGAAGAGGAAATGCTTTACTGGCATTCGCCCAGAATGAAAGATCAGGCTGAACAAGAGAGCGAAGGGAAGCAGGCTGTCAGTGAGGGACACTTCTGCAGGGGCCTAGCTCTACCTTTCTCAAAGATGGACCGCCAACAATGTTTGTGAAGCCAGGACACAGCAGTCAGCTTCTACCGAAGTTGCTTAGCCTTCCTTCCAGAAGAGGAACTCAATGAAGTGAATCCAATTAGTTCACACATGCACATATGCACATGCATGCACACACGGGGGCGGGGGGTGATGAAAGGAGGAGGGAGGGAGGGAGAGAAGAGGAGAGAGAGGGAGGGAGTAATATAAAGAGGACTTAATGCATGGTGCTGGAGAGATGGCCAGCCTGCTCTTCTTGCAGAGGGCCAGAGTTTGGTTCCAAGCACCCACTGCCTGTAACTCCAACTCCAGGTGATCTGACACACTCTGACCTCTGCAGACACCAGCACGCACATGCACACACATCCATGCACACAAATGCAGACAGACTCCACACACACACACACACACACACACACACACACAAATAAATTTTTTTTAAAAAAATCCAAGTTCTCAAACATTTAGTCAATTATAATGAATTTCATTTAAGGACTTTCAAATGTTCTTTATCAGAGAATAATATCTGTTTTTGTAATCTTTCCACAAACACCCTTTATCTGGTGCACAGCTCAGCCTTGAAGGAAGTTTAGCTGTTTGTACTAGGAAGAGGAAGAAGCAAAGCCCAGAAGGGCTGCACTAGGTCAGCAGATACAGAGGGGCAGAGGAGGGGCAGGCCAGCCTGGTCTTGGTTGGTGAGTCCAGGCATCCTTCCACAGTGCAGGAGCGGCTGCCTGGCATAGCAGTGTGGGTGTTTCTTGGGGGATAGGACACTAGCCCCGAGCTCAGCCATCATCTACAGAGGGGAGCAGGGTTCACGCAGCCCTGAGCCTACTCTCAGACTGCTCTTGATTTAGATAGCTAAGCTTTCATTCTGATTCCCGCCTCACATATGACTGATACGTTCTCAGAAAGGATCACAGTGATTAAAAAAAGAAGAAAAGGGAAAAAAAAGCACAGACAATGTGCAGAAGCAGGCCTGTACCCTCTGATAACTGCCAAGCCATTTGTCACTGTGAGCCCAGTGCTACCGATATGAATAGGATACATAAAGGGACCCTGATCCTGTTCTTCTCACGGGCAGCATCTTTTGTCTTTTCATCCTACCCCTCCCACTTTGTGGCAGCCAGGGTATCTGATTGGATAGTCAGTCATGTATATGTAAGCACTGTATGGTGTTTTGGAGGGTACCATTATCATTAACATTCTGGGCTTTTGCACCACCAAGAAGCTATTTTTCTGTCACTATTTATCCCTCTTTTGCCCCAATTTGATGTCTACCCTTTCCATATTTGTTTTTCAACTCATCTTCTCGAAGATAGCCACCTATGGAGACTGTCGCTTCCTTCCCCGCCTTCTGTCTTCTGCCCTTCTTTATTTGTTTGTTCATAATGAATTTTATACCAGAAATGCATTGACCTTGTGCTTCTGGTCCTCAGACTGGAACAGGAAGAGCAGGTACCCTGTGTCTGCTGTTGTGGCCCTATGACCCGCCCTAGTATTTGGCACTGAGAAAAGCAAATGACCTAGTGATTGAATTACTTATGTCCTACAGGTCTTGTACAGTTCTAAACAGAGCTGCTATAAAAAAGACCCTCTTAAAATAAAAAGCAAGAAGGAGACTGGGGTAGAAATGGGCTCTTGCTTAGCACATCTAAGACCCTGGGTGTGATCTTTAACAATCCCACCCCACCCCAGAAAATTAGCAAGAAGCCATTGCAGTAGAAAAAAAAGAAAAAGCCTTTGACTTTCTTTGTAGTCAAGTCTCTAGTTTCTGATTGACTGATCAGTTAGGGAAGTTTAGGGAACGGGAAATGTCAAAATGCCAAGTCAGAAGTTCTCTGAGCCTCTGAATGATGTTCCCAGGGCCTACTTGTCTGGGCTGAACCTCCTCTCTGCCTGGCCCCCTCTTATTGATGGAAGCCGAAGCAATGGCAAACAAGCTTCCATCTGCTCGTGCAATACTCACCCAAGTCCCAGACTCCCTTGGGGTGCCAGGAGAGCATGGGAGAGGTCTGGGAGGCCATGATTTTGAGGTCCATTGATGTTTGTGTCAATTCTGCTCTTCAGGAAGGGCAGCAGCATAGACCTTCCCTATGTCCTGTGCTTTGTCCTAATGGCTTTGTTAAAGTCCGTTTGCAAATTTCCTGATTATCGCTTCAGGTCTAGCTCAATCATCAAGTTTCTTGTGAAAGCCTTTCTCTCTCTCTCTTTCTCTCCCTTCCTTCCTTCCTTCCTTCCTTCCTTCCTTCCTTCCTTCCTTCCTTCCTGTCTGTCTGTCTGTCTTTCTTTTTTCCTGGTTTTTTGAAACAGGGTTTCTCTGTGTAACAGCTCTGGCTGTCCCAGAACTAGTTCTGTAGACCAAGCTGTCCTCAGACTTTGAATATTCCACTTTGTCCATCACCCTATTAATTTAAATGACTATATTGATTACTCATCTGAATCATGTCATAATACGTCTCTGCATCCAAGTTATGTGCCTTGTGTGAAGTTGGTACTCTCTGGATGCCGAGAAGGCCAGTAAGCACATGTGTATGACAATAGACAAGGTGGTGAGAAGGCTCAGCTGGGAAGACAGAGCACCTGCTCCACAAGCCTGGTGACCTGGGTGTTGCTCTGGGAGTCCCACGGTGGAAAAAGAAAACTGACTCCAAAAATTGTCCTCCAACTCCACATATCACACACACACACTCACACACACACTCACTCAAAACATTAAATAAATACACTTTACAATCCTGCCAGTCACCTAGCTAACAATTGGATCTTCCCTTGGGGTCATATTGGATTATATGTGTGTATTATGTATGTATATTTCTGTTTTCATTCAGGGACTCTGATTGTTTTGAAACATCCTTATCCAAGAAAAGTGGAAGAGCCTTCCATTTATGAATCAGTCCGGGTCCACACAGCAATGCAGACAGGAAGAACAGAAAATGACCTCGTGCCCACTGCACCTTCTGTAAGTACCCACTGTGCTCTTCACTGGATGCCGTTGGATGTAGCAGGAACTAAAGTACATGGGCTCATCTGAGCGTTCTAGCGTGGAGCCCACCTTGTGGCACGCGCACTCATTACCCCAGCTCTTGGGAGCCTGAAACTTGAGAATTGCCATGAGTTCAACCCTGGGCTGAACAGGGAGTTCCTTGTCAGCCAGAGCTGTCTTGTAGCACCCTGTCTTGAAAAGCAAACAAACAGACAAACAAAAAAAATGACAAAACAGTATATTCCAGAGGAAGTATAAAACTTGGATAGTAATATAATATTGAAGACTATCATTTGGCCCATCTGGTCTGAGGAAAATTAAAAACAAAATGAAACAAAAAACAACCCACAAATGCTTTAGCTGAGGGTAGCTCAGTGTTTCAGTGCTTGCCTGGTATTGTGAGGTCCTGGATTCCATCACCAGTAAAACACACACACACACACTGGGGGGTGGGGGGGAGCGCCTTAGTAATAGGATTTGAAAACTTAGAGAACGTCACTGACATGAGCCACACAGGTTTACCGGAGAGTAAACAAAAGTAAACAAGTTCACTAAGCAGCCATTCTCCGACAAGCTGCTTAAAACCTAGAAAAACAATTCCCTTTGCATTTCAACTGTTCATGAAAGAAAAGCCTTGTCCAGCTTTACCATAAGACTTGGAGTACAACTGGGTATGGGGGTGCATGCCTTTAATCCCGGCACTCGGGAGGCAGAGGCAGGCAGATCTCTGAGTTCAAGACCTGCCTGGTCTAGAGATTGGGTTCCAGGAGGCCAGGACTACATAGAGAAACCCTGTCTCGAAATACCAGAAAACAAAAGCAAGACAAAACTTGGGGTGCTATTTTTCTAGCTTTCATTCTTCACTGACTGGCACCCACAGAAAGTATTCATACTTCTTTGCAACATGAGCCCCCCCCCATTTAGTATGAGTGTTACAGAATCGCTCGCTCGTTGTTCCTCCTAGAGTCCATTGGTGCATGTTCTGTGAACCACAGTCTGTGGGTTCCTCCTGCACCTGCTCCCTTCCCCATTCTCACGGTTCTTCTACATGTTATCTCTTCCTGGCATGCCAAAAGCTTCCAGTAGGAGGAGTCTCAAGTTTTGCTGATGATAAGAAAGGGTGATGCCCAAATAAAACACCAAATCTACACTTGAAAAACAGCCTCTTGCAATTATGTCTACCAACCTCATAAAACCGATGGGGCCTTCCTGTCTCTGAAGTGATTTTTTTTTCTTCTGTTCTTTGATGCCAAAGAAGCCTTCCTTATATGTACCACACTGGGTGTGATGGTAAAGTAGGGCAGTCCCAACATCAGGGAGGTTAAGTTTGAGGCTAGCCAGGGCTATGTAGCAAGATGCTGTGCCCATAAAAGAGGAAGGAGGCCTGGGGTATAGCTCAGTGGGTAAAGCACTAGTTACGCAAGCTGAGGACCTGGGTTAAGATCCCTATAGCCCATGAAAAAGCGGGGCTCATTAACACACATGTCCTTATTCCCTGTGAGAAGGTGAGAGGCAGAGGCAGGGGAGCCTCTGGGCGCCTCAAGTCCATCTAGCCTTGTGTGTGTCTCTAAGGTGGAAGGTGAATATACTCAAGGTTGCACTTCGACCTCTATATACATACTGTAGCATGTATGTGCACACATGCAAGCACACACATGCAACATGTACACAGGAATAATTGCTTGTGTGTTTTTGTAACTTGAATAGTTAATGGTGTGCCTTATTTTTTACCATTTTTCTACAACTCCTCAAAAATTGGTTAAGAAAGATGCGTGTGAGAGAGAGAGAGAGAGAGAAAGAGAGAGAGCATGTGCACGCGTGTACACTTGTACGCAGGGGAGGCGGCTTTATTCAAGGGAAGCGTCAGATGTTAGAACCAGAGACATCCGGGAAAGCAGAGTGAGTGACACACATTCCAGAGTCAGAGGGACCAGACCATCTCCTACCTTCTGTTCAGTTCTTGTTTTCCAGCCAGCCAGTTCCCTTCTGTTTCCTCTTTCCTTATTAGCTCTCTAGCCATCACAAAACCACCTCCTGTGTCAGCTGTCTGCCTAACTCCACAGTCTCCTCTCCTAGACTTCTTCTGTTACACTCCGATCACACTCCCCCTCCCCCGGCTCCTCCCAGATCCCCCCATCTCCCTACCCACCCAACCCACGCCCCCTCTCCCTCTTTAAGAAACAAACAAAAAACAAGAAATGTACCATGAAAACAAAACCCTAAATACACAAGCAAAATGCCAATAAGACAAAAAAAAAGCCCCCAAAAGCAAAATGAGAAAAAGTCTACAAAAATACCAGTGAGTTCGCTATGTGTTGGCCAACGGTTCCCAGACATCAGGTCTACCCTGAAGTGTGGTCAGTATACCCAGTGAGATGCCATTGAAGAAAATGAACTTTTCCTTTGCCAGCAGGCATCAGTTGCAGGTAGTTTCTTGGTGAGGGTTGGGAACCCATGTCCACCTTCACCTCTCGGGCTCTCCTAGATGATTAGTGGTCAGTGAGACTCTCATCTTCTACAAGTATCTTCTTTCGGTAGTAAGAATCAGTCAGTGTGTAATCTGTAGCTTTGGCCTTAGCCGGGAAGACTAGGACCCTTTAGAGCAAATTATGGAAGTCGTATACTTTCCGCTTACTCCATGTGTCAGGCGTTTCACCTGCCCATGTATGTAGACACTGGAACACAGGAGGGAATTTTTAAGCAGTGTTTAGTGCTTGGTCAACAAGGAACACAGATTATATCATGAGAAACCCATGAAATTGATTATGTACTGATACTGGCCAAAACAGCAAATTTTAATAGATCCTGAACCACATCTCATCACTCTTTGTTTACCGAATCCTGGATTGGCATGGTTGAGGGAAGAGTTCTGGTCAGATGGGAATTCTTGTCCCCTACTAAGCACAAGGGCTCTCTGTGTCCTAATTGTCCCAAACAGCCACCTGATGTGGCACCTCTGTCTTCCAATTACAAACTATGAGCTGTCCACATTTCTGTTTTCTCTTTGGAGAATTCAGTTCCTGCCTGAGCCCTCTCTGTGGAGAAAGAACATTGCATCATACCTATAGAAGAAGAACTTGCTTGAAGTAAAATTGAAAGTATCCCCATTTCCCCCAAGTGCAGGCACTTACCTCAAAAACATCCTTTGTCAGCTGCATTTAGGGAAATTGTTATTCATGTATTGAAAATAGCAAAGCATTAGATTCCTGGGATAAGGTTAATTTAATTAATTCACTTGTTGAACTGTTTGAAGTGCCCACCATAAACCTATCTTTAAGTGCCTTGAGTTTTGCAGTAAACTAGACAAAGATCCACCCTCATTGAATTCCCATTTTAGTGCATGGGTTGCAGACCATAATCAGCATAATATTATAATGCCAAGGGGAGGACAGGGCAAGCCTCTCTGAGCAAGTAAGTAACATTTGAGCAGAAATGTCATTTAAAGAAAGTAGAAAATGTGTTGTGTGTATATGACATTGTCAACAAATAAAATCTTTTTTAAAAAAATAAAGGAAGAACAGTTCACTTTCAAGGAGTAACAAGTTGAAAGTACCACAAAGTCCCCAAGGCAGAAATTCCACTGAGTGGCTTCAAGGACTAACAAGGTCAGCAATGCTGGGAGGCGGAGCCAGGGGGATCCTGAGGCACAAAAGCAGAAGAGAACCAGATAGAGCTGCTTTCCAGCTGGAGGAAGGTTGAGGCAATCTAAACGTCCTGCAGGGCGTGAGGAATCACCGAGGCCCAAATGACAACTGTCTGCTTCACTGTACAGGGCTGGAGAATGTTAGTCACAGCATTTAAGCCCTCACCCTTTGAAAGGGAGCCCCTAACTGCCAGTGTTCAGTGGACTTGCTGCTAAGTTAGGGGCAGGAGCCTTCATAGGACATAAACTGGTCACCTTCAAGATGTTGTGAAGATATAAGACAACCTGATGATAGACTGGATGTGTCCATGTGTATCCCTTGCATGCGGGTGTGGTGTGTGTGTGTGCTTAGGTCCTTCATTACAGAGTTATATATATTTAGCTATACCCTGTGAAAATCTTCCATGAGTTATATTGTTTCTTAAAACACAGTTAAGTAAATTCCTTACTATTTTATTATTGAGTGTTGCATGAGGAGGAGCGGGCTGTGTCCCGCTGCCCAGATCCCGAGCGGGCACACAAACATCCGGGCCCACAAATGCTCCATAGCCGGAGTTTGCACTGGCGGCAGGGCCCAGGAAGCCTTGTTTTAAAATGGTGCGGCTTTTTTTCTGCTGCTATTGCTGAGTCAGGAAATCTCTCTTAAAGGAGCTATGGCATGCCACCAGCTGCGCTAAACTCTATATTTGTGTCTAGAATTCCTTTTTAAGCCCTCTCAGGTTTTACGTGGAGTCAGCTTACCACGTTGGGCAGCCAATCTGTAGTAAGAGGCGAGGGGGCCTGCTTTTCGTCCAGGCCTCCCAGCTAGCTTACATTTGAAATAATTACATAGTACTGTATTCACTGAAATACTGCCTGGCCCATTAGCTCCAGCCTCCCACTGGCCAACTCTCACATATTCGTTTAACCCATTTCTAACAATCTGTGTGTCACCACGAGTCGTGGCTCACCAGGAAAGATTCAGCGTGTCTGACCTGGCAGCTTCATGGCGGGCGGCTCTCCCTGACTCTGCCTTCTCTCTCCCAGAATTCCATTCTGTCTACTCCCCCCACCTAAGGGCTGCCCTATCAAAAGGCCAAGGCAGTCTCTTTATTCAAACAATGAAAGCAACAGAAATACAGAAGGACCTCCTACACCAATTGAGTATATCTGTTTACTTAGAACAGTCATTGTGTTGGAGATTTTTTTCATGGCATTTTAAGATATGAAACAATTTCAATTTTACAGAATAACTGAAAGAACAATCCAAAAAGCTTTGTTTTTCCTTAGTCATTTAAGAATACATTGCTTATAGGATACCTGATCATTTTGAACATTGCTGTGTGCATTTCCTACAAAGACCCTTGCTTACATGACCACATACAACCATCCAAATTAGGAAGTTGCTATGCCACAGATCCATGTATTTGTATCCACAGATCTTAGTGGTGTTTGTTTCCCGAGGCAGTCCTTTGGAGCACAAAGATCCTGTCCTCAGTTTTTGTGGGTCTTGTCTCTTGAGCATCCTTCCTGTTTCTTGAGCATCCTTCATGTCTGAACTCCTGTTTTTCCTTGAATCTCCCCCACTCTGATATATGAAAATTAAAGGCCAATCCTCTTGTAAACTATTCCCCATGTTGTCCTGTCTCTCATTGAGTCATGATAGTTTGGGGTGTGTGGTTTGGTAGAGATACCACGAGGGTCTCTTGTGCCCCTCCTGCCTCCTCAGACCCACCAAGTTTACAGTTTCTCTCATGAGGACAGGTTTGATCATGTGAGAGATATCACCGGCTTTCTTCACTTTAGAAGCACTCTATTGTTTTGGTTATTAATAAATATTCCAGGAAAGCTACTGGGGACGAATATGCATGTTCTTTTCCTTACTGAAATTTGGTCCACCGGTTGGTGTTTATTAGCTTTCTTAACCACATTTCCGGTTATTGAGAGTGGTGAGCTCAGATGTTCTTGGTTCTTTGGTTTACTGCCTGCCAGGCTGCCGTAAGGGAAAGCCCTCCATTTCTCACGTCATCCAGCATTTTGTGTATCGATGGATTATGATCCTGACCATCACAGTTTATTTTGACCTTTCCAAAATTGTGTGGTATTTGGTGAGCAAGAGCCCTTTCAAGATGGCTTCTGTGTCTATGGCCTCCTAACGTTTTAGCAAGGTGCCCCAGACATGGCAATGCTTCCCTTGTGCTCATATCTAGAATCAACTATTTTTCAAAAAAAAAATACCTTGTTCTTTTTTGTCTTTTAAAGTGGTACTTTACAACTATGCATCTGAGCCGTGTGTACCTGTTTTGATTGAAATGTCACTTTCCTACCTACTCAGGGATAAGGAAAAGATATACATGTCAGCATGTGTACCTATGCCTTGATGTCTGTGTCTGTCTGTCCATCGGTCCATCTATTCTTCCCTCTGTGGATACACAGCACTGATTGAAATCCTTACCAAAACCACAAGTCTCATTCTAGGTTTTTCCCATTGCATGGCTGTGACATCCTTCTCCCGTGGGAGGAATACAGATCTCATTGTCAGGAATTTGCTGATCAATAGAGTGTAAGCAGTCTCCATCCGTCCACTATTCCTACTGCCCATCCCCCTACCCAGACTTCCTGCTCACCTCAATCATCAGTTCCACGCCACTGCCACTGTGCGCTCAGTGCAGACGTCTGCTTTACCGATTTCTCTGTGAAACTGCACTTGTTGCCTCCGCCACCCATTTGGAAAGAAGTCCTCACCCAGCCCAGCTTCACTATACACACCAAGCTGCTGCTCCCATGGCTAGCATCGCCATCCACATGAGTCTCCCTGTTCTCTGCTTGGGCTCCACCGCTCTGTGCCCAAGGTGCCCGAATGTCCACACAGTCACGTCCCCTGAAAACTTTGGATGTTCATGCACTCGGTGAGGGAGGCGGCTTGGCTAGTCCTTTAGCGTGGAGCATCTAGGCTGTTCCTAACCTGGAGCTGTTTCAAACATCTCCCCTGCTACAGAGCAGAGCGTGTTTAAGGATTTGCCATACGATTCTTTCAGTTCTTCTATCTGGAGACTCTGTATCAAATTGTATTCTCCACCCTTCCATCTTCAGTATTTCACCTGTCAACACCACAGAAAATACTAGGCTTAATACATTAGACAGAGGTAACATTGAGTATCATGATCCCTTAGCTTGAATTCAGTGCCAAATTCTATCAGGATCCTTTACCAAACATTTTACCCTTAATCGTTTTATCACTATATTACTGGGAACAACCCAAAATAATAATTTTTAAAAGTTTTCTTAATACTTAACTCAGTTTAATTACTACTTTTAATTTTCAATTTAAAAAATGAAGTGTATGCTGTACTTGTTTTCCCTGCATGTATATCTGTGCTCCACCTGCTTGCCTGGTGCCCCCAGAGGCGGAAAAAGGCCCCTGGGTTCCCCTTGAACTGGAGTTACAGGTGGTTGTGAATTACTGTGTTGATGCTGGGACTTGAGCCCAGCCCTCTGGAAGAACAAGTGCTTTTAACCACTGATCTATCTCTCCGGCCCCTTAGTTTAGTTTCTTTACCATCCGAATAAATCACAGTGGTTATGTGACATCAGCCTCAGCAGCATTGATTAGCACCGTTGAAATGCGTATGTAGGAAGTTCATCTTCACCTCCCTGTCATCAGAAGCGGCTCTGGGCTATTTCTCATCTCTGGTTCTTGGAACTTTGGGGGTTCCTCTTTCTCTTTGGTAGGAAGAATTCACCTCAGGAAAGGAGACTCTGGAAACTCCCATAAAAAGAACCTTGACATCAACAGCGTCATTTCCCAATTCTTATTTGTTTTCTTCTCTATAATGAAAGATACGTTAGGAGAGCACATTAGACCAAAATAACCTTCCAGGAACTCAATCTGTTCAGAAGGCTACAGGAGTGCGAAGGTCTTCATTTTAGGGCCCTGGGCTGTGTAGATTTCCCCACCATTCCATAATTCATAAGTAGTGCTGTTACCTTTGAACTAATGAAACATAGATTAAAGTAAGTGATTCATTTGTATTTCAAATCCCGTTTTGAATAGATGAGGTATAAATGCATTTGCACTTCTGAATACCTTCCCCGTGGGATGTGAGTCTCCTGAGATGGCTTTGGAGTGGAGGAGAGCATGTAAGAGAAAGAAGACTGTGGAATAAGACAAATATTGATAATGCTGTTTCATGGTCCTCTCTTAAAGCTTTAAAAAACAAGGCCCTGTAATAAAGGAATCCTTTTAGTTTTCTTAATATACTGTCCCGACTGTAGTGATCTCACAGTATCAGTCAAGATTTCCAAGGCCCCACACGGGTACCAGTGTCTTCAGATGTCCAAGAGCCTTGTATAAAAGGGCACAGTGTTTGCCTAAAGTATCCACAGCTTCCCACGTACTTCAAATCAGACTTATCACACCAACACAATATAAATGCCAGGCACATGGTTAAAAGACTGTTTAGGAGATGATTAGAAAAAGGATATATACATGTTCAGTACAGACTAATGATTTTTTCAAATGTTTCAATCCATGGTTCGTGAACCCAAGAGTGCAGAGCTGACATACAGGGGCTGAAGGCCAATGGGTGCCAGGCACCCATTACATATGAGTACTTATATACTAGGGTTCCTACGACAACACAAGCTGCTGCTGTTCACAATGCGCACTAATGAACACCACCTGTGATGGGGTTTCTTTTTCATTGTTTTTATTAAGAATTTTTTTTTTTAGCCAGGAGGTGGCGATGCACACCTTTAATACCAGCATTTGGAAGGCAGAGTCAAAGGCAGGTGGATCTCTGTGAGTCTAAGGCCAGCCTGGTCTACAGAGCAAGTTCCAGGACTGGCTCCATAGATACTGAGAAACCCTGTCTCAGAAAAATAAAAAAATAATAATAAAAAGAAAAAGAAAAAAGAATTTTTCTAATACAATCTTTTCTCATGTTACATAGCTATGCCCATTCCCACTCCCTCCCCTCCTCCTGCCCCACCTTTTCCCACACCCCAGCGCCCCCTACATTCACTCCTCAGAAAGGGTTAATGCTTCCCATGGGGAGTTAACAAAGTCTGACACTTCACTTTGAGGCAAGACCAAGGCCCTCCCCCCTATATCTAGACTGAGCAAGGTATCCCTCCAAAGAGAATGTGTTCCTAGATGCCAGTTCAAGCTCTAGGGATAAATCCTGGTCCCACTGCCAAGTGACGCCACACAACTGTCACCCACATTCAGAGGGCCTAGTTTGGTCCTATGCAGGTTCCCCAGCTGTCAGTCCAAAGTCAGTGAGCTCCCACTAGCTCGGGTCAGCTGTTTCTGTGGGTATCACCATCATGGTCTTTGCTCATATTATTGCTCCTCCCTCTCTTGGGCTGGTCTCCAGTAGCTCACCCCAGTGCTTAGCTGTGGATCTCAGTATCTGCTTCCATCAGTTGCTGGATGAAGCCTCTATGATGCAATCAATGTAGTCCTCAGTCTGATTACAGGAGAAGGCCAGTTCAGGCACCTTCTCCACTATTGATAGGAGTCTTAGCTGGCGTCATCCTTGTGGATTCCTGGGCATTTCTCTAATGCTGTATTTCTCGCTAGCCCTTTAATGCCGCCCCCAATCAAAGCATCTCTTTCCTTTCTTTCTCTCTCTGTCCTTCTCCCTTCTTGAGCATCCAGTTCCCTCACGTTCCTTCTCCTTCTCCCTTCCCTCTCCCTTTTCACTCTCTCCCCGCCCCCCCCCGCCATAGTCCCAATATGGGTACTTTCAAATCACCAACTCAAGAGGCGGCCTTTCCAGCTATGCCTGTTGACATGGAACACAACAGAGGAGCCGGCCTCCCACAGCACCTGGGAGAGTTTGAAGAATGAAAGGGGGCCAGCTAAGGATCAGCTTTCTTCATAGAGCAGGACGGGGGGTGTGGGCGGGGCAAAGTGCTTCTGTGGAGTATGGGTTCACCCCGAGTTCTGCAAGATAAAACAGGACAGGAGCATAAGGCCAAACATGGGACAGTTCTGGACTTCATTCCGGCCTTTTTCTTTTGCAGCTTGGCACCAAAGAAGGTTACCTCACCAAGCAGGGCGGCCTGGTTAAGGTAAGGGAGCGTGGATTGCTCTTGCCACCACAGGGAAGACAACAACCAGAGGCTCAACTCTTGACATCGACAGATGTTTTTTTTTAAAAAAGGAAAATTATAAACTTATTTTAAGCCACTTATATGTCCCTGAAAAATGGCTTGACTCAAGTTCTCTGGCAAAGCCCTGTGTAAGAGTAGCCTGCAGTTCATATTAAAAAGGAAGCTCCGTGTAGCATGCTCGGTGGAAGGCTTGAGAACGAAGGGGGTAAATTAACTTTTGAACATTTTTGCTCTTTTTTGGTTTGTTTGTTTTACAAAAAGCCAAAGTTTTATGCAATGTTTACTGAAATGTAGGCCAAATACATCACTGGTGCTTTAAGAAAGTTACGTTATTATGTGCCGAGGTAAACATAGTTTAGGTCTTTACACGTCCAGGTCACCTGATTGTCCACTGTCTGCAATTGTCCTTTAAAGTTCTCTTACATTTCCACGGTGTGGCCGCTGTCATCCCGTCTATCAGCTCCACTCTGGTGCAGTGTATCAGCTCTTGTCTATCTTAGGGGTCAGAGTCCTTACCCCTCCTTTTCCTGGGAACAGCGGCTTGACTCTATCCTGACCATGCAGTCATCCGTGTCCTCCCTGGACTGCGTGCTCCCCGAGGATGGGAAGCAATTCCTGTTCATAGTTTGTTTCGTGTTCAGTTAGCGTCTCACTCACAGCCCAGGATGATCTCAGACACACAATCTTACTCTTCAGTGCCCTCCGTGTTAGGATTGCAGGCATGTACAACCATGTCTAGCCTGGATGGCTTATTCC
The DNA here is from genome assembly GCA_004026605.1 of Ondatra zibethicus. NCBI lineage: Eukaryota > Metazoa > Chordata > Mammalia > Rodentia > Cricetidae > Ondatra > Ondatra zibethicus. The sequence continues at coordinate 175,662 of PVIU01001398.1, forward strand.
TGAATCTTCTATTGTCCCTTTTAAGTGGGCGCATTGCCAGCTGAGACAGATCAGAGCTTTGTTAGGATATAGGAAGGAAATAGCTACAGTTTTTGCTGTGAGTCCATGAGTCCTCAGGTAAAATTCAGAGTGTCGTGTGATTAGAGGTTCCTAAACCTCAACTGGCTTATTTGTGAAATAATAGTAATAATAATGGTGATAATAATAACAGATGGCAATGCTTTATATGTGTTAGTTATATTTTACTCGCTATACATTTTATATAAATAAAATTTCAAGAGTATACATGAATATATCTGTAAATTTCTGGTGTGGGGATATAGCTCACAGGAGGTTCTCAAAACTGATATCTATTTTTATTGTAGTATTAATAAAATAGAAACTTGAGTAGCTCATTACAAGTCACCTTGAATGTTTACAACAGCTGCGTCTATTCATTTAAATAAGCCAGAGGTATTTCTATTGTGATCTTAGAACATAGGATCCTATAATTTTTGATAGCTATTTTGAAACTTTTCTCAAAAATTATACATGAAAATATTTTAGGCTTATTTTATCTAATCATTTATATACTTTTAAAATGAAAATAAACTGTCAAGTTCAGATATTACATTCTGTACCCAAAACTTAATTTTTTTTTTCCTCCTCAGACCTGGAAAACAAGATGGTTCACTTTGCAAAGGAACGAGCTGAAATATTTCAAAGACCAAATGGTAAGAAAGACGCACCCCGCTCCCCCTTAGAGTTCAGTTCTGTAAGGTTTGCGGCATCCTCTGAAGAGTCTAGGGTCCTGAGCTCTTTTCCGTGTCTATCTGTTTATAATGGTGGTGGGGCACACTTGCCAGGGAGTCTGTTTGGAGGCCGCAGGACAAGCTGTGGGAGTTGTTTCTCTCCTTTGGAAATGTGGTTTCTGGTCATTGGGTCTGATTTGACCATAAGCATCTTTAGCCGCTGGGCCGCCTCGCCAGACTGATCTGCTCTGACTCTGTGAAAAGTAGTTTGCCCCCAGAAGCTGCTCTTGGGTCAGTGCAGCTGCCTCTCTGTGGAGCGCCCAGTTCCCTCTGTTCGGGGCCATGGGATCCTTCCCTTGCCATACTTCATTAACTGTCCTTATGAACCAGTGTCCCCTTTTATTAAAAGCACATTCATTGCTCAGGTCCATTTTGTCACCCCTCCTTAGAATGATCTCCTTTCTTTTTTTGTATATAAATCTTCTGCAAAAGTAGAAGTTTATAAAAAAGATGGGCGAAAATACCACTCCTTTCCATGTGTTGAAAATCTATCTCTGTCTGATGTAAATTGTTAAAAGCAACATCTTTTTTAAAAGTAGATCTATTTTAAGTTATGTGCGCGAGTATGTGTCTGTTTTGGGGTGTGTGCACGTGAGTATTGGTACCAGGCCGGAGGCGTGGCGCCCTTTGGTGCTGGAGTTACAGGCATCTTTGAGCCACCTGATGTGGGTGCTAGGAATTGAACACAGATGCTCCTCAAGAGCAGGTCACCCTCTTAAACAGTGAGCGACCTGTGCAGCCCAACAATGTCTTCCCACTGCTTAGTCTATGAAAGGCTGGTTCCCAGAGCCCAGGGTATGCTTCCCTTTGTCAGGCCTTCCCATCATCGGAAGTGATATTTCATTTGTATTTTAATACATAATGCTTGCCTGAAGTTCAGAGAGTAAAACAGCCGCACTAATCAACCTTACAGACCAGTCAGTGGTGGCACACACCTTTAATCCCAGTAGCCACACTAGAAACCAGGAGGTAGTGGTGCATGCCCTTAATTCCAGTACTAAAGAAGAATATAAAATGGGAGGAGATAGCTCTCAGGCTCAGTCTCATTCTGAGATTCCTGGAGGCAGGATGGCCATTTTGCATTAATGTAGAGGTAAGAGCCAGTGGCTGGCTGCTTTACTTTTCTAACCGTCGGGTTGAACCCTAATTTCTGTCTCTGGGTTTTTATTAATTGTGCTACAATCATCCGTTATCTTCACAAAAGGAAATTGAGATTTGCACACAGCAGAAACCTTGTGAAAGGGTGAGTGATGGATGCACGTGTGTCTTTATTATAGTTTTCCCTTCTTCCCCAGTCACCAGAACCAATTCGGATCTTAGACCTGACGGAGTGCTCAGCTGTTCAGTTCGACTACTCACAGGAAAGAGTAAACTGTTTCTGGTAAGTTGCTTTCATAAAGGAAATGTTTCCAAAAGTCTGTTAAGCCAAGGAATAAAAGACGACCCCACGTGTACCTGTCTGGATGGGAGGGACATGGGCCTAACACAAGGACATTGATGTTAGTACCTCCAGCTGCAGAGCACATGGTGGCTTCAACAAAGAGGCAGGGTGGCTAGGTTCGGACTGTGAGCTAACTACACAGCTAGAACTCATTCAACCATTCATAGGCTCTGGACCACTGGGGGGCTCAGCTGAGTAGACTTGTATTCCATAGAAGATATAGACAGCCAAAAGATGGGGGCGTGCATACACTTCTTTGAAGTCTCTCGGGAGAATATAAACCTCACCTGTAATAACAGAAACTTAAAACTTCCTAGGTATTTCTGTCATTGCTGGTAGAAGTTGCTCGGTATGCACCAATTCTTCAAAATCACCATGATAATTGTGGAAGCCCTCATCCATTCTTCTTCCCTTGGAAGCGCTCACACTATCGAACCAGGGTCTATATAACTAGCCATACTGACTACCACACATTCCCGCTTTTGTTTCGTCAGCTTAGTGTTTCCATTCAGGACATTCTATCTCTGTGCAAAGACAGGAGTTGAAGCTGATGAATGGATCAAAATACTGCGATGGAAGCTGGTGAGTTGCACAAGTCTCCAAACGTCTTAGTCTTGATAACTAACACGCTGGCGACTACCGGTAGACTTCAGCCCATCAGAGCAGGCCCTAGAATCAAAGGGAAGTCTGTCTGCCACCTTGCGGGATAACGTGTGCGTGCTTAAAGGGTGTAAAATAGAAGGGTGAGAAGGAAGGGTGGCGTTGTGCTTGGGTTTCAGGCTAGCCTTAGCTGCAGCTGCTGGCAGTCAGGTGTAAGGCGTGTTGGTCAGCCCCATTTTGTCTGGAAGAGAGTACTGGGATGGGAGGGTCTCAGAGAGGAACCTTGACATATGTTTCAACTTGGAAAGCCTTTAAACTGTCAAGGAGGGAACTGGGAAAGGAATTTGGTTCCCAGTGTAAGCTGCACCTTGTGTGTATCAAGAACCTAAGTTGTTTTATCTTCCTACTGTGTACTTCCCTAAGGGGAAGACAGTTAAAATAATTTACCAGCCTTTACACTTTTCACCATGTACATTATAGAGTTGATAGCCAAGTACAAGCTTTCTAAAATTTCCTGTAAGTGTGATATGTTGGCAGAATTTTTCATTGAGGCCACTGGTCAGCTCTGTGCCACCAACTGGCTTCCAAATAACCATACAGAAACTTATTATTGATTATAAATGCTCAGCTGAGAGTTTAGACTTCTTACTAACTAGCTCTTTCTTCTTAAATTAACCCCTATTTCTTATCTACACTCTACCACGTAACGGTACCTTTTCTCAGTAGAGCGTGTTCATCTGCTTCCTTGGCTTCTAGCTGGTGGTTCTGCCTCCTTCTTCCCTGCCTAACCTCTACCTGCCTACCTATTGGCCATTTAGCCCTTTATTAAACCAATCCGAGTGACAGATCTTCACAGTGTACAAAAGGAGTATTCCACTGCAGTAATATATTAATCTGTTTTTTGTTTCTCTCATGAAATACTCGAGGCAAGCTACTTATGAAGTATAAGGGGTTCACAGTGTTTGAGGATCAAGGGTATAGCACTCACATCAACTGAGCTTCTGAGGAAGACCTCTTGCTGGAACATAAAGGCAGGGACATGTGGAGGATGGAAACCTCACACTTCCAAACAGAAAGCCAGAGATCAAGTAGGGTTGAGAGTGTGTGGGTCAAGCTCAAACTTCTAGAACTCTCTCCAGGACAGTACTCCCTTCCAACAGCAGTGTACCAGTAACATAAGGACCTCCTAGTAAGTCCCTTCTTTTAAAGACCTGATCACATCAATGCCACCACCCTTGGGCATTTACATACTTACTGAATTGAAACCTTTGGTATATTCAAAGGCAAAATACCTTTTTTCCTTATCTTTCTCTGTGTGTTTAATTATTATTGTATTATAGGCAGTGTCTGAAAATGGATATCCTTAAGGCCCAGCTTATAGCTCGGGGTGTGTGTGTGTATGTAATTATTGTAACTTGTATCTATAGGCAGCATCTGAAAATGGATATCCTTAAGGTCCAGCTTATAGCTCAGGTGTGTGTGTGTGTGTGTGTGTGTGTGTGTGTATAACTATTGTATCTATAGGCAGTGTCTGAAAATGGATATCCTTAAAGCCCAGCTTATACCTCAGGTGTGTGTGTGTGTGTGTGTGTGTGTGTGTAATTACTTTAATTTGTATTTATAGGTATTGTTTGAAAATGGATATTCTTAAGGCTCAGCTTATAGCTCCATGGTAAGAATAGTCCTCAGTCCTCCGTGGTAAAAAAAAAAAACAAAGGGGGACATGCTGTGAACATTGTTGAGCATCCAAGGGTTTGGGGTTGCTTGTTTTGTTTTGTCTTTTGCTTTGTTTTGTCTTTTGGTTTGAAATCCAAGTTAATACAGTTAAGACTGCTCCCGTGCTGATTCGGGGGCGGGGGGAGCTTCGTTATGGCCAACCTGGGTTGAAATGACCCATTTCTAATTCCATGGACTTTGTTATTATCCGAGTGACTCCTGGTTATTATAGAAAATTTAAATTAAAAAGTAATTTAAATACACACTTTCCGACTTCTCCCTGGGCAGCTGGAGCTTTAAGAAAGCAGCCCTTCTCTGCTGGCTTTCATCAGTTCCCTCCCTAAGAGTCCGTCCCAGCATCTTCCTAAGGCCACAAACACAGACCTGAATCTTCCTTTTTTTTGAGCAGTGTCGTATCATGCTTTCCCAGAAGTGGTACATCGATTCCCAGAGTGTACACACTGTAAAGCCAGTCTACAATGTCTGGAGGGAAAATTAAAAACAAACATTAAGAGTGGTAATCTATAATTGCATGTCTCCTTTACTGCTCAACATGTCTTCCTTACTCTTTCAGTCTGTATCCCAAGTGACTCAATGATAGCTATACCTATGTTTTATTACAGTCAAAAATAAGAAAACAGCTGGATCAAGGAGAGGACACTGTCCGAACTCGGTCATTCATCTTCAAATAGAACTTTCTTGGCTCAAGGGCAAGGTGGAATGTTCCAGGTGCTCTGATCTGTGGCAGGCTTCAGAGGAAAGGTCATTAAGGGAGTTCCTCAAAAAAAAAAAAAAAATCAAACAAACACAAAGCAGACCGTGGTCGGGAGCTGGATGCTGTTTGCTGATTCACGGAAAACAGCTGGCAGGACCTGGCCATCTGCTCCAGAACACGGAAGCAGCACCCCTGCCTAACCTCCACTTCCAGGTGGAGCCACTGAGAACACAGCGCAAGACAGAAGAGCTTGTTTGCCCTCGCGGTGGCTTAGGCTTGTTGACTTTAGTTGCCTGGCGTCCTGCCCCAAGTCACGGTCAGCACAAGTTCTTAAGAAGGAAGCGGCAACACCGGCAACACGTTGGGAGCTCCGGCTCTTTTAGGAAGCAAATACAAGATAATAAACACCAAGGACTTTCAAAGGAGGGGCTGCTTTTCTTTTGTTTATATACAAAAACCTCAAGAAGGGCTGGAGAGGTGGCCCAGCGATTAAACGTGCTTCTGCTCTTGCAGAAAACCTGAGTTCAGTTTCCAGGACCCACATCAGATGGCTCGCAAACAGCCATCACTCCATCTTCAGGGGGATCAGACGCCTCTGGCCTCCTTGGGCACCTGTGCTCAGGCACACATACTCACACACATGCACATAATGCAAAAAAAAAATTTAAAAAACGTTTCAAAAAAATGAGAAAATGGTCATCGTGTTTATTTTTTTCTTTTAAGAGGCTTAGAAATCAGACTGGTGCCACGCCACGTTTGACAACCTGAGAGGGATCCCTAAAACTCACAGAGAGGTGGAAGAAGAAAACCAACTCCACAAAGTTGTTCTTCGACCTCTACATGTATGTCAGCATGTGTGACCCCCACATCACACATAACGCACACAATAATTGCTCTTTTTTATAAAGCTTAGAAATCCAGCGGATCCTTTACTCCTAATGATAAACTGTGAGAACTACATGTTTTGTGGGTAACTGGATAGATAAATGTAAATTAACATATAGTAAGGAGTGAGGATGTTTTAAACAGCAAGAAACTGCACATTGAAGGGTGATAAGCAGTGGATGACTTTTAGTTTAATGGTTATCATTACAAATGTAATAACACACTTATAAGCACTAAGTTATCTTTAGCTGCCGTTTCTTCACATTGATTGAGACTTCCCCAAAGCAGATGCCTTCTGTCTCTTTCCAGGGTAGGTTGTATGAGAATAGCCCTATGAAGCACCCCAAGATTATTCAAAGACAACTTCTGTTACATAGCTGTTGCAAACTAGGATCCCCAATGACACTGGTGTTCAGAGGCCATGAATAGGTCTTGACTTCTATTATCACTGTTGATATGGCTTTTAATGACGGAAGTTAGAAGGGTGACGAGCCAGCAGGTGAAGAAGAGCTGGTGGAACTCTGTTCTCGCAGCACAGAGAGACAGTGGGCAGCACTGTCGTCAGTGTGACCAAGACACTGAGCAAACAGCTGATCGGAATGATTATTTTATGGTCCTAGATGATGTCCATGCTTAGGGTGTGATGTAGCTGCTACATCATAGCAGGCAGGAGTCTGAGCAAGGCAGGAACAGGAAAGGGAGGAACCAAGACAAGAGACCCCAGGAACACGTTCTGAGTGGTCTACTTACAGCCAGGCCCCATCGTCCACATTCTGCCACGTCCTAGTAATCTGTTCAAAACTCTGATCTATTTGGATGAAATAAATGAATTAAACCTGCCATTAGGTCAGCTCTCTCACCTCTGGAATGCCTTCAAGGACATACCCACAATATTTTTGGTATTTCTCATTCATAGTACCTTGTTAAATTTTTTTCTGTTGTTTATACAGCTAAGACTCAGAAATTGTTTTTTCAACAGGTTTTTTGGAGTTGGGTTGTGGATCAGTGGTAGAATGCTTACTGCAAGAAGGGGCATTTAATTTGTTATGTTTGTGTTGTATGGAATAAAGCAATGTCAAGATAAAATATATTGTGTCTAGTTTGCAAAATAAGGAGTAACAGTGGCCTCTCCTTGAAATGTACCGTTTTGTTTCCTTAGAAACAAGTGTTTTTCTTCATGTGTTAAATATTCTTTTTACTTTCTATAAAATTTGTTTATTTATATTCTTTGGTTCTGTTTACTAAGTAAAAAGTACATGATTTTGTTGTACATGTCCAGTTTTTTTATTATAACATTTTTTTATTGCTTTCAAAGTAGAATAAGATGGAAAAGACCAATTAGATACTGGTACATTAGTGGTTTATTTAAGGCACTGCTTGAACTGCCTTTTTGACAAGCATGACTTCACTTGCCACCTGGAACAGAATGACCTGGCTAAATAGCTGCTTCAATGGGTGGTTGCCCTTAACAACCTGCTGACTGCCACCGGAAGCTTCTGTAAGGTCTTGCTTGCCCACCCACGTTATGGGTTTAGAGTATAAAATGAGACTACGAACCGGACCCAGAGTGGAGGCCTTTCAGGAGCTGTCCTGGCCTTGGTCAGCCGTGATGCGGCCTCTCCCCGACTCTCATCAGCCTGGGAATGTTTTCTCCAGAAAGATTCCCATAGACTTTTAAAATTTAAATACAACTAGTTAACATCCTAAATAGCAATGGCACTTCACAGAAGACTGGAAGCTTAGGAACTATGACATTCTCCAGGGATTTAGTGGGATATGAAAGGAGCAGTGAACACACACACACAGCAGTCAATGCTGTGAGGGGTCTGGAAAGCAGTGGAGGAGAGTGGGCAGGGCCCCAGGCCATCTGTTAGAGGGATTGACAGGAAATGGGGGAACTACCACACACACACCCCACACACACACATACCACACACACACCACACACACACACACCACACATACACACACACCACACACACACCACATACATACCACACACACACCACACACACACACACCACACACACACACACACACACATACACACACACCTATTTGCCTAGGACCTGGTCACACACTTTGTCTGTTCTTGGCTGTCCAGTGAAAGCATCATGCTTTTACCTCCAGAGAAGAGCCTGGTGTGTGTGTGTGTAGAGGGGGCTCTTGGCTAGTTTCCCAAATCCAAAATAGCAGAAGGGAAGGCATTATGTGCAGAGGGCAGATCAGAGCACGGGGATGTGGGAGAAAAGTGAGTGAGGTATGTCTGTCCAAGGTCACCTAAAACAGCCAAACGTTAGCCATTATTGTCTAAATTCCTTCTGGGAAAATCTTGCCCCACATATTCCTACTAGGATGGTAAAATCTCCCCTTGGGCGAGGGAAAGCTAGTGCAGCTGGAGAAGCCAGCCCCTGCTTCAGGGCCCCTGGGCATCGGAGCACTGAGGGGCTTCTCTCTGTCCCCCTCATTCCTACTCAGGTGGTATGCGGCAGTGCCTTAGCCCTCCCCTCCCCCATTCTGATGATGCGAACCCACTCGGGCAGAGAGAACAGGAAGACTGTGGTAGTGGACATAAGATCGTACTTCCCTCTCCTTTCACACTTCAGACCGTCACCAAGGAAACCACACAGTGGAGGGCCAGGCTTGAGCCATGGCATCTGTCTAGCCATGACATCAAGTAGAGTTGTTTAGTCGCCTGTGCTGGAGGACCAGTTATACTTTTTAAAACATTTCCGGCCTATCATAGACAGGGCTTCTATAAGTCATTAAAAATGATTTAAAGGGACTGAAGAGAGGACCAGAGAGAGGTCCCTAGCACCCACATCAGAGAGGTCACAACCATCTGTAACTCCAATGCCTCTTCTGGCCTCTACAGGCACCCATACACATGTTTCCCCGACCACCACACACATACACATAAATAGTAAATTAAAATGAAGTGAAATTATGAATCCCATTTTAAATACCAGATTCAGCAGACATCAAATTAGTATAGTTTATTATGATTATTATTACTGGTGCTAGGGAGAGGCAAGTAGTCAAGCATCGGTTATTTTCTACCAGTATAGACCAGCCTGGACTATGAACCACATTCTCAGTAGCACAGGTACAGCTGTCCAGCAGGCAAAAGAGGGAAAGCCCACTTGGGAAGGAATCTTTGTGAGGCTGGAAGACTTTGGGATGCAAATGTGTAGTTAAGAGAGTTGGGCAGGACTCATCCAATCAGCTGACAGATTTCTACAGAGAGGAAAAAGCCTGAGTGGAGATGGTCTCCATGTCTGGGCACATTCCAGTTGCACTTCCCAGGTCCTTGCACCAAACCCTTATAATGAATACACTGATCTGCTCGCGAACTGATACAACTTTCTCCCCAAGTATTTTGTTTGTTGCTTGAAGAACTTTAAAATTTTTTACTTATTGTTATTGTGAGTGTGGCCAATTTGAGCTTGCTCAGGAGAGAACTGATTCCCAAGTTGTCCTTTGACCGCCACACATGTACACGTGTGTATGCACACACGACACTAAATAGGTGGAATTTTAAGTTATTCTAGTTTTATGTTACCTTTGCAAAAGAATATTTAGCAATTCCCATCTGCAGGACTTTACAAATGATCAATAATGTACCCATACTTTCCCTGATATAGAAACTCTACAGCATGAAGTTAATAATCTTCAGGTTACACACAGCTACTTGCACGTCTTTCTTTGGGGTGTTCAGATGATGCAACCACTCTTTCCTGCAGTACTGAGGATCGAGTCCTGGGCCTTACGCCTGCCAGGTGAGTGCTCTGTCACTGAGCTGCAACTCTATCCTTCCAAGATATCCTTCTCAAATTTGTTTGAGAATGCCAGAGTTGCCCAGGCTGCCCCTAAACTTTCAGTCTTCTGCTTCAGCCTTCCCCACAGCTGGCCACTTATACAATTATCACCTCAATAACAAGTTTGCTACTTTATTCTTTTTTGTTTCATGCACCACATTACTGGCAAGAACTTTCCAGATATCAAGTGGTAACCCAGACAGTAAGAATTCTGCATTTTGTTGGGTGCATCTCATAGCTGACAGTTTTTAGGTCACCAGAGACCCACTTTGCTGTCACGTGCCCTAAGCAGCCCTGCTTTGTGGCTGTGGAGTGGCATCCATCTCACTCTCTCACAGGACTCTGCACACCGGGTCCCTTTCCTCACAATTCATCTCCTATTGTACTGGAAAGTGAGGGGGAGGAGGGGGAGGAAAACTGCTTCCCGCAGAATCTGAGGACGGCACTAGCAACAACTCCAACGTGGAGAGCCGTCCCAGAGCAGACGCTCCAGGCCAGCGTCACCTCTACAGCTGTGCAGTGGGAGCACTGGAGACTGGCACACGGGCAATGCCTGTGAACTGACTCACCCCAGCGACAAACTGACAAGGAGAGTCATGGCTGAGCCGCTCCTGAACTCCTTAGGCATATCTAGCAGATAAAACCGCGTTCCTGGTGATTCAGCCAGACCCATGGATGAGGCTTTTTTTTTTGACAGTTTATAATAGGTAAAACAATCTCAATACAACACCCACAAGAAGCATTCATTGCTTACTCATGTGGCTGGAGGACAGAATTAATTATGTCCATTATAGTTTTCAAAGTCTGAAAAAAGAGACCTATACAAAGCTCATTCTGTATTTTTAAAAATACTATTTTATTTATATTTGTGTATGAAAAAAAATGGCTATACTGTCATTTTTATATACATACTGATACTGGAAACAGAACTCAGTAACATGGCATTTCCAATGTAGAAAGAACACAATCATTAAAGCACTGTTACGGAAAGAGGAGAAGAGACGTCATGAGCAATGATTTGCGTTCTCACTGAAGAGCAGCACCCTCGAAGAATCAACTCCATTAGTAACACTCATCTACCAGAGACCATAGACAGAGGTTAGTGATTGTACTTACTTTATTATTTTTACTAAGCCATTCATCTTCCTCACACTCAATGCAAAGAAATAAAATATAACCTTAAGAAAAATATGCCCTCATTATTATTCTCAGCAAGCGTCTCTGTGACTTGTGGCGTGGGAGCACTGTGCAACAGGTGTGCTTGCTGGCTCCAGAGCATCCGTGTACCGTTCTGATCCTGATGACGGGACAGACACCACTCATTATCAGGCATCCACACTAACTCCATGGGAGCTGCACTAGAATGAACCATTTTTGTGGCGTTCCCAGATCTCACTAAGTAAGAAAAGACTTTATACACATAAATATAACAATTGATCTGTCTATAAATTACAGTTACAGGCTCTCCTTTAGTGTAAGGTGGAAGAGCAGCCCTCTGGACACATAGATACAAGTATTACTGTGGTCTAAAGATTGCTGGACTGGCAGGGTGTTGTTGCGGTGAAGACAAGGAAGACATCAGATCCATTGTTAGATTAAGACACTTCCACAACTTTTATCAGCTCTTCAAATAATGGAGCCAGTTCCTTTTCGAGGCTGACAATTAGTCCTAAAAGACATTTAAGAAATTAGAATGTTAGAAAATTCTTCTTATGAATGCTGAGCTAAAATCAACCCTCGTGAGGGTTTGTCAGAGCACCTCACCACAGCAACAGAAACTAGGAAACTGAATTCTCAGTCATGCTCAACTTGTTTATAAGTATTCAAAACCTTAAAATTGTAATTTAACTGATGGGCCTATAGGATGAAGTCATTTTAGCATCTGATATGCATCCCACTATGTTCTGTAACCCTTCATTTCCGTGGGCTGTTTTAATGTGAGCTATAAATAGGACATGGAACGCAACACAGGTTTGACTAGCTTCTACTGCACCAAACCAATCTCTTGACCACTCCATTTGCATATGTAAATGACCCTGGACGATAGAGAAGGCCCGGTTTTGCAGACGTGGGAACTAGGAACCAAGTTCAAGAGTTTTGTGCGGCTGAGGCACAAATGCAGGTGGTTGACAACAGCGACCACCAGGCCCAACTCCAGGACAGTACCGTAAAGAATACAGCCAGCATGCGCAGGCCGTCATTCTAACATACCTGTGTTGGCATTACTGCTGGCTATGAAGCTCACCACCAGAGGTAAACGATTGAATTGAACCACCTGGAAGGAGAGAATAAGGTCTAAATCACATGCTGCATGGTGAAAACACAGATGATTCAGCTGGAACAACAGATTGAAACAGCTGATCGCTGAACTTTCCGGGAAAGTCTCTTACCTGTCACAACAGAGGAACCATGTTGAGGAACCACAGCTGTGCAAGCTAAGGGCACCATCTACTGGAGTTGACAGTGACCTAATGTGCACTTCACAGGCTGACAAGCTCTTTTTAAAGTTTTAAGTATTTTTCCACAATAATTATTTTCTGATATAAAAACATCAAAAATCCCTAGTTTTAATATAAGTACTCTGAAGACTAAATTTTTTTTAAAAAAATTCTGTGCCTCTCATATTATAATTATACCAAAAACAGTTTATACAAAAGTTATAAAAATGATAAGTAAGCCAGTGAAGCATTGGTAGCTATACATTGAATATACCAACCTGGTAGGTGTTATAGTAACAGATGATACTTTTATTTTTTGAAAGTCCGAGTTTGCTGCCTTGATCTGTCGCAAGGGCAAAGGTGGACAAGAAGCCAGGCCTCAGGGCATGCTCTGGAGCACTGTCGTTAGCCACTGTGGAGTGAGCGTTAAATAAAATTATGCAGAGCATGGCAGGAAGAGTTTAACAGCAACTTTCAAAAGAGCATAAGCCCATAAAAAGCTAGGCACAAAGGTACATTTACAGTGTTGGAAACTCCATGGCTGCTACCTGGGTTTCATTAACTCAGATGGAAAAAATTACTTAATCAGAAGTTCAGTATTCATAACTCAGGGAAGATATGCTGACTTCCAAGATGAAGTGACTATTCTGGTCATCTGAGGATATGTGAGAATAAAATGGGAAAAGCTACAAAATTGTTTGCTCTCATAAAAGCCCCAGAAGCAGTGTCTCTCGTCGATGCTGACAGCCATATAGCTGGCTGCCTACTTCAGGGTCCCCTCGCTCACTGAAGGCTGGACTAGGTTAGCCGCATCAGCTAAGCAGGGAGCTTCAGTGTTTCACAGAGATTCTGTGAAACAACACTAGGGCTGGAGAGCCACCTGAGCCCTCTTTAGAGAAGTGAGAAAAGGCAGGTGGCCTGCCCACAGCCACCCACGGACAATGGACTCTGTCACGACTTGTCACCAACTCAATGCACTGCTCTGGACAGTCCATGTCCCCTCTGCACTTAATGTGTTATTGTGTAAAATGGTGACCTCTAAAGAATATTGTAATCCTAATGTCTAAAATTATATGTCTGTCCTGACATGGAAAAGAAACTGTAAACTAACAGCCCCCCCAAAAAAAACTGTTGGCTGACAAACTGCCAATAAAGGCAAAACAGTCTTTCAAATTTCTTGCTTCATGGAAAAGTCTGCCAGATACTGTGGGCCTGTAGGCTGAAGATGGATGCCCCAATGATACAGAAGAACTTTGGGTGACTGTCCAGACAGCAAGATGTCCCTGTCAATTCTAGAGTTTGAAAAGTTGCTTACAATGCACTTCCTGTGAACTTAAGTAATATTATATCCTTCTGGTATCTTTGAAGAGATGAATAAAAATACAGTTTTCCTTAGTTATAATAAAAAATAAAATAAATATAAATATTGTAACTGTAATTCTTGCTTGATATCTGTTTTGTTGTACGTAATCTTGCTCTGTTAAAGTTAAAACCTTCCTTTTTATTTAGACAGAAAAGGGGAGATGATGTGGGATCCCCCTCTGTATGCTGTAAATGTTTTATTGCCATTGGTTAATTAAAAAAAGCTGCTTTCAGTCAATAGCTTAACAAAGTAATGCCAGTCAAAAAAATCTAAACAAAGATATAGAGAGAAAGTAAGCAGAGTCAGGGAGATACCATATAACCACCAAAAAAAAAAAAAAAAAAAGACATGAGCCACCAGTCAAAATCTTACCAGTAAGAGTTAGTTAATAAAAAGCCTAAGCTAATAGGCCAAGCAATGTTATAATTAATATAGTTTCAGTGTGATTATTCAGGTCTTGGGTGGCCAAAAACAAACAAGCAGCCTCCACCTACAAACATCCACTTGGATCACACCACAAGACACAAAAGTAAGCAATCTGAGTTCACACTGACTCTGTTACAGCAAATGCATGTTAAAAAGAGCTGAGAATCAGCTAAATTCATGTTGGGTTGATCAAAACACACTGTGTACACACATGACAGCCTCAAGAATTAATAAAGATGCATTTTCTAAAACTTCTTAGATTCAGATCAACTAAAGTAATTATGACATTAAAGTTTTAAAAAAAAACATCTCTAGTAAAGAAGCAAAAACCCATGTAAGATTTAAAAACCACCAATCTGAACTAGTGATGTGGTTCAAGGATGACCGCCTGCCTGCCGTGCACACTCAATACTAAAGATATATTTAATAGTTTGCATTATATCATAAGCATCTTCAATGAAAAACTGGGCCTGCTGTTAGTATTCAGGCATGTACTGGCCTGCTCTTGGGGTTCTGACAGCTACATCCTCAGCTGTACTGCTTAGAGAACCTCCTGTGCACATTTGTTCCCTTTTCAAAGGGCCCTGCCCACCTCCCATTTCTCCCTTTCTCTGTCTGTCTGTCTGTCTGTCTGTCCTCTTCTGCTGCTTCTGTCCCCAGGGGCCAGTCTCCTTTCTTCCCTCCCCCCTTTTCCCATTCACTTTCACCCAATAAAAAACCTCTCCATGTGAGTTCTGTCACATGGCGTCTTTCTCTCTTGTACTGAGTTTTTCTAAATGACAACACCTACGGTAAATGGTAACATGCATGCAGATTCTAAGTCCTGCAGACATGGAACACACTACAGGGTCCACATCCAGTCTCCAAAAGACAAACGCACATATTTCCTCAAAAAACTAAAACAGTCTTTCCAATTTGTTGAAATAAGCATTATACATTTCTAATTATTTAGAGCACATTTTTTGTCAAAAGTAAACACACCATATGCACGAAGTACTCAGTTTACCTTTAATAACAGGCACCCCGTCTCTATCTGATACAACAATTGCATGGAGCCCTTCAACGCTACAAGAAAGCAAAACTCAGTATTACAAAATCATTTTGATTTCTACAAACATGTACCTCAGACTCACAATGGTAATTCTCAAGTGTATGTGTGTGAGAAAGAGACAGAAAGACAGAGAAACAGACACAGAGAAATGACGCAGTGTGTATGTGGAAGGAAGGCGACAACCTCAGGCCTCTTGTCTGCCCCTGCATATGTCAGACTAGCTGGCCATGAGCTTCTAGGGAATTCTCCCACTTCACTACAGGAGCACTGAGTCCAGACGAGTTCCGAGGACCCAAGCTTGGGTCTTCACTTGCACATTAAGTCTTCACCCACTGAGCCGCATATTCTCATTATTATTTCTTTATTCTGTGTGCCTACTTGTATATGTACCACATGCAGGAAGGTGCCTTCCGAGGTCAGAGGAGAGCATTAAATTGCTGAACCCCTCAGTGAGGGTGCTGGGAACTTAACCTTTCCCTGTCATTTGCAAGAGCTCCTAATTATTGAACCATCTCTCCAGCCCCTCAAAGTTATAGTCTTAAGAGAAAAATAAACTCCAGGTTTGGAAAATATAACTTAAGCAACAAATTATATAACAAAATGTGTGAGCAAACCTTGTGTGTATTGTGTATTGCACACACACACACACACACACACGTGTGTACAAGTGTACACTCATATCCGTGTCTGTTTGTAAGGAATAAATGCCTCTGTCACCAGATGCTTCTAGCAGCAGAACTATATGACTGGATGACAGGCAGAGGAAGATTCTAAATCCTGAATTTTACAAATATACTGTCTACTCAAAAAATATCAAATAAAAAGACAAATGCTCAATATGTTATACGTGTTATTCAAAATGCTTAGAAAAATCTGTGCACAAGTAAGATTTTGTAATTGCCATAGTAATTAATTTGCATAGTAACCAATGCACCGAAAGGAGGTGAAAAAGTAGGGTGTTCGTTCTTTTTACTGGATTACAAATCCACGGAGACACAGCCTAAGAATGCAGAACAGCCCCGTTCTTAAAGCACTCCTTTCTAGAAATCAAGGCACAGAGAAGTTGTTTTCAATTCTGCACACAACAGACCAAGAGCGATCTGAATAGATTTTACTAATAATTGTTGGGCCACCAATAGACATATTCATAAGAAGTAAATTTTATTAATCAGCAAAAATCTAAAGCTTACTAAACAAACTATTTTCATTCTAAAAACAGTGTTGCTTCCATTAGTATTAAAGACATCAGCTGGGGTCTGCGGTGTGGCTGAGTGTTTGTGGAGCACACATAAGACCCCGACTCAGCCCCTAACAGTCTTCCCACCATCTCAGCAATCCCGCCACACAAACCAACCAAATTGTTTTTCATATAATTATAAAACATCAGCTATTTTAAAACATGGAAAGCCTAAGATGTTGGGAAGGGGGGTCGTGGTCACAACTAGATTTTAAAATACAAAGCCAAGAACAATATTTAACAGGGAATTAAAGATACATTTTATTGATACCTGGAACTAGTCTGGTTTTTTGGAGAAGTATAGAGATAAAGCAGTTAAAACCATGGACCTATGAAGCTGGAGAGATGGCTCAGTGGTCGAGAGGACTGGATGCCCTTCCAAAGAACCCAGGTTCAATTCCTAGCACCTACATATCAGCTCACAACCATCTGTAACTCCAGTCCCGGCAACTTGACACCAGTCATACACACAGTGCACAAGCAAACATGCACATAAAACACCCACACTCATATATAAAAGTTTAAAAATAAACAAAAACACATGAACCCCACTAAACCCATGCTTCTAGCAACAAATCCGAGTGTTTGCAATGCTACTGTTCCTCATTCTTTCTTTTTCTGTTCTTAAGGTGTAATAAATCTGTTTTCAAGAAATAATCTGCTAATATGAATCAGAGTGAACTCAGCCCTTATGAAAAGGGTGGCCCTAGTCCCTTCCCTGCCATTATGCTGTGCCCTTTGGAAGTGCTGCAGACTGAACTTTCCCAGTGCACGGCAAATTCTCTACCACTGACATACACTCCCAGCCCCTTACAACATGCTTACATTGCATAGACCTCTTGTATGAGCCTTACCATATGGCGATTTCTGCTTGGCTAAAAGGTAAACTAACAGAGTTAAAAAAGAAAAAAAGCATTTACTTTCAACTAATTATGGTCACCATTAAAGCTGCACATAGGAAGCCGGGTAGATACTCAGCAGAGGTGAACTTACTGACATAAGAAAAGCAGTTGGATGAAAACATCACAACACACACACATCAAAGGAAATCTCAGGGACTTCACAGGATGGAAAACACAAAGGATGAAACATGGAATCTGATCAGAGGTGATGGACAGAGTAGAAAAGATGCCTACTCCTTATCTGAAGGCAAACAAAAGAAACCATCACCCTGAAATGACTCTTGATAAAAAAACAAACAAATAAAAAAAGCACCTGATTCTTTTGCTTTTCAGCTGCTGTTTCAAATATTTTTATTTATGTATGCAAGCATGTGGTCAGAAGACAACGTGTGTGGGTCAGGTCTATACCTCAACTGTGCGTGTCACAGCACCCGCATCAGGTTTCATAGCCACTGCCTTTACCCACTGAGACATCTAACCATCCTTGTTCTTTTGACACAGGATCTCCACTTCTGTCACCTTCCCAGTGCTGGGATTCCAGGCCTATCCACCTGCCCAGCTCACTTTCACGATGTTTCTAATGTTTCAGTATAATAAGCAAACACCGGTCAGTGGGTTGGTCTGTGTACTGGTGAGTTTTTTGGCAAGTAGATCCAAGGTAGGGTCACCTGGGAAGAGGGAACCTCCGTTTAGAGCACATCTCCTCCACTAGACTGGCCTGTAGGCAAGTGCAGGGCATTCCCCTGATTGATGGCTGATGAGGGTATAAAAAAGCAAGCTGCACAGGCCGCGGGGAGGCAAGTCAAGAAGCAGCGCACCGCCAAGCTTCTGCTTCAGCTCCAGCCCTGCCCTTTCATGAGGAACTGTGGTCTGCAAGACGAGATAAATCCTTTCTCCCCATGTTCCTCTTAGTCAGTGTTTTATCACAAAAGTACAACACAAATGAGGACAGTCTGCATTCCCAAAACTATTTGTAAGTAGTAATGAGAAAAGTTTTAACGTTGTAAAAGTTATAAGGTGAGAAAGCAACTGTTAGTTCTCCCACTAGTCACTAACGTTTCCCTGCATGGTTTTAGCCTGGGCCACTGCTTCTGTGGTCACGCGCTAGCACGGAAAGCTATCACTGCCGTCATGCGGGCCGCCCGTGTGAAAAGGAACCAGCAGCTAGTCTCTATAGTTGGCCATTTATTCAGAGGAAGATAATTAAAATTAATAAAAAAATTTCCCATTATTTCATTTAACACACCTATAGTGTTTTCTTCATGACTACCTAAGGAAAATACAACATATGAATCAAAACCAGAACACACTGTCATTAATTTCCACTGAAACCAGAAGCTAGAACACGTCCAACAATTAAAGCAAGAGTCCAAGCTAATGTTCATTTTTCCAGTCTAAAGATAGAACCTACAACCCAATAAACAACTATGATAGTATGTTTTTAAAAACTTTAGAATGGCAAGAAATCTAAGTTCTGGGCTCCAGTGCCTATTTCCTATTGAGCATAACAAGTCATGTGACAGCTCTATCTAGTTTTATGTTATCTATCTGTAAACTTAAACCATTACTTATGATACTTGGGGTTAGTTATGAATTTAAATATGGGAAATAATCACCATGACACATATAAAATACTAATCTAAAAAGGTGAAACAAAATACATTGTAAGATTAATGTTACACAGAATTTATTCGGCAACAAATGAGTATTTTCTTACCTTGGCAACTTTTTGTACAGAAATCGCTTTAGATCCTGAAAGAGAAAAATGTTTTAAAGATATTACAGTCTGCTCTCGTGGCCGTGCCATATCCCCCTGAAAGGACATGAAGTCACCATTTTTTTTTAAAAGATTTATTTATTTATTATGTATACAACATTCTGCCTCTATGTATGCCTGCACGCCAGAAGAGGGCGCCAGATCTCATTACAGATGGTTGTGAGCCACCATGTGGTTGCTGGGAATCGAACTCAGGACCTCTGGAAGAGCAGCCAGTGCTCTTAACCGCTGAGCCATTTCTCCAGCCCGAAGTCAACATTTTTAACTGGTGTTTCATCTTTTCCTTGTATAACTTGGAAGAAGTTAACTAACCTTTTTTTCTAGGCCTCAGTTTCATTCTGTTTCATTATATGTACACAGGGATAATCACACACCCTACATGATAAGAATGCTGAAAATTTTTGTAAGGTATGTATGTCAGTAGTGAAACACAAATACACACTTGCTGTAAAATGAGATCATGTGTTTCACAATAATTTATGTCCTGATAACACTGTATTCACTTGGCAACAGTCTATGAACCTCCTCCCATGTCCATAGAGATTTTCCATAACCGTTTTTAATGATCCTAAGTCAATTAGATAAACTACTCTTATATCCAGTTTCTTGACCAAAGACAACAACAATATGATGCGTTTAGCATAGAGCATGGTTCAGACTAAGAACAGAAAGCGATCTCTTCTCATTACAAACTCATCTGGAAATAATCACTGACAACTGAGGTATCAATTATGAGCTCCACCCTAAACGTGGGCTGATTTGAACCTTTATCTCCAACCCTGAATGAGTATCTTATTCCATGTCACCACCACGAACTTACTTTTGTTCTCGTCTTAAACAGACACACAAAAACGGAACAAAGGTTGCAAAAGGGGCACCCGTTAGAAATCCTTTTAGATGAACCTAACGAGACAGCACGATGACTTAGTGGGAATCAGGAACAATACCAACGGAACAGGTACCGATGGGAGGGCGGCCAGTCCTCCTTTAGAAGTCAAATGTTAACTGCACGGAGCTTCTGTGAGCCCCAATACGATTGGCTAGGCCACATTAGTGGTTCACCACAACCGTTCCTGATAAAACTCAGGCCCCTGCAAGTCCACTCTCACATCAATCCCCTACAACGGACCCGGGAAGACGGGCAGAGCTCAGGACAAAACCAATTTCTACCTCTTCCCATTCAGTGGCCTCGTGCAACCCTCCCACATCCCCTTTCTTATTGGGAACCGGTGTCACTCACATCCGCCATGATGAACCCCTTTCTCCCGCAGGATCAACCTATACGCCTGGAAGAGAAACTTCTGTGACTCTCCCAGCACCCCGGGCTGATTTCCCTTCCCAGATCCAGCATCCCGGGATCCACCCCCGCCAGGGCCCGGCGAGAGCCGTAGTTCTGGGTCTGGGTCTTGAAACCCTGCCGGGTGGCCAACCCCGACGGCCCGCCTCCGCCCGCCCGGACAGAAGGGGTCCCCGCGCGGGAGAAGGGGCGACCTCTGCAGACCCTCGCGCGCTCCAGCCTGGAGCGACCTGCCCGGTGTCCCCGCAGTTCAGTCGCCTCTCGGAAGCCGCCTGTCAAGCCGCTGTCACATGACTCGTGACCTCCGCGGCGCTCCGGGAAGAACTTCCTATACCCCTGCTCCCGGCGATTCGGAAGTTCCGGGGAGGCCTGGTAGAAACCGCGCCTGCGCGCTGCGCCAATTGCCCCGGCTTGCTCCTGAGCTCCCAGCGCCCTCTTTTTCACTCATCACACTTACAGCTGAAGACGTTCCTGTATGCACACCCTTTTCCATAAATCCTTTTCCTTAAATAGCCCCCACACACACACAATTTTATGAATGAAGACGTTTGAGGAGCACGGACTGAACAGCCTATTTGTTAGAAGTCTCAGGTCCCTAGATGACCCCGTTTTCTTACTCTTTGAATTTTCACTTAAAGTCAGTTCAGGAGCCATGAGCCGTTGGCTCAAGTTTGTCAAGTTTGTTTTAAACATGCAAGTACTGGGCTGCCTCTTAGGCTCTGGGTCTGCATTAGTTGTGCCTTCTAAAAACTGTCTATTTTTTGTTTGGTGTTTTGTACATTCAAGAAAGCCTACCGTACGGGGAAGACTAGAATGCTAGCAAAAAAGGAGAACACTCCAATTGCTTTGGCCCAATGTTTCTCATTATTGACGCTTTGGTAATTCTTCGTGGTAAACGGCTGCACTGAGGTCAGCTTAGTGGACTCCTATAGAATCCCAGGGACAAACAGAAATCACCTGGGATCAAAGTCACAGCCCAGTGACCGACTGTCTGATGGTCTCAGGAAAAATGAAATTGGTGGCTTTTGCTACAGATTTTCTCTTACCTCGTGTATTCTTAACAGTAGTGTACCTTGAAAAAAGAAGGCAGATGACTGGGAATAAATAAATACCTAATCTTCATTTCCGATCCCTAAAAGTAGGAGCGCAAACACTCAAAGACATAGAGGAAATGTTGCATTACCTACAATTGTCTGGGAGGATGGCACTGTTAACTACTCAGCTCAACAAATGACCTTCACCTAATCAGATCGTTTTAAGTGATGTGAGAAATTGAAAGGGACATTCTTAAAAGTCACTCCCTCTTTGCCTTTTCATTATTAAAACACTTCAATTAAAAATTATTTTGAGATACGGTCTCACTGTATAACTGACTGGCCTAGCATTTGCTATGTGGACCAAGCTGGTCTCAATCTCACAGAAATCTACCTGCCTTTGTCTCCTGGGTGCTGGCTCTAAAGGGCTGGCTAACACACCAGCCCAATTTCTTTCTTACCTGTGATACTGCATAATGTCATTCAGGTCTCCATTCTCACTGGTCTCCTCACTCTTCAAGTGATGGCATCTATGTTATTATTTTGCAGTTTTACGCCTTCCACAATGAATCCGTTCGGAACCCACCCTTTTCAACTGTGTTCTGTCTTCATCTGCTCTTGCTTACTGAAAGCTGAAAAATGTCTTTCCTGTATCACCTTGCTCCAACCCAGAAGCTCTCAAAATACCAAGGAGCCTGTTTCTCCTTATACTTGTCTTGGAATTCTGACTCTGTAAACCAACAGTTGTATTTGTTGACCTCTTCACTTGCACCCTGTTTTCTCTAACAATGACTTTGGCACGTACATTTTTCAGTTCTTGATTGAAGCCCTTACTTCTCGTCAATGAGACCAAATCAGTATCCATCTGTGTTAAGCTTATTATCAGTCTAACAGTCAACTTAGTTTTGACTCATTATTAGAAGTTTCTTTTCATGACTAATTGGTTCCATTACTTCGCATTGGCAAATCAAGATGGGGCATGTTGGGGGATACGTGATCAAGTAAACCATTGGGAGATACTTAAGACACAAGCTACACCACCACTTAATAATGTAAACAAAACTGCTAAAAGTGTGCATATGACCAGGTGCTCAGCAAGTTGCTAGGAATATATCGCTGTAGCCTCCAAAGAGCAACTAAAATTATACTCTAAAAACCCAAATCTGATACTATGACTCCCTCCTTAAAGAGCTAAGGTTTTTGACAACTGACTTGAGGTGTAATATCATCATCATGATTTGATTATCGTCTTCTGAAGATTAGGGCCCTATTGTAAGTTTCTACCTACCTTATACTAAATCATCCCACAAGTTTGTTTTCATTTCCATATAGTTTTAGTGCTTTGATTGAGAATTCCATACAATGCATTCTGATAATATTCACTCCCCGACTCAACTCCTCCAAGGTCACCCCCATTTTCATACCCCCAAACTTTGTGTCCTTTTCCCCTTTTCCCAATAATCCATCAAGTCCAGTTTGTGCTACTCGTGTACTCCTGGGCCTGTGGAACTATCCAATGGAGCACGATCAACTTACGTGGGACCACCCTTAAAGAAAACTGACACCACCTCTCTCAGAAGCCATCAACTGCCCATAGCTCCTCAATTAGGGTCCACGAACCCCTCCCCACTCCATGCTAGAATGCTGGCTGGCTTGATCTTGTGCAAGCAACCTAAGCTGCCATGAATCCTAACATTTTCAGGATGACATAGTTGGCACACACCATATGAAGTTTTTCTCTAGTATTTCACCTTGCTCTTTTTTCACCTTTTTGGTTTCAGCTTAACTTTACTTTCTCAGTGAAATCTTCCTTTACCTTTCCAGGACAGTTTAGGTGCTCTAGGTAAATGTTCTCATTGTCCTTTGTGATCCTCTCACATGTCTCAAGATTAAAACTAGATTTATTTCCTTGACAATAATATTTTATTGATTAAATTATACTTAGAGCTTTGTCTTGATCAGTGAATAATTCCCAGCTCTCAGCTCATGGCCTGTGATACAGCACGGATTCATACATTTATTGAATGGTTGAGTGAATGAAAGAATGAACATATGAATACCACAAAATATGCCAGTAGGTGGTGGTGCACGCCTTTAATCCCAGCACTCAAGAGGCAGAAGCAGGAGGATCTCTGCGAGTTCAAGGCCAGCCTGGTCTACAGAGTGAGTTCCAGGACAGGAAGAGCTACAGACAGTGAGACTCTGTCTCAAAATACAAAAGGATAAAATATAATGAAAACAAGCCTTTTATGGTGAGAACATCCCTTCTTTTTATTAATATGTTGAGATAAATTACAGACTGAAAGACAAAAATTCATAAATCATTCATTGCAACATTCATTAAAAATCAAAAGCAGCTTAAGGGTTCTCACAGGAAATCTTAGATAAGTCTGATATAACATTAAATTTTTACAAATCAGACCTTTCATTTTTAAACCTAATTATGTGATCTTGAATGCACTATGAAGATCTCCTTTACCAACAGTACTTCATTTTCCTAACATAAGGCTTCCATTCAAATCTCACCAGACCTTGAAAATCTGTATCACACCCTGGAAATGACCTGCAGCTTTTAAAAAAAAAAACAAATGAACAAGAACTTTAAATGGAAAGTTTCACATAGTAACCTAAAGGCCAACAATAAAGCAGAAATGAAGCACTTTTTAATATAAATAAATTATAAATACCAGTTAATTCTGGAGGTAATGGTGAAAATGCTATGAAATGTCACTCAAAAGTCCCTTCCAATGTTAACGGTACCAATGAAGGGCTAAGCAGAATCTTATGATGAAGCCAGCAAGACTTGCTGTCACTTGCATCAGGTATCTGTTGCCTCTATGCAGTTACTAGACATTTCAGCAAGCAGTCACCCCAAGTTTTAATAACTTCTAAACTGGGACGTTTCAAGGACCACTTCTGGGTTACCGGACTCAGAAAGATACACTTTTACTTGACGCATGGGCCTTAAATTGGAAATCTGCATTAAAACATGGACATCAACCGAAAGGTTTCACATCAATGAAATCCTCTTTACTAATGGTCAAATTTTGAAATAAGAATACCTACTGCTAATGGAAGCCCTGCTCTGTGCAAACAGTATAGTATTTATTAAACAATCACACATCTGAGGTATTAGCTGGAAAATATATACACTATATATACACTTATACATGGACACATCCACAGAATATTCACAAATCTATTGGCCTCTATACCAGCAGAAGATCAAATTAATTGAAAAAGAATCACGTAATTGGAAAAAGTTACACAGCGGGCATTTACAAAAATGTGGTTACATAATCCTTAATATAAGGAGCATGTTTTGAATCATTGCTTTGAGGAAAAAATGTTTCCACTTATATGAAAGTATCTGTTTTATAGAAGTGAAACCAAACAGGGAACCTGGCTTCAGGACTGTGAAGCCAACCAGATTATTAAAGGTTGTGCAAGAATTGCTTGAATAACCTGGTTCTTTCTGCTTTTGTTTTTGTTTCTTATTGTAGTTGAAACAGTCTTACAAGATACCCAGGCTAGCCTCAAATCCATAAATCCCCTGCCTCACTGGGTGGTTTAAGTGTTGGGACTACATGTATGAGCTACCATGCCTGACTTCTACCTGTGATGGAAAACTGGATTTATAGAAAAACAAAATGTGGAGGTTATTGTCAGGTTTTTTCTTTTCTTTTCATTGGCTTCCAGAGAATTTTAAAGATTCCAACTATTCTGATATGGCTAGCAGGCAAGGGTTTTTAGTTATCTCATGGATTAAAATTCAGGATGCTCATTTTCATACACTTTCTGTATAGATAATAAAAAATGTTATGGGTTTCCTTTCAGCTTGTCCTACTCAATAAAAAGATGGATAGTAAGACACCCAGAACTAAGCTCAACCATTAAGTGGGGAAGATAAGCAAAGACACTCATTTCTCTTTAAACCACTTGGTCTTTTGCTATAATACTTGCCTAATTGAAAAGATGGCTCATGCGGCCCTCTGGCCCACCAGTAATCATTTCACCGCTTTAAAAAGTGGGAGTTTTTAAAATTAAACATCTCAGAACACAGTAACAACTGTAGCATGTGTGAAACAGCTGCATTTCAATGTTACTAATAAAGATAAGGAGAGTAAAAACTTATTTTACGTATCAGTGTAAAAGTTTGAACAGCAAGAAAAATTCAGCATAAAAGTGCATTTGAATTCATGGGCTAGCAGTCCACATTCCTGTTCTTGGGAACACCTGAGCTGACACAAAACAGAGTACTTTCACGCTCCTGTGCACATGAGCGCATGCGCGTGCACACACAGACATTCTATATACTGTAAGGACTTTGATTTTCCTTATCAGTTACTTGAAAATCATGAATAAGCATGTAGTGGTTATGAAATGACCATGCACTCAAATGCAATCAGGTCTCAAAATGTTGTTTTCACTTATTAGATGGAAAACTTGAGATTTCTCAGTGTTCAATTAGCCTACTTGGTCAAAAAAAAATCCTAAGACTTCAAGATAACTAAATAACTAATGTTAGTGTATTCAAGAAGAAGGGAATGGAAAGGAGGGAAAGTGCTGTTTTCTTTCCTCCCAAAGTATATGGATGAGCGTGTGTGCATGCTTCTCTATGTGTAGAGAGATAGAACGTCAATTACTAATAGTATAACTACCATTCCCAAGCTTCCAAAAAAAACCCATTAAGAAACCTAATTAAGGGCTGGAGAGATGGCTCAATGGTTAAGAGCATTACCTGCTCTTCCAAAGGTCCTGAGTTCAATTCCCAGCAACCACATGGTGGCTCACAACCATCTGTAATAAGGTCTGGTGCCCTCTTCTGGCTTGCAGGCATACACACAGAGAGAATACTGAATACATAATAAATAAATAAATATTTAAAAAATTTTAAAAAAAGAAACCTAATTAATATGCAAAGGTAAAGAGCTACTGGGTAAAGATGAAAGTGAGCAAATGAAATTGTGAAACTTCATGTAGCTATAAGGCAGGAAAATATTGGGCTTTGTATCACAGCATGAGTAGCAAGCACACAAAAAAATCTTTCGGCTCAAGCCATCTAAATATACATGAAGTTAAATTCAAAGCAACTAACTATTTCCTTCCACAATTCAGGCATCGTTAACGATTCAGTCTTTGCTTATATACTTTATATGTAGCTTAAGATACCAGTCACTCAGTCAGCCATGCCCACAGCTAATTCCAAGTTCTGTTTAATCTAACCCATAAGTGTCATAAAAATGATG
This sequence comes from Ondatra zibethicus, assembly GCA_004026605.1. Classification (NCBI taxonomy): domain Eukaryota; kingdom Metazoa; phylum Chordata; class Mammalia; order Rodentia; family Cricetidae; genus Ondatra; species Ondatra zibethicus. Next base: position 202,402 of record PVIU01001398.1, read on the forward strand.
GGATACAGCAATGAACCGGAAACAATACTTTCCGAAGCCATGTGTGACTCTATGCTGTGTTAGTGTCTCTCAACCTGATAACCTGACCTAACTTCTCTATCCCTTTAAGGATGGGACTTAAGTAGGTTTGGTTCGTGTAAATATCACATTAATGTAAATTTCCCACTAAAACTGGAAAAATAGCTTAAAGATTTTCATTCAAGTTCCTACAAATTTCTGATAGATACAAGCTTTCAAAGTTAATTAGAACTCTATATTTTAAGCGACTTATTCTACAGGCTCAAGAGAATATTTAAAATTCTGTGGCATGTGTTCACTTCTGCAACACATATATTAACAGCAGACAATACAGAGAATAGCATGGCCCCTGTGCAAGGACAACATGAAAATTCACGAAGTTTCTATGTTTTAATCCAATGAAAGGCAAACAGAAACAGAAAATAGGCACAATGAACTCCTTTGAAGAAAAAAGTGGGAAGTAAGATCAGGGGAAGTCAAGACTAGCAAATGTAAAACCATGAGGCCCACGGGCCACAAGGAAGTGGAGACAGAACTTTCCAACTGCAGGTTTCCACTAAAATGAAGACAGCAAACTGTTATTGTGCTCGTGGGTGAGTGCTACAGCCAGCTTTTGTCAGAGAAAATGATTTCTGTAGTGGGCAGAAGTGACTTCGGAGCTCATAATGGTCACAGTAATGAGGAGACATGACTACTGAGTGCTCAGCGTAATGGGACACCTGCATTACCCACTCTGAGGCTCAGAGAACACTGAAGAGCAGGGGGTGGAAATATTAGTGAGAAATGGTGATGTGTTCCGGAACACTGCTTTCTGGCCACGACGCAGTTATCACACTGTGATTCTGCACATGGTCTCTATAAGGTCGGGCCTATCCACATCCCGTTGCAGAGGGGGAGGGGCTCAAGAGGTTACACCCTGCCCTGAGCATCTATCTATAGGCAGTTAGTGGCTGCTGAGGGAGGGAGATGTTTCCTTCAGGGTTGCAGGCACTGGTAATGTGCCTATGTTCCTGTAATAACCCCTACCTATTCCCTACATGCAACCATAGTGAAAACTCCTTGGGTCATCATCATCATCAACAACAAAAAGACTGAAGGAGAGAGGGCCACAGGGGGTGAAGAAGATGGAATGTATTATACATGTGTATGAGCGTGTCATAATGAAACCCATTGCCATATGTAACTAATATGTGCTAATAAAACACAGCTTTTGAAAAAAGAAGGGAGAAAATGAAAAACTTAAACCTAGTCACCGGGGTGGAAGAGCTGTAGCATGAAGAGGCCGGAGTCTCTCTGAGGACACCGCCTATGGGAGTAAGATAGAAAAGAGAGTCTGAGGGCTGGTGAGATGGCTCAGTGATAAAATACTTCCTGCACAAGTCTGAGGACTCCAGTTCAATCCACAGAATTGAACAAGGCATAAGAAGAGAACTTACTCCTGCAAGGTGTTCTCTGACCTTTACATGTGCACCTTGGCACATGTACACACACACACACACACACACACACACACACACACACCATCAACATAAAAATAAATAAAATTTATAATAAAACAATTTCAAACAGTTGCAAGAATCACAGGAATGACCAGCGGTTGAAGCCCTCACAAGCTTGCATTGAATGTTCTAGGTTAAAGGCTGTGCTAAGAGAGCAAGGCAGAAAGCTGAACAGACTGGGACAATCAGTGCAAATCTGGCTGGAGACCAAAGTGACAACTAAAGGAAGTTACTGAGTTGAAACAGTATGTATAATACGTCATTCTTCAGATCAAACATAGAAGAAAGAAGACTACAAAAGTGTGCTGGACTTACAATGAAGAGCAGAAGACTTACATGAACAAGAAACTTAAGAATTTAGTTGTCACAGATCTTTAAAAACAAGAGAATTTTGAAATGGATATTTCAATGGCTATGTTAAACATGAGAGCCATGATCTTCATGGGAAATGGAAAACTATGTATTCTTCTGGATGAAAATACACATTATAGCCAGGTGGTGGTGGTGCATGCCTTTAATCCCCACACTTGGGAGGCAGAGACAGGTGGATCTCTGTCTACAGAGATTCAGCCTGGTCTAAAGAGCAGCCAGGGCTACACAGAGAAACCCTGTCTCAAAAACAAAACAAAACAAAACAATACCCACTTTATTACCAGGTGTGGGAGCACATTCCATTAATCCTAGCATGGGTGGGGGTAGGGCACAGGCCAATCTCTGTGAGTTCGAGGCCAGCTTGGTCTACATTAAGAGTTCCATCCAGCCAGAGATACACAGTGAGACCCAAGATACAGAAAGAAAGTGGCACAATGAGCAAACACAAAAAGCATCACAAAAGCAGCATGGCAGCCTCCTCAAGGACCAGAGGACTCTGGGAAGAGAAGCACTAAGTCTTATCATCTTGTTCCAGAGAACAAGATCAACAGATAATGGAAATACAAAGAAATTAAAGGAATAATAACGGTTTGATGCAATTCAGAAATCCGCAAACTGAACGTTGAAATGACAGCTGAAGATTTGAATGAAAGAGAAGTAGAAAAAATACAAACAGCTATGTTTAGAGACATGCAGCTTTAGGGAACCATTCACACGAACTAAACGACACTAATTCAGGCTAATCGTCAGACAGGAAGTTTGCTGGAGGAAGCAGAACAGAACTTGGAAGTCTCTGAGAACAAGGCCCAGAGTGCCCTGGAATTGTGAATGTGACATTAGTGTAAAACTCAACCCCAGTTTATCACAAGCAAAGAGCAGTGATTCCTACATCAAGCCCTCGGCCTTCGTGAGAGCATGTAGAAGAACCCATGGACACACTGAGGAGGTAGAGGCAGCCACTGTGGTACATGGTCCTTTGAAGGTGTTCCTCAGAATCTAAAAAAGTCAAGATTCTACTTTAGAGAGTGACAGAAATATGGATGACGGTGAGGAAAAGGTTCTTACGAAGGATGACTAGACATGCAATGCTTTGATAGTTTTATATTAAATGTACGGTGTGAGAACTTCAGGATGGACCTCTTCTTTGCGGCACTCCTCTTGTTAAAGGTCCCATTTCTAGGCATGGTGGGGCTGTCCAGTCACCTAAAACAATGTGTGTAATTACAGTCAGGTGTTTCTACTGGAGATTCTGACAACAGAACACAAGAGACCGTTTTCAAGACAATTCAATAGATGACAAAACAGCAATATTTAGAAAAGAATCTGTAAGCAAACCCACAAAGTCTCTCTACCTAACATTCTCGTTCTTGAGCAAGGGATTGCAGAAGATGGGGGAGGGGAATATGGGATAGGACAACAAACTACCAAAACTGTGTTTGTAATTCCTTAACTGTATGAAGCAAAACCATGAAGCCATCACTGTCGTTAAACATAGAAGACCAGAAATCATCTCAAACCCAGAAAGCACCAAAACTTCAAGTCCCAGCTATGTTTTCCCGCCATGTATTACAGATTGAGTTACAAGAAGCTGATTCTAAAGATCTGATGAGTTGCCTGGGGGCAAGTGAGCTTAGCTCAGAATGCTCTGATGAGGTCTTGTTGTCAATCACAGCTCCAGCTGCTGCTTTACCCCTGCTCAGGGCCACGTGTGGCCCAACAGATCATACTCTGTCAGGTAAGCCAGCGGCAGTTGGAAAGGCACATAGCTGGGTGTTAGTGGTCATTTTGTTCTTATTCCATATTTTTAGAAGAATCCATTTGCTTTGGGGGTCCTGCTTCTGTTATATCCATGAAATTGAATTTCCATGGGAAGAAAGTTCATCTTTTGCTTCATAAGCCTCAGTAGCCTTGAAAGATACATAAATGGACATTTGGGGCTAACTTTTAATTACCAGAATTGTGAATGGCATAACTGCAACTTACCATTGAAAACTCATTTAGCATAATATTTATCATCATATTTTCTTTGAAATCTATCTTATAGCATCTTATTCCTATGTATGGCTTAGCAATTCATAAAACTAAAGAGCATACTGATAGTATATACCAGTTCATTTATCTCATTACATATTCTGGAATATAAGAACAATATTAAAAATGTCAATTCCTTCTACACTGTTATAAGCTTTTACATAAAGTTTTGTCTTTTCTTTTTGAAAAAGTTTCATTGTTTAAACTCCACACACCCAAATACCTAATGGAAAATGGTACTGTGTCATAAACATTCATTCCATCAGCCTAAACGGAGCGCCTCATGGAGCTAAACACTAAAATAATTTAAATAAAAGGCAAGCATTCATATATACACAAAATGATTCTTAAAATATTTACATGGCAAAGGAATAATGGAGAATCACTAAAAATGGCAATTGCTACAGGTGTGTGTGATAATCCTCTCCAGACATCGTAAGGAATCATGTAAGATTTCAAAGGGAAAGTAAGTGCAGAAGCATACTAAAATATTTAGTTTTCCGCTCTTACTACTGAATGCGCCAGTAGGTCATTAACAGTCCAAGATTTCAGGAGTCAACTACTCAGCTTAGTCTTTAATCAAATCTTCTTCGGCTTCACGGAGAAATGAAATGTACAGAAAAGACACAGTACATGGGAAGGAGTAGGCGGGACTTCCGGCTTATCCCCCTTTGTAGAGACTGGTCAGCCGCTCCAGCTCTTTGCAGTTGTCCATGCTTAGAGCATCTGCCTTCCTCCGCAGCCGCTCATCACGGTACACTTTAGCAGCATACTGCATATCTGTTTCTGTATACAAAATTCATTAGTTAACAACAATTTACATCACCTTAGTTGATTAAATTTAAATAACACTTTAGAGAATTCATATGTATATATAGATATACATATATATATATATATATATATTTCTCTGAACTGACTTTAAAAGAATCAAGTATAATTCCTATAAACCATTTCACTAGGACTTTTTCTTTTAAAAAAAAAATTGAACAGGGTCTCTACATAGACCTGGCTATCCTAAAGCTCAGTATGTGGACCAGGCTGGCCTTGAATTTGGATGTCCTCCTGCCGTCAGGTTTTTTCTTTATATGTAACTTTACTTTGACTTGGCACACAAAAACAACACCAACAGAGAACAAGGCTGGAGCCCCACCATCTCCTCCCAGTGTCCTTCCCCTTTACCCCAGAGCCCAGCAGCTAAGGTACTGGGGTAACTTCTCAGCCTTTTCTAAAATACCACCTGAAACCAGGACTTCCCATGGCTCTGTGTGGTTTCTGATAATTCGAACAGTTAAGAACACAAATTAAGCTGGGTGGTGGCACACACCTTTAATCCCAGCACTCAGGAGGCTGAGTTCGAGGCTAGCCTGGTCTACAGAGCTAGTTCCAGGACAGCCATCAGTACATAGAGAAACTCTGTCTCAAAAAACTACTCCCCCAAATAAAGGCACAAATTAAAATAAAATCTCCTTGCCCTCTTCCTCCGCTTTCTTTTTCTTCATGAGAACAGATTTCAGGATATAGCCCAAGCTGGCCTCAAATTTGTGTTCCTTCTGCATCAAAACCTTAAGCACCAGGATTGTGTGTGCTTTCACACTTGGAGAAAAAACTGGAAAATACAGCAGTCTCCCACATATATACAAATACTGACCCCACACAACTTGAAAAATAACCACAATTCTGTCTTCCCGCATTAGATGATAAGACCTTATAGCTGAACACATTACATGGTTTGGTCACAGGAGAACCAAACGGGCAAAGCTGGAAGCCTTCTCCTTCCCAGACAGCCTTCATAATTACAAAAGGAGTGACACAAGCTGTTGAGAACTATCATCAGCTGCGGATGCTGGGTGCTGGTCTACTACCCTGCTAAGGAGTATGTGCCCATCGTACAACAGTGCCACGGTTGTTATGGGGTAACTAACCACTTTCTGATTGGACTTGAGGTCCACTCCACAGGAAAGAATTCACACCTGGCACTGTAGACCTGGTCAAAAACCTGTGGCTGCAAGAGCATAGGCCCAACTGGAGAAGCTATGCTATTGTTTTGCTAAATGGACACAACAAGCTTATCTTTAAATACTTGTCTAACCCAGCGAATAACATGCCACCAGCTGTGAACAGAAAGTTCCTATTTGCAGTGGGTGGTGGTTTCTGCAGACTGTGACTGGGCTGAAGGCTCCCCACCATGGGGCATCCCCACCATCCCCTCCGAAGCTTGGGGAGAATGCAAGGGCTGGAGGGTGGTGGAACGATGTCCACCAGGAATGACATCACTGATGCTCTTGAATCACAGTGGTTGTGATCTGCAAGAGCTGCACAATGCTGAGTCCTTCAGTACTCTTGCATGGAGTGGGAGGAAGGCCCCAGCCTTCTCTGAGGATCTCTACCCAGTTAACAGTTGGCAGGGGGAGAGCATCATGAGACTCTACAGCTATCTCCAGTTAGTAGTTGCTGAGGGGAAAATGGAGAGAGATTTTCTTTAGTGGTGTTACAGAACCAGTACAAAAATGCCCATGTTCCTGTACATACCATGGTCCCAAAAGGAACCCTAGTTAAACGAAAGGGGGGGGAGGGAGAGAGAGAGAGAGAGAGAGAGAGAGAGAGAGAGAGAGAGAGAGAGAGAGAGAGAGAGATGAAAACAGGAGGACAACTGGGAAGAAAAGATGGATGAATCAACAGGAGTGTGAGGGGAGGTGGTACTGGGAGGTGAATATGATCAAAATACTTTATATACATGTATTAAATGTACAAACTGGCACCCACATGACCAACTAAAATCCACTTAAAACCTGAGAGGTCTTGCAAAGGAAATTTAGACACTAAAAGACAAAGTTTAGCTGCATTTTCTTTTTCCAAATGGGCTTTGCTTGTGGTGGCACACTGCGGCTCCTGTAAGAGAGATTTTTCTGATTCAGCAGTAGCAGGAAAAAAAGCTGTGGTGTCTCTTCAGAGCAATAGAAACCTGAAGCCATATGCTAAAACACATAAACCACAACTAAATACTAAATAACACTTAACACTAGTACAAGCCACTATGCTGAATGCTTACTGGATAATATGTTATGATGATAAGGTAACTCGTTTAGCAAGAAGCAACTTGATCTTCTAGATAATGTGCGATTGGAAGAAGCTATCCAACAAAAATGCTCATTAAACACAGTGAGACAAGAGCCATTTAGTAAGTTATTATACTGTGCCAATTATTATGTTTTTCCATGTGTAGAAAAATCATTACAGCCAATAGACATGTTAGATTGCTTCCAGGGTGTCCAGATGCTAAGACACAAGGATGTGTAGGTCTCTTACACAAAGCATCTGTGTTTGCATGTCCCACACATATCCTCCTGTGCATGTTGCCTCCATCATACTAATGCTGCCTAATATGGTAGAAATGTCATGCAGAGAGTTGTTACAGTAGATGGCTTAGAGAACAATGACAACAAAAACCACTGGCACATATTCAGGACAGACACAACTGCTCTTTTTCTGCACAGTTTTGATTGACAGCTGACTGAATCCATGGATGAGGGACGCCTCAAACATGGAGCGCTGACTGTACTCATTCATGTACTGGATTCCAATTATAAACCCGGTAATTTCCCTCAAGTAGCATAATCTACAACAAGCATTCCAAAGACTCTAACGGTTTTCCAAAATGTTAGAAAATATTTGATAGACTTACTCTGCTGTCTTTCTTTCCAACAGTTATTTCGAATATTCGTCACATAATCTTCCTCCACGCTCTTTTCTACCTTTTGTAATAGTGCTCCTTTGTATTCGCTTTTAAAGTCCTTACTGACGTAATAAACAACACCCAAGTTTTCTGTCTGCATTTTAATAGTTTGTCCTGATCCACTGCAAAAGAGATATAGGATCATTCTTCTTTTAATTAAAACTATATCCTAATATTCAAATGAAGAAACAAAAATAAAAGCAATTTAAAGTGAACATCAGTATTGGGTACATTCTTGAAAACTGCTCCAAACCACTTTGCACAGAGTATGCATATTTTGGTTAAGATTCCTTTGTCTTCCCATCTCTTAATTACGTCATTTCCCACTTAATGACATAAACCTAAGACCAATTTTCTCCTTTTCCTTTCTGTCTTTCATGTCAATGTATTAACTACTACATTAAGTTCAAATTCAAACATAGCATTTTTGTCCTGATCCAAGTGGGACAAGTGTACAACAGCAACAATCATATAAATGTATCACTATTTTTAGAATTAGAGATTTTCTTGTAAAAAGAGTTGGCACTTAAAAACATCAAAGGACCCTTCAAGGGGAGAAATGAAACAGCAACAATTAAATTTTGTAAAATTTCACTTAGCTGGGCTGGAGAGATGGCTCAGAGGTGAAGAAAACTGACTGCTGTTCCAGAGGTCCTGAGTTCATTTCCCAGCAACCACATGATGACACATACCCATCTATAATGAGATCTGGTGCCCAGAACACTATATACATAATAAATAAATTTAAAAAAAATTCACTTAGCTACTTACGATCTGGGATATAAGGAATAAGGAGGATTGGAGACCATCAACTGGCTTAACAACGACACTAGGATCAACACAATAATGGGCATCAGCTGGATAAACACAGAGAACCCGCCCTATAAAAAGAGCAGAGAACAGCAGTGTACATGACTGTCAGCGATCCAGTGGCTGCCATACATTCTGACAGGTACGAAGGACATCTGTGGCCATCTAACCTGCTGAATAATCTCAACTTCCTGTTATAATCCCTAAAATACAAACTCCCCAGGGGTGGAAACTAATCCGACCTCCTTTGAGAGATAAGGAAGCCTCCTCCTGCCATGCACACTGAGTCACCGGGTTTGCGGGAGCTGGGCTCAGGCCCCTTCCTGTCTTGTCCAGTGTCCTTTCCACGCAGCTTTCTACACGAGGAGTTTCATTAACACAGGCAATCAGGTATGCCTGCATTAGAACCAAGCAAAGGCAAAGATTCTCTAACCAAGGGTTTTCAGCATCATTTCTAAATCTTTCCAGATTAATAGAAAGAAGCCACCTTCAGAACGTACAAAACACAGACATACCTTTATCAGAATTATGCAATACCAAATCAAAAGGTCCACACTGCCACCATCCTACCCTGACCTCTACTCCTGTGTCTCAATTATTCTCATAGGACGTCTGAGTCTCCTTTGAACACTTGCTAAGAGAAAACTCATTATTTCCTAAAACAACTTGCCCTATTTTTAGTCAATTCTAATTGCTTTCCTGAACTAGAATTTGGCATTTTGAGATTTATAATCACATTATAAACATACATCTGCTCTTTCTTCTTCTCTTTCATGGCCACTGTGTCGGTGTTGATGTTGGTGGCTGTAAGCAGCCCGGCCATTTGAAAATGAGTGTACACTACCTAGAAAATTAAAGACAGGGTTAAATTAGTGAATCCCCCTTGCCTTGATGGGACAGGAAAGCACATGCCATCATGCCCACCCTTCTTAAAAGCACACGCCCTCATGCCCACCCTTCTTAAAAGTAACCAAATTACTGGATGCTTGTTTTCAACAATGAATGTTTACTGTCTTATCTTGCCTCCACCTTCCAAATCAGATATGAGTTATGATACCCAGCTTTCTAAACTTGTGTGTGAAAATGTGGCTGACAGTTCCTTAACAATGTTCCACACATGAAGGGCCATCATTGTTGGTGATTGTTCCCACAAACCTTACTTAGGTCTTTATTCTGAAAATTCTGATTTCCACACTTAAATATATCACATACATCTAGAAATCTAAAGAGAGCATTAGAATCAATGTTTTTAAAATGCTAATATATTAAAGGGCTGGTGAGATGGCTCAGAGGATAAGAGCACTGGCTGCTCTTCCAGAGGTCCTGAGTTCAATTCCCAGCAACCACATGGTAGCTCACAACCATCTGTAATGAGATTTGGCGCCCCCTTCTGGCCCACAGGGATACATGCAGGCCGAATATTGTATATATAATAAATAAATTTTTAAAAATGCTAATATATTAAAGTATAAGTGGATCATAGATGGGTATATTTGACTTGTTTTCAAGTGGAGTGAAAGGCCAGAAATGGCTACTATTGACAAAGTAAACCATGTTATAACTAACAGAGAGCTTCAAAGTAACTATTAAGAAAAAAATTTTTGTTTCCAAGATTTCTGACTGTTGCCAACATATTTTAAGTCAAAATTCCTAGTTTTAGTAAGTTTCCTTGGATGTAATATATTCCAATTTGTCAAAACACAGTTTAGAGTTTTGATCATTCACTTCTATTTTTACAACTCAGGGATGCTTTGCAAAAATGTCCCATCAATGACAACTGTCTTTCTTTATGACACTAAGACAGGCTCTCGGGTCAAATTAACATTTTGAATGGGACATTTTACTCAGCACCTTACGCCAATGCCATAAACAAACCTAGAGATTAAAGAAATTATTCTTAAATTCATTTCCACATAAACAATTCACAGTAAGTGAAAATAAGAGTTTACACTGTTTATGCCAGCACCATTAGATCTTCTCATTTAGTGGGAACGACACTTCCTGTCAGCCTCGTTTAAGTGGTTGCTCCTACTCTACCACAATAAAAAAGCATCTAAAAAGTTTATGTATCAATCAGACTGTCTACTACTTCAGTGAAAATACAGATGAGTACATTTACATACATTGGCATTAAAAGTCTAGGGCACTAATGCTGATCACTCCATGCGGGTACCAGAACCTTCCCCTATTGTAACTTCTATGACACACGGCCTCTGGCCTACACTCTTTTCCTTAAGCTTCCTATAAGACAAGTTATCTACATCCTTCAACCTTTTTAATTAAAGACAGGCCTAGTAACTATGGTAACCCTCGATGTTTCCCTCTTTTGGTGGAGAGCCTGTGGGAAGCACAGGCGAGATCCACATGCTCCAGCCGGTAACTCCACCACCTGGGAGACTGAGGCCAGAGCTGCTGTAAATTGGAGATTAGCCCAGGTTACACAGTAAGCTCCAGACTAGAGTGAAACTCTGTCTTAAAACAGAACAAAGCCCAGATGAGAACACTGGAAATAGCTGAGGAAACAAAATAAGCTCAGAGTACCTGAAGGAAATCCACCACCAAAAAAGATATTGAACAGGTCCTCCGGAGTTATGTCGGCTTCACAGCCTCGGTGGAAGTTGAACCTGCCGTTGTTTTGGTGATTACAAGCTTGGTCTTCACTGCCTGTGAGGTCATACTGTTTTCGTTTCTCTGGATTGCTTAAAACTGCATAAGCATTTCCAATCTCTAAAAAAGCAACAAGCAGCAGCATTGGAAAGTAACGCCTTCAGTCTGTAGATTATCTCACATACAGCAGCATCAACTCAAATATTACTTGAAACCAACTGAGAAAAATTACAAATGGTAACAATTTCTTTTAAATATTATATGTATATTTTTGCAACATCAAGTTATTTCAATATAGCTTTCTGTAATAGTCAAATTTTCCCACTGCCTTGGAAACAAAGGGATTGCTATCTCTCCCCTGCAACATTGCATCATGGCCTCTAAAACACAGTCCCCCACTTTGTGTTCTCAGAGTGAGCCATTCAAGATTGCTCAACACAGCATGGATGGAGGACACACTTTTAATCCCAGCACTTGGGAAGCCAAGGCAAGAGGATTTAAAGTTCAAGGCCACCCTGACAAACAAGACCATTCCCAACAATCACAGTGGTATCCAGCATGTATCGAGAACCCTACCATTTCTGCCCTTCACTGGTTAATAGTTTCTCCTTTGCAATAAGATCCAACGCTTACTTGGTGAGTAAGTTGTTTGAGGTCAAATGCTCAGCATAATATGAATACATACCCAATACATAACCCAAGACATTTCTGCTGGAAATCTTTTTCTTTTTTCACACTACCACCTATTTTATTTCTAAACAACTTATTTTCTTAAGACAGAAAACCCCATGTGAGAGTAGGGACTATCTACGCCTGTGCTGCAGTGCTCAAGGGTCCACCGCAAAGTCTTATGTGTTGCTGTTGTGTTTTGGTTTTGTAGTTGGGTCTCACTACATAGCTCAGGCTAGCCTTGAACTATTCAACCATTTAGTGCATGGGCAAAATTCAGGAATGCTTGCAGCTCCTAGTTATTTAGAGAATTAAATACAAATTTTATTTTGGTGTTCAAAATTTTTTCTTCAAATGTTTTACTTTGTGATAATTATAGATTCATGCACAGTTTTAAATACTCAATAGAGATCCTCTGCACTTTTTTCCTAATTTCTTCTAGTGATAATATCTTATCAATTATAGCAAAATATCATAAATGGAGTACTGAATAAGTACTAATTAGGTCAATAGAACATTCTATAGCCATCTTTCAAGTACTCTAATTCCTCACTTTGTATGTTTGCAGGTGTGTGCTGTGGACACGCAGGCCATGGCTACAACCTGATCAAGCCAGTTTTTTTCTGACCACCTTTCTGTGGTTCTAGGAGTGGAATTCAGATTACTGGGTTTGCATGGCGAGCACTTTTATACCAGCTGAACCAACTCACTGGCACTAAGGGGTCCTCTCTTATAACTGCATTCAGTTCCTGCTCCATCCTGCAGCTCCTCAATCCCTAACAACTAATGAACTATTAGTCATTTCTCTATTTTTACCATTTCTAGGATGTTGAAGGCTCAGAGTCGGGGATGCATAC